>OY756426.1:20990534-21483849 GCA_963576905.1 Mystacides longicornis | reverse complement strand
TACTTAAAAATGGCTTAAGTGATGTTAATGACCGAAGAACATGAAAATTTAACTTAACACTTTAATGTAAATGAGGTAATTAAAATGTTTATTCACATGAAAAAGCAAATGTAAAAAACTGACTTTTTTAATAATGCTCTATCTGATCGCACTTTGTTTCTCTTAAAAACTCGCCTTTATGCAATTCATTTTTCTATTAAAAAGATTGGATCGAGAGAATTCAATCTAGTTCTTGCCATTATAGAGATAAACCACATTTCCTTAGAAGTTTTCAATGTCTTTATTATATTATGTTAGTAAGTATAAATGAAGACTCATAATAGTAGAAGTTTTGGTATCGTTTATGTTTTTGCCGATTGTTCTCATATCTTGACAGGTCTATCTGTCTCTCTGGCTAGACCGTGGGTGGCTGTGTGTTATCAAGTGGTCGGTGTACGAATGTATGAACATCAATCAATGGCATTAGTTTTTATTTTCCAACGCTAATGAAGTGTTGTTCGTAACTACTGAAGATATTAAATATTATGACAGATCGTTAAATTAAAACTAACATCTATAAGCTACTAAACAAACCACAATCATTTTTGTATACAACTAAACAAAGTTAGAGAAAACTATATGAAGATGACGAGACAGTCGGCAGTATAAAACTCAGGGGGAAAGAAATGCAAATAACATCTACCGATCAAAAGACTATACAGAATGTCACCACCGCGACCATGATGTTCATAGAATGATTACTTTATCGAATACGAAACAGTTCTATGCTGGTGAATCATCATAATCAGCCTTCACTCGAGCGAGTTCACTGAACATAAGCCTCTATTTCCCGAAATTCACGTTAGTCTCTCGTCATTCTGTATACCATTGTTGCCGACCACTCTCCTCATATCGTCAGACCACCTCAGCTATGGTTTTTATGACCTGTTCTTTACCTCCACTCCAGGGTTTTCTTGGTCCATCCGTCATCCGTCGTTCTCACTTTATAGCAGGCCAAGACGTCATTTTATTTATCACATCGGTAACATTGATCCTTTTTCTAATCCTAATCCATTCATTTCGCATTCTGTTTCTTAGACTAATGTTTTACAGCCTTCTTCATCGTTCGTCATGTTACATAAAGTTTTTGTGCTTATCGTTATGTACAAGTGATAGTTTCAAAACTATATACAATTCTTTGTAATGTTCTAAAAGTTCCAGTTCTAGTTCTCTCTAGACATCGTTTTCCTCTCTTTCGTAAGCTTCTATAGTCTATATCCTCTGCATGCTGTAAAGGTTCTTCTACATTTTTCTATTTATCATTCTAAAATGCTAAAACTTGTATTTGCTATTACGAATAACGTGACTCAAGTAGGTACAACATTTTTATTTCCATTAGGCGAGATGACAATCCAGCTCTATCAAACTTCTACAACGGGATTGGTATGTAGCATTCAGACACAACAGTTTGTCGCATATTTAGTAGAATGAACTCGTGTGAATTTGCACTGCATTCAAAATAGTTTTTCATTCAACCGTTAAAATCTCTTATTGTTCATATACGTTTCGACCAATGCGTTATAATTATAACAACGATTGAAATATAAAAATGAACGATTATTCAATACAATATTCAAGTATTATGGGCTCCCGACATTGATTGAACGCCATTATATCAGCATCAATAGTGTTTTATCTAATCTAAATAATCTTCTATCGAAACACTATCAATCAAGATCTTAATAATTAAAGCAACAACTTAACCGAATCGACTGTGAGAAAAAGTCAATTTAATTATGTTTCATTATTACTTAATTTAGTTTTATCTGGATTTTACTTCTTAGTAACATCAACCCCCCTTTCTGCTCCAGAGCCATACATCATAATGAGAAGGCACCAGAATTATGGCAATTTTCAGATAGAATACTTAGACTTAAAGCCAATAAACTCCCATCATCCCATCCCAATAACTTAAGTCATCATCAGTCGCTTGACTTAATTGACTCGGTTACTTTAATATGAAGCTGTTCTATAATCAAGGTGGCACAAGAAGTGGAACCAATGCTGATTTATCAAAGGGTGTTTGCAAGATGCGAGTTTCGATTGGAATGTCGTACTAGACTAGAACTAGCCAAGATAGTTGCTTGGAGGGAATACCATATTATGCTTCAAGAAGGGACCTAACTTGGATGAACGATTTATTTATTTATCTACAAAACAAATCATCATACAAACAGATCTCCATCAGTGTCCAATACCAGGTATGGCACATCCCACACAGCAGTAATACGGAGTAGGATAAGAACAATCAATGTGAAACGAGTTTTAAAAAATCTGAAAGTTACTTAATGTCAATCTTACACTTGCCCGCAGTCGTAGTTCAGTTTTATGAACATAGCAACAAACTAAAAGTAAATACTACGAAAAGTGAATAAACCGATATATTCTCATGTGAAAGTGATTTGAATTTGAAAGTGAAAGACTTGGATCTTAACTATGCGTTTGTAATATTTCATTCATAATGACCACCTTACTTAAAACAAACACCTCGATTAGATTATAATATAAACATTAGTGTTTATCGTCTCTTTGGGCCCTTTTCGGTGTTTTTATATAGGTACCTCATGTCTTCCTTCAGTCCGACACTTTCTTTTTCTTCCGGCCATAATATTATGTTGATAAATCAACGTACGTGACTTGCCAGATGATAAAATAAATGTATTTTTACTCGATTCCCTTTCGATTTAATTCAAATATGTTTGTTTATTTCGTGTAATTAACGTAATAAAATAGTCATGTAAGAAATGCGTGACCTTAGTAGAAAGTTCGTTTCTTAATCATGGGTTGGTTTGAAACCTTATTCTTTATTATTAATTAGGAAAACCTTATTCTTTTTCGATAGTATTTGTGACTAAATGTTCATAATTCAAAACAAAATACTCATATACTTACCTAATAATAATTAGCACTATTACATCATGTTTCCATGACTGTTGGAATATTAATTTGTTTTTAACAAAAGTGTCTCTGCAACAATTAAAGGAAAAACTCTAATTTGTTAATTTGTTAACTGTTCTTAAAGGAAAAATCTTAATAAATTGTTGGTAGCATCATGATTTGGGATGAATTCCTACGCACCTCTCTTTTTGAATCGAAATTTCAGGCATTCATAAATGAACGTTGATATCTATTTTTATTCAGAACTAGCCTTCCCGACAGACGTTGTGCTGTAGTCCTCACTATGAAAATTGATTTCTAATTTGTAATTGATACAAAAATACGTTTGAAAAATGTTTGAATCATAAAAGAAATATTTCTGAAACTCGACAAAAATTCTATCAAAAATCTGCGTACCAATATTTTTATTGTCAATGGTTGTCAGGTGAAGAATAATTTTGTTGTTATGGAATTTTCATAGATGGCAATGGTGTTGCGAGAAATCCGATCCATAATAACTTTAATGTTATACTTTATAATATTTCTATTCCATTTTTTTTCAACTTTTTATTGGTTATGCGGATAAGAATCTAATAAATCAAACATCGGAAGAATATTTTCAGCCGATCTCGAGTTTATAAGTGTTGGCACTAACCCGACTTTCTTTTATATTATAAGATTAATGTTGAGTATCGAACTCGGTAGATTAGTGGTACAGGTGCTGGTTTCTTATCAAGTATAGTGCTAATGTACATATTTATTAATATTTGGAAATTTATAGTACAAACTCATGTGGTCTCCTAAGGTTTTCATTTACTATAAAAAGCTATTACATTATAAAACAGCTCACTATACTTATACAAAGTTTAATTATATAATGCAAAATAATATATTATTAAACTTTGTAGAATAATATAATATTAAAATAAAATATACAAAGACTTGAATAGTTTCAATACACTTCATTATTTCTTACTTTTTTAATGTAGGTAAGTAAATTCGAGTAAAGTTTACTTTTTTCACATTGCGATGCGTGTGTGAAATCAAATTGTGCTGTAATATTTGAAGACGATTTATTTGCTATAGTTTATTTTCAGCTCGACACAATATAATAGACAAAAATGATTGTCATTATAAAGATCGAACGGTCTAACAAAGAACTCGTTCAAAATAGTCAGTTTGCCTGCAGTCTACATAAAACGGCTGATCAAACAGCAACACAACAGAACTTATTAGAGGCTGCTCCATTGTTCTAAGGTGCGGTCATTGACCAAATCCCTCTACGTCTCGAGATCAAGGGTGATAATAGATCTGGTACATGCATTGTTTACGCTTCCAGGTAATTGCATCACTTGCATCATTGCGTCTCATCTAGTGTAATGCTTGAGGTCGGCTTTCGTAACGTGCTATGGTATAATACACTGTAAGTCATAGATAATAAAGACGGTGAATTGTTTCAGAAGGAATTGTGTGTCTTTTTTCTTAGTGATAATCGTAAAATTATCTTCTTACCTACGCTAGATATTATGATTACATCGAACCAAAGATTTATCTTTTCTTCGGAGCCTCTAAAGTTCCGTTGACACTTTGTTAAACTTGGTAATGAAGTGCTAGACATTACTAAACAGTGAAGAAAATCATAAGCAGCCTGTTTGTCACCGATTTCAAGACTACTGTTTAGAGTTTATGAGAAACATATTATCTAGTTATGGTACTATAAAATCTTAATTTCATAATTCAAAATAAATCATTCCCTTTAAATTCAGATAGAAAGCTCACCATAAATCTAAATGTTTCTTATATTTGATTGCAAAATGAAAAGTGGTTAAAAATACACTAGTTGTTATTTATAACAGCATACTTCGCTGGATAATACAACACTTTGACATATAGGTATTATGACAAAAAGTAACGATCTTAGCTCTGGGACAGTCCGTGATAAAAGTAGTGATTTAACAGTAAGGTAAGCGTATTCTGTAATACTTAAAACATTGTCCGCTAAACAGCACAAGAAGGTTCATTTGACGTCACCACAAAGACAGAATGGAGGGTTATTCCTTCAGGTATTAGACAAAATCACGCCGACGGGAAATTGCCAACCCGGAAGTCCTTAAAAAAAGATGGCGAAACAGTTGGTCTCGTAGTCCTAGGAATTCCTCCTGTAACAAAACAGGTCAACACTTAGTTAAAGGTTATGAAAAAGAAGATCTTTACGAATGTTTACCAATGACTTCGCGACATTCATATCCATCTGGTATGGCTTATAATCTCTAATCCCCTTCTGGCCATTCTTTGGGTGGGTGTATTTATTTTTTATTGCTGTAATATTGAGAGATAATGAAGATGATTTTGTGGTCCTAATTATGGGCTATCCGTGGTTCACTCCACCTCTTTAATTGCATTCACAAAACCATGATGCAACGCAAGTTCTCGTGACTATAAAAACAATTGTGCGTCTCCGAAAATATTGTCAAAATCTTTATCTTAATAATTTTAGATTTTTATGTAACGATTGGATAGGCACTGTTTGTGAAAAGGTCGCTAGTTTTTATTAAACCAATGCGTCCTATAAGAGAGAAATGATTGGCGATTTATTGAAGGTATAGTTTTGTTAAGTTACACATAATGCGGCCGATTATTTTTGTGAAATACTGAAATATAATTTTGACAACTTTCATACAAAAAAAAGGTAAATTAGTTAAACAAACAATATGGGCCTATCGGTCCACAGCCCCAGTACAAAAACGTTATGTTTTGATTTTAAGACCTCCACCCGAATTCCAGTAATTTTATAGTTTGGTTGAGACTAAGCGTATAAAGATTCAAAGCAATTCTTCCTTGATCTTAAGGGTACAAGAAGGCTCAAAATTCAATAGCATAAATGAACACCTAGAAATTGAATTATGGGGCGCTTGTTCTAGACATGTTAATATCACGATTGCTCATTGTTCACTCGTCAAGTTTATATGTGGTCGTAGGTGAGTCTGATTATGAATGCGAAAAATTAACTATTACGCAGCTTATATCAAATGATCGAGCATTCTTAAAACATTTCATTGAATCTAGGCGAATTAAGGTAGAGGAACAAATCAGCATTCGCTCGGTAAGTCTAAGCCCGCCTTTATTTAAATGGGTACGATTCTTGTCAAAGTGGCCATTGACCGCTTCATAACTAAAAACAATAAACCTCGATGCAGTTTCAACATTTTTCAAGACGCGGCGTCTTCTCAACTGTTATGCAACGCTATTCTCTTAATTTGAGTCAAAATAATACTTGAAAAAATGACCGAATTAGATTTATTATAGAGACACGATGTTCGTGACAAAGATCTAAATAATATAATGATGTGATACGATCACATAATGAATAAAAACTTGTGATATTGCGCTTGGTATTGTAGGTTAGGATTTTTTTATTACCAAAAGTCACCTTATTTGGGTTAATTTAATGGTCAAATTACTGACTTTTTTGGAAAATCTTATTGTGCCAAATAACTGTCTCAGAACAAAGTTTAAGCGAGCGTATTGCATCAATTTAATGAAAATGTTCACTAAACATCTAAAAAAAACTAAACTATGTTAAAATTAATGTAAAAGTACAACGAGTCTTAACTTTGTGCTACTACAAATTATTTTATTACCATAAACATGTTTTCGGGAGCAACTGCTCCCTTACTCAGATGGACAAAGACTAGAGGAAGAATTGTTTTACTTTTACATCAGTGAAAATGGACTACTACCAAGCACCCTCGGCCGAAACTATCAACAGTTCATTACAACAACATTTAATATTTGAAATCAAAGCTCAAATCTCTTCTGTTTTCTCTATATTTGAGCCCTTATTTTCAAAGACGAGAAAAAGGGTATAATTTTGTTTCGATTGTTTTCTAAAACACAAGGTAGGTACCAAAAAAATAATAAAATGTGGATTATATTTTTTACAAAATAGTCACTGTTAAAATTCCAATCAATGGATATCACTATTCCGGAAATGATATAATTATTTTACCCAGTTTAGTTAATACAATCTTTGAGAGTCCATAGTATCGTTTTTCATCCCTCTATGTACCCCCTTACAGTGACTATTTCAAGGGTCCGACCCCGTCTAGAACAGCAACTAACAAACGAATGCGGACGCCATTTTTAAATGATCAGCGTTTGTTTTCAAACAGAATAATATTTCATTCTTAATTTGTTTGATCTTTAGTTCTTCCCATTTAGTTAGTCTAAAAAACTAACAGATTCTCAAGTTGACAACTTGTTTCGTATTAAGCTATTCATCTTCAAATGCACGCACATTAATCATATTTGTTTAACACCTCACGCACCATTAATAATTTATGAAGTGACAACGGCGTTTAGAAGAAAAAAATATTTTTTTTCTTATGTTAATTAGGTATATAGTAGAAATAAAATCAAAAGAATATTTCTTGCTTCTTTGAGGTCTTGTGCATTAAAAGGTCAAAATTTAGTAGCAATAACCTCTTCAGGTTTTATCGTTTTATTTCTCAGTCCACTTGAGTCCACTGCTGATGGATGTAGGCCTTTTCGAACTCATTCCATTTTCCCTGTGCCTTGCCAATCGCATTGCGACTTCACGGCTGCGATGTCATCAGCACGTCTTTTTGAGGTCTGCCGTCAGATTTTTTTATATGAGCGCAAATAAACGTATGAGATGTTTAATAAAGAGAGAAAATTCCGTCGAAATAATTAAAATCGGTCCTTTTGTTATATGAATAGTTTTATGGACTTAGCATCTTTAGCCATCAAACCTTATTCTACTACTTAATAGTCCGTAAAGTGCGTCCATATGTTTGTGTAGGTACATTTAGTCAGGTACATCTTCTTGTCATATTAGTGATAAAACATGACAAAATAAAGTCTAATGACCTCATCACTAGGTGGAACACTTCCATATAACTGTTGCTGCGTGCTGTTCGGGTCAAGAGTTTGTAAAATCCTATAATATTACATACAATTTGAAGCTTACTTATTTTATTTTTTAAGAGAATTAAGAGATTTAAGAGAATCTGGACCGATCTCGTTCGGGTCATTATTTTTCAAGTCATTTTCACTCTTCCATGGGGGCACCATCGTCGTCTTAAGGCGGTTTTAAACCAAACGAACGAATGCTCATTCAATTAGATTCGACCGAATTCTTCTCCTGTAAACAGAGGTAGGACATTTTTAGTTGCTCAATATTTATTTGTCAAGATTCTATGAATTGTTCTACATACTACCGGCATCAGATAGAGTAATATTTGGGACTTGTAATCAACATCATTAGAGGATGTGCCCCAGAATTTTAACTCTGTGCTCTGTGTAAAGTCTGAAAACGAACCTTTTTCTAAGATTAAGATGAATTATCTATTCTATCTCTACCTCTTTGTTCATTATGTTTCTAAATTCATCGTAAGATTGCGTGGATTCATTTCGAAAGGAAAGTGTTGATTTTATTTCTTTGGTGCATATTCTTCACGGTTCTGGGCAGTACCCCTATTCCGAATTTTACTCACTAACGTAAGTGAGAAACTCACGGGAATTTTGTATGGGCTGCTGAGCTTTCCTACGTATTCTGTAGGGGCGCTATACACGTTCCCATACAAAATTTTGTAACATCACAAATGTTTTTCATCTCATACCAACGTGTAACTACTCTTTGTCTACCAAACTTACGAGCCTTCGCTTTTCTTTGGTCTAAAATGCGGTATCAATTAACATATCTACGTATAAAGTGTTCACTCACTACTGATAAGTCGATACAATAATTTCACTGATATTTAGATCGTTGCAGATAGGTTATTTTGTGCTGAAGAACGCTTTGCTATTCCTGTTGAAAATATATCAACTATGAGCTGAAACCGGTTGATGAGTGTGCGTGTCCACATTCTAGCAGGCGTATTCTTAAGATTGATATAATTGCATTAATTATTGACGAAGACTTCTCCCGGTAATTGTTAACTCCCACATTAAAATGTGATTTGTGCTTCTGCCAGTGTTGCCATAATGTCTTCTCTATAATTACTTCTATTCACAGCGCTTAAATCATTTGTGATTATTATAAAAATTACCTACACATAAATGAAAACATGGTCCCTGTGTACCTACCTACATACGTGTTTATTTTTTTAGACCACGCGTTCAAAGGTGCATAGGTACAAACTTCTAGCAATAATAATGAAGGATGTCATATTTATATGGAGAATTTCATATTCTTAATATCATTTTAGTAGATAAGTACCTACACAGTTTCTTGTGAAAAGTTTACTTTTTATTTATGCTCTTGTAATCATATAACTGGCTGTAGTAAAAGTGCCTATGTAATTTAAATGTTTAACTGTACTTTTCGTATGGCTCTCAATATGAATTTCCTTTACCAAAATAATATTATATAGGCTGCGTCAATTATCGGGCATAGAGCCACAAGCCAGATTTCTGTCCCAGGTATTGGCTCGTGAATCACCCTTACCAAGGATCCGAGTATTAATTTGTGCATTTATTTACATTGATTACGGGTTAGCTACGATTGTATAACTCAAAAAAATCAAGAGATGGCGGTGTAGTAGAAAATAAGATACATAATATGAAGAATATACAGTTATTTTATTAAGATAATTTATTTATTAAATCATCCACGGCGTTAACGCCTTTTACATGTCATTTATTTTTTAACAAAGTGAACAAACAAAAATACCAACAGTATCACACAAATCGAACACAATCATACAATATAGTTAAAACAATACTAAAAATTAAAATTTATGATAAAAACGCGTGATTCTATTTTAATTTTATTTAAAACAAAAGGAAAACATTAGCTACGTGTGTAAAAATATCAAGGATAAAACAAATAAAAATCAGAAAATATACCAAAATACAATAATCTCTATCAAACCAAAATAATAACGAACGTCAACAAAACCTAGATTAAAAACAACAAAGAGGACAATGTCGCTGTACAAAAACACTTAGAAAATCAAAAAATACAAGACGAAAACACATGATTAGCACCCAATAGAGACTGATCAACTATTGGGAATACGTTAATACGAAAAATGTAACAAGAGTTCTCTTTTAAAACTAGCTATAATGTTCGATCATTCCGAAATTATTATAAAATCTCATGTCAATTAGATAGAACAATTTAATAATAAGGTAACAATATCCTATAACTTTCGTCATCATTCTATCATCAGAATATTTTCTATTTCCCAACCTTTTAAGGTTTTTTGGTAATACACTTTAACCTTAACGAAGGCGATGATGTGTTTTGATAACAATACCCACACAAGAGTCGGATAACAATGTAAACATCTGTGATAATAGAGCGTCGCGTTGCTTACAATGCCATAGGATGTATTTACCAAATCTGAACAGCAAACATCGTTGTCCGTGTACTTGGACGCTGTAATCCGTCTTGTTAAGGTGGATTTCAGCGTACAAACAATACCGACTTATCTATTTGGATATCCGTTTATAACAATACGGCCATGCGTGGTTATATAATTTAGAGACCTTATCACTTTCTTGATAGGGTGTAATTATCAAATAAATAACAATACTGATCCATCGTCTTGATCTTTTGGGTAGAAAAAAAAAACTCTACGTCAAACTGTTTTGAAATGTCAAAGTTAAACTAGACAGCTTACATCAATGCACTGTATAAATCTTTCTAAATTTTGAAGTGGAAATCGTATGTACTCTGTGAATGTGAATTTAAATCTCCTTTACAAATTTTTCATTTTAAAAATCACTAGTATCATGTTTGAATTTTTTGTCGACCCCTCAGATTATTAAAATTTGATAATATTTTCCGAATTTGACATATTATCACTGCTTACGTATTCAATGATTCTTCCACCGCCGTTTTTTCATGGTGAAAATTGAACAATTGAGTAGCAAAAGTTGTTCTTTTGAATGAATATCAGATGTAAACTTCAGCATATGTTCAAATTCCTTTTCTTTCTCTTTAAATAGGTCTATTTTGACAATGGTTTTCTGTGTCAGTGAGGTCCAACTATCTCGCCATCTCTTCGATAGCTTATACCAGGATCTTCCTGGTTGGTGATTTTCCATCGTAATGTTGTGGAGCTGTCTATCACCGTCCATTATTTTTAAGTGGTTTGGCCCAAGCGCATTCGACTCACGATAAAAACAAAAATTCGACTCATAAAGGTTAGTCGAGTTTTGAGAATAATATATAAGTATTCAAAAGGCTTCATAAGAGATTCAAAAGATGGGCAATAATTTAGGGGATTGGATAAAATAAAAAACATTCGTTTTTCTGCTATGTACGTTTATGAATACAATTTTCAAGTACCTACCCAAACCATTTTTAATTATGAAAATGAATCAAATTTCATTAAGTATTAATACAGATATCTGAGAAAAAGAACCCATGTTCCCACTTGAAAAAGTATCTTGCTGTGATAAAATCATATTATAATTATATTTATGAAGAATATTCTCCGATGGAATAAATCATGTTCAGCGCTCGTACGAGATGGTATTCAAGGACTCACCTGCTCCTATAAGGTTGCTATATAAGGCTAAACGATTTTTCTAATTGTAAATTATTATCGCTGTTATGAAACCGTCTACGCTTCCTCGAAGATAAATCATATTAATATTATTCTTCAAGTGTTTTGACATCAGGATGACCGTGGCAATATTGGAGTTATTGCGTCACAAATAATATGGACTTCTTTGAAGTTGGCTACTGTGTCACATGTTTTCTTTGACATCGGCTTAATGTGACCTGTGGGCCTAGACAAAATACAGGCGATCGACTACAAACGAATTCTTCGACAATGTAGAGTAGGAAGAAAATTAGCTGTCCACTTTTTATAATTTTATATCACTGTCATGCTTGGTTTTAATAATTGTTTACTTGTTCCAGTGGACAGATAATTTTTTCGCACTATACATTGGCGAAATATTCGTTTGTAGTCGAACGCCAGTTTGAATTTGTCTACGGGGGCTGCTTGCACTTATAAACGGTACATAGACGAAAATTTCCTTTTACATACAGCATTCTGTGGTAGAGATTATTTTCATCTATTTCTATGCAAATCAACAAGAAAAATATCGAAAAAAAATAGTGGGTGAACGAATTTTGGTGGATTCTTAATTTGAGCAGATCAGGGGGCCTAGACAAAATGCAGTTGGCGATCGACTACAAACGAATTCTTCGACAATGTAGAGTAGGAAGAAAATTAGCTGTCCACTTTTTATAATTTTATATCAGTGTCATTGCTTAGTTCAAATAATTGTTTACTTGTTCCAGTGGACAGATAATTTTTTCGCACTATACATTAGCGAAATCTTCGTTTGTAGTCGAACGCCAGTTTGAATTTGTCTACGGGGGCTGATTGCGAATAGGGGTAATGTGTATCATTCAATTCATCAAGGAACGTGTCCCTACGCTACGCTCTACTAGGTATAAAATCAACTCTTGTAAGCATTTACCCTTATAGCCTAGCTTTTTGTTATTGATTAAAGTAGGCATGCTTTTTATCAACTACTGTTAAGGTACATAAGGACATAAATACCGAAAAATCTATTTTAAGTTCATTCAAGATCACACAAATGCTATAAAGAGGCTTTATAAATAATTTCGAGGGGAATCAATCAAAATATTTTGGTTCCTAGAAACTATTTTGGCTCCCAATTATTATGTAAAGGTCGTATTGACGCTCCTATCTCCATTGTGATCCTTCATCACGTAGTATACAGGTCCTTAATAATTATTATCAAACTTTCATTGATTATAAATATGAAGTATTATATAATGTTTTCTAAATGTACTTACGTATTTGTTACTTGAGGCACGCACATCCTGCATTCCTAAACAAAACCTCTCTGAAATATTTAATACGTTTTAAGTACGTTAATAAATGTTCACTTTTATTGACAACTTAGTATAAATATTAATATTTCAAATGAATACATTCTATAAACGAGTAGAAATAAATTAAGGGTATTGAAGACAAGAAATAAGAACTAAGACGACATTTGTACTGAGGTTCGTGGGTTTGATCACCCTTGCCGACCATCTTCCTCTTTCGCGACTCAAGCTTTAATTATGTACCTAGTATAAAATATCAAAAGTTTAATTTTGTTCACTTGAGGAACCCAGATTCACGTAGAAAAGAGGTCAGTGTTTATAAAATCAAGTAATTTGTATAAACAGTTAATTTGTAACAGTAATGTATATAAAATCACTGAAACTCATCGCCATCATTATCCCTTTGGACCCCACTTAGTGGCATAGGGAGGCAACAAGAGCTCTCCATTGCGCTCGATCCAACGCAATGTTTATGACCTCCAACACCCTCATCTCTGCTCCCTGTATAAAATCTATAGACATAAAATTGAGGGATTTGATTGATTGATTGTAACACTAGTTACTTGCTCATCAATAATTATTTTCCAAAGCTACCAATACTCTAGCGCTTTTCAAAAATTTCTCAATTTCCCACTTTTTCCCTATGTCTGTTCTTAACATCTCTCGTTAAACAGATTGAAATGCATAATAAGTATGTTGGTATAGCTTTATGAATTCCTTGGTGCTAAGAAGACAATACCTATAGATCGTTTAGGTTAGATATAAATAATGCACGATCAGTAATCCCAATAATAAAATCAGCACTATTGATTCCGTGCCAATGACTTGCATTGTATTCAAAGGTATGACTTGCTAGGGAAGACGTGTATAGATTCTGTTGGAATCTGCTGTAGAATGCAATCAGCCATAAAGAGGTACTATTTATATTTGAACAATTGAACATAATATATACTGTTGCGGTTACTTTGTTGTTTATGTATTCAATTGTTTTTCATTTTGAACAAGCGGCTAACCCGTACATATTAATAATATTAATCTGTGTAAATTATTCTTAGGTATTGAAAGTATATAAAAGTTTCATAAGAAACACGATATAATATTATTATATGGTTGAAAATACCATTTTCCAATAATATGTAAATTTAACATCCGAAGTAATTTTACAAATTTGTTTGGAAAATAATTTCAATGATAATTATGCAGTCGCATTAAAACATAAATATTAATTAAATAACTTATATAATAAAACAAACATGACTTAATTCATATAACTACTGTATAAATTACATCGTTTTCTACGTATGATTTGTACTACAAAATAATGTGGACGAAATGTATCGAGTACAGGGTCGTATTTAATTTAACTATAATGAGTCGTTATAAAAAATAATTTAAAACAATACCTACTCGTTATATCTTTATCTCTCTTATTATTGGCCGCTATAAGTTTCTCTCACATATGTAATATCTCTCTCATGTAGCTATGGGAGAGTTGTTGGCATTACAACATCACGCTGGCCAAACGGGTTGACAATGCCGTCCTTCCACATTGGTTTGTGAATAATTAATTATTTCCACTGAGCTTGGTTATCTCTCATTAAACCTATAGATAACAGAGAATACTATATCAACGATATTTCCAAATATTGATACCATAAACATACTTAACTTACTTACAAGGTGGCTCAAATTTACCAAGACAAAGTTTTTTCAGCGAACTGGAGGTCGTGGTTCCGACCATTCCCGCTTCCACAACAAAAGCGTTTAGCTTAATATGAAGGATGTCAAAAGTGTATTCGTGTTCACTTTGGGTACGCCAAGATTCATTAAAAAAACAGACAAGAAGGATGATCAATAATTTCAAGGTTATGAATCTAAAAAAAATCCACTGTTGTACACTACAAACTCTGTGTAATGAAGCAGAATCCTTTTGGAACGTTGTTGCCTCCAAAGAATACCTTTTTTATTTGTTTTCTCATTAATTTTGACACTTTTTTGTATGAATTTAAGGGTATTTTTGCCTCTCGACCAAAAATAATCCCCAAAAATGACTAATTTCGGATTTGAGGCCTAATTAATTGATTTTGTACTTTATAATATTTATTGAATAAATTGAACGTGTGTGAGTAGAGCCGGGGAAAACGGCAGCTCCTAAAAAGAGTTGCCCAACAACGTGCCAAATGGATAGGCCATAACATCAAGCACCCGGGTCTGCTCTTTACTATCGTCGAAGGAATGATTGAAGGCAGAAACCACAGAGGCCGCCCCAGGGATAGCTACATAGACCAGGTGATCGGAGACATGCGCTGCAGCACCTACCAAGAAAACATTGGCCAGTGACAGGGAGGAGTGGAGAAGAAGAGTCAGCATGCTTGGTGCAGACCAATCCTAGGATTGTGACTCAAAGAAGAAGAGAAATTGAACGAGTGTGGCCGGACTAGAAAAAATTGTCAAGTGTTCTGTAACATCTACAACCTTTTAAAAACAAATTCTATTCTCTTGCCTTCGTACTAGATACTGTAGTGTATTTTCTAATGCTTGAGCTGAATTCTGTATATTATTTTGCTTGTTCTTGATCACAAGGTGTGTTTTTGTCACTTCTTCTTCCTCCTGCTGGCCTGTTGTTCCTGCTAGGTTGTCCTGTTGGGAAGCAGAGTGACAACTGTTCCTCCAGCGTTAAGGTGATCGTCCTGGAGGTCTGCTTCCTTGTGATGTGTTGTCTCTGGCTTTTTGCGGCTCTTGTGTTTTCCATTCTTGAAACGTGGTCGTTCCAAAACCGTCTCCTCTTGTCTTCTCCACCTTACAACGTCCTCGACTTTGCAGATTCTTCAGATCTCCGTATTTCTGACTCTATCGCAAAGGGTTCTTCGGAGATGTTTCTCAGAATCTTCAGAGTTTTTGTCACAATTTCCATAATTTACTGGCCAGTCTGCCTAAAGTGTGTCTGCTATTTCAGAACTACATATTTGTCCAAACCAAAAAAATCACATTTTTTTTGTATAAATGTCAATAAACGGTACGTCTAATAATTAGTATGTTACTCTTGCAGGACAAATAAAATTTAATCCGAGATTTTTTGTTTATTTATCAGATCTTTCCGTCGTATGAAGAACGCGCCAGGGACAAGTTAAAACAAGAAACCAGTTATCGAAGTTATTTAACGGAGACCTCGGGTTCGCGACCTTGCAAGGATTCTGCATGCCTACTCCATCACAAACCACTTACATACTTCTCTGCTATAAAATATCCTGAGTTAACGCGGTGAGGTTTAATTATCGCGGCTGTTCTGAGAAATTGATTTCTTATTATTTCCTTTAAAGAAATTATTAACACTTATTTATTAAACTTTATGCTATTAATTGCTGTTCGTTACTTTAATACTAAACTATAAAAGAAACTCATGTTCGAGCCTATTATAAATACCTACTTCAGATTTTATTGAAACTATAAAAATGTTATGCCCGTATAAGTATTAAGGATAAGTCCATAAATTCATATGGAAATATTTTTAACTAACCTTTAACATTGTTTGTTTACTTCGCTGTACTGTAAATAGGCGGGTACTCGAAATTTCACCTTAGGTATCTGAGGTTATACGTATTTCAACAGGCATTTCATTTCTTTCTATCCGCTGCTCAACTTTTTCGAAATTTTTTGTTGATTTGAATTCTTGCAACAAATAAAACATATATAAAATAGTGCGAAAGTTTTTTTCTTTAGTTACAGTTTTACATAAAAAGCTTATTTACATAAAACAATTACATACAAATATTTTACATAAAACCAAAAATACTAAAAGAATAATTGTAATTGACTAATGCAGTAACTTTTTTCTGAGGAGGTTCAATTTAAAATTCGAATCTTTTAAAAATGGATTAATAAATCGAAAAGAGAAATGATATTTAAAATGAATTGAATGCCGTGAAATGAGCAGAAACTGATCTTAGGGCTGTTACAAACAATACCATCATTCAGTTCCACCAAAAACATGAATCTCTTCACCAATTTACCCTCTTATTTTCTATCTTTACAAAAGTCAGCAATACTGGTATGAAATATGATTACAAATTGCTTAAATATCAAGAATAATAATTTTGATGTCAAAATATTAGCATATACTGATTGCATAGCATATACTATACATATACATTAGATATATAAAAAGATTTTATATAACTTTATAAAATTAATAAAATAAATAAATAAATAAAGCTGAAAAAAGACCAACATTTTTTTTTTTGCATTTGATATCCTATATAATCACTAACGTTTATGGCTATAGAGTGCCGAGACATAAGCTTCTTAAATATTGCCATTTTTGTTATGTTGATGATGGGAGTAAAAATAAAATATGGTAGAAAAACGTTTGCCGGATCAGGTGGGTTAGGTACCTACTCTTGAAACTCAATCCGGATCTGAAGGTCGACCTTTGACTTTGTCGACCTTCTAGAAAATAAACCTATGTGGAACTATTTTTATGCATAGTAACCAAAATCTCAGGGTGACTAACTAAAATCTAAATCGTAATTAATATTAAAATTGGATCGGTATTATGATTGACATGCGGAGTAACCCCCCAGCTATTATCATAATAAATATCGCTCGATTTACTATTTACTAAACATCGAAATGGGGGGTAAAAGGTCGCTGGTCTCAGGGGGGTACGGGTATGCCGACAACTGTATCCCCAGAAATACTGAGCTATGCCTTACGACAAATCGAATCTCCTGCCTCCACGTGGCACCCCCTGGAAACACATTAAACAATGTGGCTAAAGGAGATAGGTGAAGGGCGAGCCTCCGGCGCCATAAAACCGGAACACCTCGGCTAAGGGAAGGAAATCCCCTACAGAAAAACCTGGATGAGCCGTCCATAGGGAGCCCCCAGGCCTCGGAAGCGCAGGACCAATCACCCTGTCTTCTTAAACATACGCTGATTACTCCAACGCCAAAAGAAAGCCTCGGAAACCGGTTACCCCCCCAATCGACCAACGCTATGGAAAAGGACAATGAGAAGACAACATCTAAACCAAGCCTCCAAAAGGGAAAGAAAAGGACTAACAAAAATTTCCTCAAGAACAAATATGTACTGCGAGTGGGTGCATACAATGTGAGGACCATGAGATCAAATGGAAAGGACATCCACGCCACAAAAATCATGAAAAACTATAAACTTGACATCTTGGGACTGAGTGAAGTAAGGTGGAAGGGAAGCGCTAAAAGACAGATAGAAGACTGTCTCTGCTTGCACTCTGGACAGGATCAGTACCACAGACAGGGAGTTGCTATCATTCTATCAAGAAGAGCTGCCAACTGTCTTACAAAATGGAACCCCATATCTGAAAGAATAATGACTGCAACACTAAAAACACCGGATAGCTCTGTGACGGTAGTGCAGTGTTACGCCCCCACCGAAGCAGCAAATGATCAAGAGAAAGAGTCATTCTATGATACCCTAAATGCAGTAGTCTCAGCCGTTCCAACAAGAGAACGCCTCATAGTTCTAGGAGACTTCAATGCCAGAGTGGGCACCGATATCGACTATGGCCCAACAGTCATGGGAAAACACGGAATGGGCGAAATAAACGATAATGGTGAAAGATTGATTGAATTCGCTGTTGTAAATAGCTTAGTTATAGGTGGCACATTATTCCCACACAAAGATATCCACAAATATACCTGGACCTCTCCGGATGGACAAAGTAGAGCGCAGTTGGACCACATTCTGTATAACGCACTGAAACGCAAGGAGCTCTTAGACGTAAGAACATTCAGAGGCGCTGACATATACAGCGACCACGAACTAGTGATTGCGAAAATCCGTCTAAGCCTACGACGTGTTCCTCCACCATTAAAGAGATCCAATATTGACATAGAGAAACTGAAGAATCCTACAATTAAGGAGTCATTCCGTACTTCAGTAGATGAAAAGATGGTGGATCTCAATGAGTCATCCTTGGAAGAAATGTGGAATATGTTTAAAACAGCCTTGACAAACGCAGCTGAGTCAATCCTTGGACCGAAGCCGAATGATAGACCAATATGGATGTCTGACAATACTTGGAACCTGATTGATATAAGGAATAAACTTAAAATACTGAAGGATAGCGAGGACGATGAAAACAGAAGATTGTCATTAATGGCGGAATACAAATCAACTGACAAGGACGTAAAACGATCTGCTAGACTTGACAAACGCCGTCATCTTGACAAACAGATTGATGATGCTGAACAAGCCGCCTTTGAGAAAAACTCGCGCAAACTATTTCAGATCACAAGGCAAATATGTAACAAGCCCACAGTAAGACCAAATGTCATGCGCAACCACAATAGACAAACTGTATCTAGCACTGAAGAGATAAAAGAAGTATGGGCAAATCACTTCCAATCACTTCTAAATCGTCCCGCCCCCACAAATCCTTTAAATCTAAACGGTCTACCGAATCTTCCCCAAGTCGAGCACCTCACCGAAGACCCACCCAGTCTACAAGAGATAAAGCAAGCCATTCTCAATCTAAAGAACAACAAAGCTCCAGGTCCAGATGAAATTTACGCTGAGTACCTGAAAACTACGTGTGACTCCACAGCCCAAGCAATGCATAAAATAATCCTTAAAGTTTGGGAAGAGGAATGCTGCCCGGATGATTGGGTAAATGGAAACATCATACCCCTGCATAAGAAGGGAGACCCAATGGACAGCAACAACTACCGCGGTATAACACTCCTAAGTATACCAGGTAAAGTTTTGGCTTATGTTTTGCTAAACAGACTGAGAACCCCTTTTAAACAAGTTTTAAGAATTAACCAGGCTGGATTCCTACAGGGCAGATCCTGCGCCGACCACATCCACAGCATCAGATGTATTCTCCAACAGCACCATGAATTTAGAAGTCCTTTATCATGCTGCTTTGTCGACTATGAAAAGGCATTCGACAGCCCTCACAGAGAAACTGTGTGGAATATACTCTTGGCATACGGTGTCCCACCAAAAATTGTAAACCTCATAAAGTCTCTCCACGAAGAAAGCAAATGCCGTGTACGAGTAGAGAACGACTACACAAGATGGTTTGGAGTCACAACTGGCGTGAGACAGGGTTGCGTGCTCGCCCCCTATTTATTTATTATTGTGATGGACTTCATTCTCCGTCTGGCCATCCCTCAAGATCGAGGTTTACACATATCCGATCCTCTCACTCTGTGCGACCTAGAATTTGCGGACGACGTGGTCATACTTGAAAAGGATAAAGAACTGGTGACAGAAATCTTGAGGCAATTAAAGGACTACTCAGAAAGTATTGGCCTAAAAATAAATACTACCAAGACCAAAAACATGCAAAATGATTTCTGCTTAAGCCGGGGAGCCATAACTTTGGGTAGTGACGATGTCGAGGATGTCGACAGTTTCAAGTACCTGGGAGTCTATTTAACACCAAACGGCGGGGTAGAGAAGGAGCTCTCCATTAGAATTGCAATGGCGAGCTCGTCCTTTAACAACATGAGAAAACTGTGGAAATCCACCAACTTCTCCACCAAGACTAAGTGTCGCCTGTTTAACGCATGCATTATGCCAGTGTTGTTATATGGTTGTGAATCCTGGCATCTGACGAAGGCTCAACAGAGGAAAATTCTCAGTGTTGAGAACAGATTTTTGCGACAGATTTTGGGGATAAGGTGGTACCACTATGTCTCAAATGAGACCGTACGCGCCAGAACAGCACAACAGCCAATCACCTCAGTGATCCAGAATCGCAGATTGAGTTGGCTTGGCCATGTTCTCCGCATGTCCCCCGAGAGACTTGAATATGCAAGTCTTTTCTACAATCCGGATGGGACAAGAAGGCGAGGCAGGCCGAAATTAACAATCAAGCGGGCATTCACTGCGATTCTACAAGATGCTGGACTAAGCTGGGATGAAGCTGTGCAACTGGCGCAAGATAGAGAGGCTTGGAGGAACTTCGTGGCGTCCACATGCTCCACACTGGGAGCGAACGTGGATTAAGTAAGTAAGTAAACATCGAAAAAGGACAAAAAAGAAATCTCTTGGGTGTACCCAACCTTAAAAATTCAAACCTCACGGATACTTCAATTGAATCATAATGAGATATTGGAATGTCAATGGGACAAGATGATTGTGTCGTTATTCATGCTGCATTTCGGGACACGTCGCGTTGGATGCATTGAGTTTTTTTTTTCCATGGTGTCTTACTTAGCCCATTGCATTTTGTCTTGGGGTGGTCTGCAGCGACCTCACCGCTATAAAGACGACATTTAATGTCAACTGCAATAAACATATTTTACGAGAGAAAGATATACATTTATCAACCTCTTTTTTTTATATATTTTTAAGTCTTTTTACCTGGAGCTTGTACCAAATAACTTTATCAAAATATAAAGGATCCGTATTCGGATGTTTTATTTTATGAGTCATCCTTGACATAACATTCTTTATACTATTTCAATATAGTCGAAAAATAAATGTATCTACTTAATAATTTACAACTTATTAAAATTTTAAACTTCATTGTGGTGTAGGTCATCAGTCACCACGTGACGCAATTCTGGTCTACGGCAATATGGTGAAAATTTACTGCACATAAAGAACTTACTTCAAATCTTCAGCATTAGTTAGTTCACTTTTCTGTCACCGGGGAACTTGTTGGATAAGTATCCTCTCTCTTCAAACAACAGCAATAACGCGCCATTACATATATGTGTGAATGTGTGGTTCGCGGATATAACGTCATGCAGTTAGCGGTCAGTGTTCTGGATTTATGTGCTTCAATATTATATATTTCTGTGTTCACAAAAAACGAAAGGATTCCCATGTTACCCAAAGTGAGGAGCATTCTTCAGAAGCAGGTCCACCTGACGAAACAATAGACCATAACTTGGCCATGACTCAGCCTGTCATTCAATTGAAATGGTTTCGGTTCTTTTTAAGCATTGCAACATCATTCTCGTCTCCGAACGTTCACCTCTTCATACACATTTAGCCAACGAGACATTTAGCCAAAGTTACGAAAAAATCATAGCAATGCACTGGTCAACGAATCTTTGCAGTGAGTCATTTGAGTACCTACCTAGGGTACATACCCAAATTCTACATACCCAAAAAGTGTTTGTAGAATTTCAACGAAACGGTTAATTCATTTTACTAGGGTTAATATTGTAGCGTAGACACATTTTCTTAATTTTAGAAAGCAATACATTCAAACTGGCTTTTTAGTTTTAGTTACTATTTCAACTGATCAAATATTGACCGTAAGGGTTTTGGGACGACCTCTTTCGTGATTTTCGCCGTCGCTCAGCAGTTGTCATAAACAACTACAGTACAATAAATTAGATACAATATTATAAGTCTTGTTATAGAAAATTTATTATTAACCGATAGATTAGTGTTGTTTATAGTCGAGAATGTCTGAATCCAGTATAATTTAAGTGCATACTTCTGTTTGTGTAGTCTGGCTTCTAGACTCTACAATGTTTTGTTGCCTATTGTCTCAGAGTGACACTCCACGCGTTGCGACATATTGAGCATTCCAAAATGTAATCACGCTTCGAATACCACGACTTGCTACTGCAGGCCCTGTACACAAGCATTTGATATACAGGCTATTCCCTAGCGCATATTTGCGGGCAACCTTGCTACGAAATTTCAACGTGCGTTTTTTAATTACACATTGTCTGTATAGAATGTAGGTATTTTATAAAATTCAAAATCCCCTACTTCGTAGATATGTTGTAACAGAGATAATGGATAACCTGAAGCTACCTCCCTGCTTCGGGTTATCCACTATCTCTGTTACACCGTGTATAAGCTTGCCATAAGATTCATCTTATTTCAACGTAACATTAAATTGTCAACTTAAATTAGTAACCGATACAATTTTTAAACTATACTAGGTGGTTGATATTTTTTGATTAATTTTTATCAGCCTATTGATTGATCTTTCGCCAAAGAAATTAAATAAAGTGAATGGCATTGCGTTTACAGTAAGTACCATAGACAATCATCAAAAGCAAACAATACATATGTCATTCGCAGTTTACGTACCTATAATGAATTTACATGTAGCTTTCTTTTATACATACATAATTCGATTATATTTATTGATTAGTTATACTAAAAAATATTATCCCCTCCTTTTTCGTTTCCAAATAACTAAGAGTCGTGACCTGTTCTGTGAACCAAACGCTTTCAATCCTGTCTGTCCTCCGCAGCTCGCATTGACGAGTATAATGATCAATGTGTTATTTTTAATCAGATAACACGACCTCGCAGTGTCTTGCCCATGCTTATTTTGTCCTGAACATCCCTGTGATAATAATTCTTTCTAATATAAAATAAATAAATAAAACTTTATTGTTCAGTCAGATTAGGGACCGTTCAAGTATTACGTAACGCATTTTTTTAACATTATTGACCCCCCCCCCCCTAAGATGCACCGTAACGCTCTTTGTTACCCCTCTTCCCATTCTCTAAACGTTGCCTAACGCACATATTACAACTATGTATGCCTCAAATCACAATTATTACTGGAAATTCACTAAATACCTTTGTTGCGGCGCCAGTAATACAATAGTAACGTTTTACAAGACTAACCCCCCCTCCCCCCCATACTGCGTTACGTAATACTTGAACGCTCCCTTAGCTGGTTTCCTTTCAAGAGTAGGTACCTAACCCACCTGATCCGGCAAACGTTTTTCTACCATATGACTCGCGGATTACAGAACACATTCTTAGTTCGTTGAGGATGGAGTCTTTAGTTCTCTTGGCAGTCCAAGGAATTCTCACCATGGACGTTAGAAATAGCATCAATCTTAATTCAACAAAATTACTCTTCCAAATTTCGACTGATATTTTGTAGAATCATTTCTTAAGCAGCAACGCGCCCATACATTTTTAGCATTACACTGCGTAGATAATAAGCATTCATTATTGGAATGTATTCGAATAATTTCATACACATATAAGACTAAATTTCTTTTTTTTTCATTTTTGTTTCAGATGGCAACTATGTTGAATATTTAACATCACAACTAAAAAAATGAGGTGGTTCAAGAAAAACGGAGAAGGTCCTAGGCTTTTGAGTCTTTCGCCATTGCGTGGTGGAGTTGATCCAGCTGGCGAAGAAGGACGAAGAAGGCTGTTAGGACGTCCTCCACCTCCCACATCACCCCCACCAGCACCACCCGTATCTGCCCCAGGAACTCCAGTTTCCCCACCACCAAGGACAACGAGACGATCACGAATTGGTAAGCATGGAATGAAGATGTATGTTATTGTACTAACAGAGATAATAGCATTTTGCGTGTCCCTTTTCAATTGTGATTTCAATCGTATGGTATGTAAGGATACGTGCATTTTTTCTCCAGTCCTCTGGATTTGTTCGGAGAAATGTCCTACATCTATGCTTCTATTTCTCTGTTTTTTTTTAGACATTCTCTTCAGTTCTACGAAAAGTGGCGCAGTTCATGACTTCATATGCCTGGTTCAGGAATTCCTGTCACGGGCAGTATGGAGAAGACATTTGATAAAAAAATGAGAACAGTTAAAATCGCCAAATTAGGTTAAAAGTTTTAAATACACTAATTCAAGATTGGCCTATATGTTAGCAGCCAAAATTTTCACCCCTGGTCAAGCAAATTGTTTCAAAAATAGATCTCTCTCATGAAAGAAATTTCAGTTGGTTGAACAGAATATTTATTAAATTATTTCCATGCATTGAAATATGCCATGTAAATTAAAATATAAAAAAGAGAAACAAAGTAGATAAGGATCTACTAAAACGCTAGCTTATACAAAATTATAAGTATAATAAATAGGTATGTATTTAATTTCGTAAAAAACGGTTTTGAGATAACTGGAAATTCCATAAAGCAAAGACAATCAACTGCGGAAAAATTACCCCTAAAAAAACAAAAATTCGCTTGATAAACGTTCCAAGCTTTTAACGACGATATAAATTTCAGCATTGAGTAATAATTGGTTTTCCATTTCTTGCATTGTGTTGGCTGTGGAATTCGCTAAGTGGAACCACCCACATCAAAATATTCCACGTCCATTAAAACTCACGCCGCTCGTTTACTACAACCCAACTCATACCGTTTGAAAACCAATTTAGTTGGCTGGCGAATTTCCTTTCCGTTTGGTAATTCAATGAAATATCCCTTTGCGGTTAAATTATCACATTTTTAAGATTCATATTTAAAATAATCACATCAGAAGTTGCTATCAAAACTTTTGAAGTGGTTGGTCGCTTTGCAATTCGGTCGAATCATTCGTACAGTGACCCGAGGTTCGTAGTTTCAAACCCTGGTGCTGATCAATAACCTCTTTGATAGCGCAAGTACTGCCAAGTTTAAAATATGTTTGACAATGTCATTTTGGGTCCAAAGAGAGAGTCCAAAATCATTTAAAAAATTGTAATGAGGATTCTGATCTGTTATGGCCTCTACACATCTGAACACGCGAGGTAACGTATACAGACCCTTAAATACACTTTTTTATGTATTTCTAGTGAATATGGATGTTAGTAGGGTCTTGCTGTCTGCATAAGACGCTGAAAATCTTTCGCTGGCTACATCACAACGTGAGAGATGATGTGAACTAATGGGTAGATTAGCGGGCAAATTTTTCTCATTATGTAAAAAATGTCTTCCAGCCCAGGGAGTATATATTTTTTTTATTAAAGATAACATCATATACATTTACACTATTTATTTTATAAATTTTATAAAGTTATATAAAAATCTGTTTATATATCTTGTAACAATTATTGTGTCACGCCAAGTCTCGACAGAAGACTTTTCGGCGTGTTCACTAATAATAAGCTAATTATGAAAAAAACATTCACTTTCAAGTTTTTGGAAATCCTCCTTTCTTGTATTTCAGAATCGAAGATATTCAAGATCCACTGCGGAGACACTGCGCGTCTCTGCACTCAGTCTTGTGCACTCTGCGGCGGAGTATGCTTCTGCGGTGTGGCTCAACAGCTCACACACAGGATTAATAGATGTCCAACTAAACAACACCCTACGTATCATCTCGGGTGCACTACGATCCACGCCGCTGCACTGGTTACCGGTCCTAAGTCATATCCCTCCTCATGACCTTCGACGACAGGGTGCCTTGGTTAGAGAGTATGATAAGATGCACAAAAACCCTGAATTGCCATCCTGCTCAGATCTCGAATACCTCCTATCTCATAACAGGCTGAAATCACGCAAGCCTCCACTAGCAACGGGGAAAGTCCTATTTGACGGAGGTTTCAACATTATCGAGAATTGGAAATCCAGATGGGAGGAGACTTCGGACCCGGTGGCTCGCTGTTTACCCTGCATCTCTGACAAACCACCTGGCTTTGACCAGCCCCGAAGACTGTGGACAGCCCTTAACAGAGTCCGTACTGGTCACGGCAGATGCGCGGACTTCTTTTTCAAGTGCGGCTGGCTGGACTCCCCCGAGTGTGACTGTGGGGCGGAGAGACAAACCGTTGACCATATTGTGTCCGAGTGTGTCCTCAGGGCATATGGGGGTGATCTTACCGACTTCATGTTCCTGAGTGAAGCGGCAACCGAATATCTCAATAATCTTAATTTCAAATTTTAATTTTTGACAAACATATACTTGTGCTGAATATCTTTTTGTTGTGATGTACTATATTGTGACCATAAGATAAATAAATAAATAATAAATAGATATTCATAATGTACAGTACCTACCCATGTAGTTCTTTTTGGTTATTGCATTTCACACATTATTTTCTTGTTAGCCATTACATTAAAATCTTATGACCTGAGATTTACAGATCATAAAACGTAACAATGTGAGAAACTGCGAATCGATTACTTTTCAACTGCCTTTTTGTAACCACATGATGCTGTGCGTATTAGAATACCTCACATAAAGTGAAGTGCTAATCACATTAGCACTTCTCAAACAACAGTCTCAACAGATGATGGTTTTCCATTACAATACAAAACTCTTACCTCAACATTACTACTGGCTAAGGGGTCATTAGAAGTCGTTTTCTTATTGCTAACACTACCGGTACCTTAATTAAATTACACATCAATGCACAATTATAACGCCTGAGGTTTATCATTTTGATAGGTGTAGTGGTTTATTTCGTCCTTTTGTGTGTTGTGTCATGTTTTTCAGTGAAACCTATATTTGTCTAAATAATTAACATAGCATGTATTGCAATGAATGCAATTTTACTGAAAATGTTTCCTTGATGAGAATATGTATTTAGAAGTTAAATTCCATATTCCATGAATGATTGCCTTTAAATACATTGGGGAATACTGATATCTTTATCTTCACCTTGATTTCTTATGTATCTTTTAATTTATCAATATTTTTTATTTAGCCTTAGTACCATTTCTTGTAAATTGGAACTTGGTTTCATTTTTTTTTTTTGCTTTTTATATTTTAGCTAGCGCCCTTGAGATGGCTTTAATGTCACAAAACGGCGCTATAAAAGTCATCCTAGTTATTATTATTATTTGCTTTATCAGCCTGTACTCATTAGACCCTATATTATATCTTCTGATACACTTCGCCCATTTCAATCACCTTCAAATTTTTCTATAGCCGTTTCGAGATGTTGCCCCATTTTATTGCCTGCCGACTTACTTATTTAGTAGAAAATAAATTGAAAACTTCGACCCGCAATTAACTCAATGAGGCTTTATTCATCTTTAAAATTTCCTTCCGTTTGAAAGATTTTTAAAATCAATTGTAGAGCATGATAACTAATGTAGGTTTGTAGTTGTTATAATTTTTAGGCTACTGCAAAACTTATATCTGGAATTAACTAACCAAAGTAAGGCAAAACTTCTGATGATTATTAAGTAAAACGTTCGTTCATAATATTACGTAGACTGCGTCACAGATTGTGAATAATGATCTAAGTTTAAGTGCACATTATTATGAAATCAGTGTTTGAGGCGCAACGCTACGGACACTTCTTGATAACGAGGTGAAAGTTTCATCCATATATCTCCTCCAGTACGAGACAGGTAGTGTCCACACAGAGACAGACCTTACCTGACAATTAATGGTCATCGATTAGAGTCGTGATTACCAGCCGATAGGCGATTAGTCATTAGACATTTCTCGCGAGATGATGAACTTTACCGTATCTTACGAAATACTTATGAGAAACAAAACGTTGGTATTTCCCTTAACATGCACTGTCTGTACAATGCGTGTGTCTGTTCTTACATAACACTTCAACACTCATGTGAACAACTTTCAAGTAGGTACTTTCATGATATTGTTAAAACCCATATATTTGCGCAAAGAATATACTCACAACTTCTGTCTCCTAATGCTCTATTGAATCTCTTGCCATTTGCCGTTTGGAAGTTTATTGGTAGCTTCGAATCCAAGTCTAAAAATCTCACATTCTTGCGGACATTGACTGCCAACCGCCTTTCCCATATTTCGGGCAATCGCAATGACGACCTCCTATTCTTCTGCCACCTTTACCAATCTGTCATCCTCTAGCCCAATACATTATCCCTTTAATATCTTCGTCTACTTCTGCCTCATTCCACTTTTTTTTACGTCGTACGTTTCCCTTACCAAAGTTTAAGTACCTTTGCGTTATCTGTTCTATGTACCGATATGATTGCCAAAACTCTCAAATATGAGGATTGCGAATGCCAATCAAGATTGAGTTCATTGTAGAAAATCTGAATTAGTCTCCATCTACCGATTTTTTAGTCAAGGAATAACCAGAATAGCAGAAAGTTGTTTTTTATTGTGATTATTTATAAATGTATATTATCATTAAACGTGATAGTTTCTTAAAAGGAATCACAGATAATCGCTAAAAAATTTCACATCCGTTTGAAAAACTTAGATGATGACGAGCATTTTAATCCAAACTTCTCTAAATGGAAACTTCCTGCAGTATATTTACTCTACGTTCGTTCACACCGGAAGTCCAGGAAATTACATCCATCTCTCATGGAAATGGCAATCTCATGTATTCGAAAAACATAAATACTACTTTGTATACATACCAGAGAGTAAGCAATCAAGGATACAACACAGCAAGATCAGAGAAAATTTCTTGTTTTTTTCCTTTCATTAGTATTAGTATTAACTACAAATTTGTAATGTGAATCAACTGGTAATATTTGATAGGCAAATTAGTATTCAATTTGTGTTTAAAAGCATTCGATAAACCGGAATGTGATTCAATTGAAAAATACATCGCACCTTCAAAGAATTTATCTCTATAGTAATAATGATTTTCGTAGAATCATTTATTGATCTCATAATGATCTTCATCGCTGGTAAACTGTGAATTTTTACGATAGGTACATTCCATTCAACCAAAGTGATTCAACAAGGTTGTGTAAGAAAGAATCTGGCGCATTATCTCGATCAAGAAAGGTTGCCTTGCGCGACTGTGGGATACCGGAGATGTTGCTATGCCATTGAACAGTTTGTATCTGTCGTCATTCTGTGACCAGACGGACTTCTTTGTTACAACATCAGCCCTTAGGGGAGGTGAGCAACATATTTTTTATGCTGTGAAGAGAAATATATATCTGGTTTTTGTGCGAGAGGTTGAAATAGTCACTAGACATTTCACCATATTCGTTTACTATCATATACCCGTATTTCTTTATCGGCGAAAAGTAGTAAAGTCCTTGGACGATCTTATTTATAAGCGCAAGGACTTATTTCCACCTACTTACTTATAAAAAAAGCTGAATGGGCGGTGAGTCCCGTGGCTTAATTTACAAGTGTTTTTGTAAAAATAATTAATTTACAATTGTACGATATGGTTTTAACAGAAAAGCAATGTCACGTCATAACTATGATAGAATGGTAAGATACCTGCTTTAACATATTAATAGACTAGCTGTCAACTTGAGACTGACCAAGAACGCCAAAAGGGCGAAGGTCAAAAAAAAAAAACTTCTGAACCCTATTTATAGGATTCTAGGTGTTTTTGTTAAAAAAAAATATACCATAGGGATGAATTTTGTTCCAGTTGAATGGTACAGGATGCTTGGTAGAAATTTCCAAAGCATTTTTATCTGTGCTAACTCAAAGTCAACACAAATTCGTTCTTTGACTCTTTCACAGTACACTTACTTATAAAGCTTGTGTCGTGAAAGAAAATGATGGTCGGCACCTGGGATCGAACCCACGACCTACTGAGGTCAAGCACTCTATTTTTGACACAATATTCGTTTCTGCCCCAATCCTAGGATATTTCAACCAACTTCACAGCTCTAACGGGACAGCTGAAAACTATTCTGTTCTGCATTCTTGGTCTCTACAATAGAGTAAAGTAGGTACCTACCGCGTCCCTCTTTTCATATCGGCTACTGTCCCACCTTTGCAGCCGACACGACATAACATTATATTCCGCACTTAAGAGACACGCGACAAGAGTTTACTGACTTGCTCAGTCGTGCTCTGGATAAGGTTTCACTTTCTTTTGTTTGTTCTCTTGAATCGTGAACCATTTACCCACTAACGTGTGGCTGGTTTATGTTTTCTCTTGAAATATATTTTACGCATTATATAATACACCTACCAACTACCTTGCATTTATGATTATGCGGCTCTGAAGATGTGATGAGATTGAGTGGAGGGCTCTTTTAGCCTCCTTATTTCCCAATAGGGTTACACTGGGAGAATCATTTCTGACTATTATCACCTAAACCTATCGGACGAAAGGCATTGAAAATGGTCATTGATTGTTTGATTATCGCCCCTTAAAGCTTAAAGAGACCCATTTTTACTTTACCAAGTTGAAAAGTGCTGACGATTTGACGTTTCATCCCGTAGCAACAGTTGTATGTAGGGACGTCTGATCAAGTATCACAATTATTATTAGTTGTCATTGCAACTATGAACACACCGACGAAAATTATTATAAGTATGAAAAATATTTCGCTAAGGGTATTCGAGTGTTTCAACAACGTTTGAACATAAAAAGTTATGATTGTAAACCGATTGAATCATTTAAGTATTCGTGTTCTATTAGGATATCGATTTCTTAACACGTTAATTAATTAATTACTTAATTATATGAATATCCTTACATGTTTTTTGCTGAAAAGCTCCCACCTAGATAAAGATAAGAAATTATAAAATAAAAATGTAGTTATCCTACTTGAAGTTTTGTATAGGTAGTATAAGCTTGGAAAAACGCAGATTAGCGTATGCGATATAAAAAAAAACTGTAACAAAGTAAGCATTTCTCTTCTAGACTTAAACATTCTAGTAGGTATTTAAAAACAGTCGCTTTAATATTTTTTTTTTTACCCATCACACCGTTTCCCGAAGGGGGTAGGCAGAGAGTACGGATTTCCACTCTTTCCTATCCAAACAAACCTCTTTCGCTTCTTCCAAACGCATAACATTCCGCATACATGCTCTTCTATTCCTTTTACTCCTGACTTGGCCCTCCTCTAAGACGGCACCGATATGGTCGGACCATGTCATTCGAGGTCGGCCTCGTCTGCGTGCAGCCATTCTTTCAGATTTATATATCCTTTTAGTCATTCTATCTTCGTTCATTCTCTCTACATGCCCAAACCACCTTAATTTATTCACTTTCATTCTAGTCACTACACTAACATCCACTCCACATTCCTTTCTAATACTATCATTCCTCACCTTATCAATCAGTCGCTTTCCGCATATCCTACGCAGTGATCTCATTTCCACAGCATTTATTCCAACTTCCAGATTTTGTCCATGCTTCACTCCCATACATCATTGATGGAATCAGGATTGCATTGTGCATCAATTGTTTGGATTTGTGCATCAGTTGCTTTAATATTAAATTTTATGTTAAATGAAGTATTAAAAAAAAATCAATTACTTACATTAAATTTTAATTGCAGAGCGTAAAACTCTCAGCCGTTAAGGATTTCATAATAAATAATTAACAATAAAACATCTCTTCGGCTGTTTTAAAGATTGTTAAAGAGATTCTTGCGAGAGATAAAACTGTATAAATACCTACATATTATGTTATTTATTAGCGATAAATAACACACACAAAAGTGTACATAATTCATTTTCCTTTGAAATGATCCGACCTTTCGATGCTCAAGATACTTTTATATATTCTTGGAGCTTGTAGGTCATATAAGTGTTATATAAGGTAAATATTATTATTGTAAGAAGTGCCTACAGCCGTCGAGTAAGATAAATTATTGATGTACTATTTTGCAACGAATATTTGAAATGTTACTCAATTCTCATGCCGAATCAAATGGCAAATAAAATATCTCTCATCCAGTAACAAATAACTCAAATTTAAATAAAACATCATGAATAAATTCTACTGATTTTGTTTATTCAGAATTAGAAAACTAAGAATGCTGTTCTATCTGAGAAAGGCAACATTCTAAAAAGTTTATGTGTCGATTGTAGATCTCAATGTACCTACCTAAAAAATACGTAACAACTAATGACTCTAACAATTATTCATTACTAATGTTCGATTTTTAAATGGATCAAACCACTACGGGCTTACGACCGTCTTCTACTGTTATTTTGAAGGCTGGCTTGGTGTGATCACTTTACGTTAACAACGTTCTCTATTATGAGGTAGGTAATGTTTAAGTCTCCGAAACTCCTAATCATGATAATTCTCAACATGTTCAACATGTCGAAAAATCTCATGTATGCAACAAGTAGATATTTAATAATTAATGAAAAAATATGTAGATAATGTTGGAAATTATTGAGAACAAGAGAGCAACCAAACTGCTGTCATGTATTTGGCGCCAGGATATGACTATATCCATTTTTGTTAATGTCTCATCAAGTACCTAGGTCCTAATAATAATAACTTTTTATGGAAATTTCATTGTTTTATGTATTTTTTATTCTTGCCGGTTAAATTTAGTACAGCATGCGGTTATTGTACAAAAAAACCTCGTTACTAGTATCACGGTTTAAACCATTTGCGTTCGAAGTTTTATGGAATGATTATTTTAGTATTGATTAGAAGCTAATTTAACTAACTAAAGTGGTATTTTTAACCAGATGACAAACATAACAAGACTCATCTCATTGCGATGATTACGGAGATTTCTAAGAAACTTGATCATTTTTTATTAATAAAACTAAAATAACTTAATATTATTACGTAATCAAAATAATTTTCCCTTTGAAAATTATTAATTACCAATATACACAATAATTATGACGACTAATGAAATTATGTAAAAACATAGGTAGTAATAACTCGAGTTCCCCGTAGCATTATTTTTTTTAATAGCATATAAAATGCGAATTTTGCGATACATATAAACATGAAAAAATTTGCAGTTATTTATACATATAAAGAGAAATAGTATAATTTTGTACATTTTGAGACAACCGCCGAAAAAATCAATATATTTGCTATTTCTCATAATTTATGATGAAAGGTTCCGTAATAACGAAATCCGCGAAAGCTCTAAAGTCGAAGACGTCATTAGATGGAGTACCTACACAAGAAGACGTCTTTGGAAGGATCTTGTGCAAAGGGACCCATCAAGAATAGCCAAAGCAGCAACGATGGAGATTCCAGATCCAGAAGAATAACTAGACCTCGTCATCCCAGGACTATCAGAAATAAGTTCCCGAAAAACAGGTCTTAAGACCTAGAAAAAGGGGAAGAAGAAGAAAATGTTTATTAAGATAACAGGATATTAAAGATACATCAAGGAAAATGAACTATTCTTCTGATTCTGCCAGAAAGATAATGCACATTTTTATACTCGTACACATTGAAGGGTGGTTATTCCAAATTTCTAGGTCTGTCACAATCGCAATGACCATAGAAAATACAATTTTTTCAACGTTATTTTACCTGAATATTTTATTTTTCAATTCAAATGTCAACAATATTCACAAAATGTGCAAAGTTTTCTGAACTAATTTCGCCTATTTGCACAATGCTAGTTAAATCATCGTGTTGAACTTTACCATCATAGACCGAGACATCATAGTAGCCATCAGTACATCGATACAGACGGATGACGTATTACGAGTCATGCATGAGTCATGACTCACTCCCAGCCATTAGTTCTGCTTCTTACACCTAGATGGTTCCAGTTTTAAGACCTAAGAGTCATTCAATAGTTTGACTACTGTGTCAATTAATTTACAAGTCATAAAACAGTACCTACTCAAAGTACCTAGCGGTTAGTAAAAATTAAAACTACTCTGTATTAAGTATTTTTTAAATTTTAAAAGGCCGGTTGGCGGTTGAACCAAATAAAATGAAAAAATATTCGCTTAGTGACGATTATATTAAGAAAGCATTATTTCATGCACTAATTTATTATCATATTTTATAATATTATCAGCAAAACCTGTCGGATGACAGGCACAGAAAACGTTCGTCAATTGTTTTAATGTCCTATAAAGCAATTATATCTTCCTAAAGGTCCCATTTTAGTAGGTACTTAACCACAGTGAGAACTGTGGACAATAATTTGACATTATTTCTTCCCGTAGAGAAAGTTGTACGTAGGAACAACAATTTTCGGGGAGACTTGTTACTATTGTCATAGAAACCATCGACTTACCGACGAAAATTATTTTTATGAATAATATTTCCAGTAGACTATAGGTTTTTGCCATTTTTATAAAAAAATATTTAGGTAGGTAGGTACTGTTGAAAAATATTTCGCGACGGGTGGTTCAACGAAAAAAACTGAGTTACGAACGAACTTACCTAATCAATTGTAAAATGTCAAAGATAAATTAGATACATAATCTGATTATGTGCATCTCAAACTTTACTTTCCTAACCCTTTCTACCAGCATCTAATCTTTCAATCGCCTTTGCTAAAAATATTTTTGACTTTACTCTAGATATGGCGCTTCGTGCAGATGACAGGTTTTTAAACATTCAGTACTCTTGTTTTTTTGCGTATCCTATCAATGAAGAAGAATAGAACATTGAATGACTTAATTAACATAGCTTAATTAACATAGCTATGAAATAAGAACGTATCTCTTAAATCCAAACAGCTGATGCATAATGCAATCTTGATACCATCCATGATGTATGGGAGTGAAACATGGACATGGACGAAAAATCTGGAAGTTGGAATAAATGCTGTGGAAATGAGATCACTGCGTAGGATATGGCGGAAAGAGACTGATTGATAAGGTGGGGAGTGAGAATATTAGAAAGGAATGTGGAGTGGATGTTAGCGTAGTGACTAGAATGAAAGTTAATAAATTAAGGTGGTTTGGGCATGTAGAAAGAATGAACGAGGAGATAATGACAAAAAGGATATATAAATCTGAAAGAATGGGTGCACGCAGACGAGGCCGACCTCGAATGACATGGTCCGATCATATCGGTTCAGTCTTAGAGGAGGGCCAAGTCAGGAGCAAAAGGAATAGAAGAGCATGTATGCGGAATGTTATGCGTTTGGAAGAAGCGAAAGAGGTGTGTTTGGATAGGACAGAATGGAAATCCGTACTCTCTGCCTACCCCCTTCGGGAAACGGAGTGATGGGTAAAAAAAAAAAAGCTTCACGACACTTTTTTTAAATTTAATCTATATGCAGGTACATTACTGTATTTTTTCAGACGCAATGAAACCATCAAGCGTATTACTTCACCTTTGTTTACACCACCATTAAAAGATTTTGAAGTGTCCAAAGATAATACTTATAAAAATATATATTGTATTTAATTTAATTATAAAGAAAATTAAGATTGTGACATTGAGGAATAAGTCGATATCTGGATAGGTAGGTAGGTCCTATGATCTCTTGTAGGTAGGTGATGCGTTCTAGATTCTTTTTTTACCGAACATTCTTTTTGCGGCAAAAATTAGGTACCTTTTATTGTGTTAGACACTGCGCAATATCAATGAAAAACGATTTGATCTATACCCAAACCAATAAAATCATAATTTTACAGGATTATTGTTATCAGTAGATTAATTAGGCGTGCGATAGGTATTTCTATGAGCTCGTGGATCTACGTGATACTTATCACAAGATAGTGTGGATGAATCATTCAGTCATCGAAGGTAGGAAACACATTGATGACACAATTACCATCCTGACCACATTTCTGCCTGGCCCAACTTCCTGAATTCTTATTGTTATTTTGTCTCGTGACTGTTTGTTTGTTCAAAGGATTACGTCGAGCCATTACATGCCTTAAGCCCAAAGGCGATAAAGGCTCTTAGTACAATTGCTCATTAGGAATGTTAAATAATATTAGTATGCCTGATGTGTGTGTGGATTGTATTGTTATTAAGTCACCGCGAAACATTATTATTGCCATTTAGTTTAGTTCATACTTAAACTCTAACGTGAGTTGACGTCTCTATGAATCGCGAAAAAAGATAAAAATTCATCGTTTTAACGTGTTATTTATTAAGTTATTATTAGATGAGGTTTTTTTTTTAAAATGAAGTGGTGTTTTGGTTAGTAGTTTTTAGTGTTTTTGAAAAGTTTTTTTATGCAATTAAGGATAGTGATACCTACTTGATTTTTTATAATGTTTTTTTTTTACAAGTTTTGTTCTTTCGTTGTCCACAGATATGTCACCGGTGAGATGGACACACCGAAAAAGCAGCAGCAGCAGTTCCCAAGAGACACACTTGTACAACCTCTCGGAGCAGATCATCATTGTAGAGAAACCGTCGCAGAAATATCCCAAATACATTTCGCCTCACACCAAAAAAGTTTCGCGGCAAACCACAGTGACGTCGACTATACAGAATGGAACTCCAACATTCCAAAGACAGAGGTGCGAATCACTGGAGAAAGAGAATGCTCGGGAGTTTTTGAGAGAAAGAAGAAATCCTTTACTTGATAGAGTAAAGCATACACGATTGTCATGTTTCAAAGCACCTGGCTCTCCTACAATATCGCAAGAAGATTCAGTTTCAACGTCGGGCAGCGAATGCAGCACATTCGGCCACAATCCAAGATTGGACGATGAAAATTTTCATTTCGAGAGAGACCCTTACAACTATCACAAGTATCTGAGGCACAGCCTCTGGAGTAGGAACAGCAATAACGGCAAGTTCGATGATAACGACGAGGTTTTCACGTCTTCCGCAGCCGATGATACGTTTCGAGTGAACACTGTGGTGAGGAGGAGCAACAACCAAGGCGAGAGACGAACCTCAGACATGAGGTGCTACAGCGCTAGTTCAGACCACACAACAAACGACGACCACTTGAGCTCGAGTGTCAAAAACGCCTTTTCAAAATCTAGTGACCAAATATACGATGATCATGATTTGATACCTAGAATAGGAGACATAAGTTTGATTGATCACCCTAAAACAAAAAAAGAACAAGTTAAAAATCGGTTGAGATACGATAAGGATACAATTGGACCTAGTTCTTGTTTAGCGGCTAAACTTAAGGCCATGTCTGATAGATATTTGAAGTCATCCACAAATAGATTCATAGCAAAACTGTATAAAAACACCACAACAAATAATTATTCCAACGGAAAAGATCCAAACACGCCCGTGGAAAAGCGAAAGAAATTACACGACAGCGTCAAAGCTAAGTTACGAAGTTTTTCTTATGGGGCGTTACCAGGCTTAGACGAATTTAAAAATAGTCATAATCCAATATTTCAAGATGAGTTGATCGATAATTCGTGTTGTGACGAAGAAGCTCTGATCAAAGATACCGAAGATGCAGACTCGGGGATATTAGTTAACGAATCCACAACTTCTTCTATTTTTGATAACGAACGTAACCCATCACGCTGTGACAGTTCTATGTCTCACTTTGGAATCTCACATAACCGCAGTGTCTCCGGAGACCAGACCAACAGCGTCATGAGAATACCGGACCTACAACCCTTCATAGAAAACAATGATAGTTTTGATCGGAAACCAACTCCGAGTAAATCAAAGTATGCGCATCGTGCATTATCTTTAGACCGGAAAGAAATTTTAAGACGGTTACCTCGTGTTAGACAAAATTCTCCAGACAATTTAGGATTAACTTTAGCGGACAAACAAAAAACTAGACAGAAATCACCAGATAACGCTGGCATGGGAATTCCCCCAATACCACCATGCAGAAAAATTGAAAAAGGTTCGAAAGGAGACAGGATAAGATCTGAATTTAAAGTCGTAAGAATTTTGAGGAATGACCCTATGGAGGAGCTAGGAATATTTATAGCCAAAACTAAATTAGCGGATCAAGGAAATGTCGGTTACTTGGTGGCACATGTGGTGCCGTCAGGACTCGCGGACAAGTGAGTATTGCAACTCTAATAATAGCATGACTGTGGTAATTATCGCGTTTTATGACGCAGTTTATTTTATCTATGTTTATTTTTTTATTTTTAGGGAAGGCACGCTTAAAATCGGAGATGAAATTCTCAATGTCAACGGCAGAAGACTGCGCGGTCTGACGATGGCAGAAGCGAGAGAAACACTCCGTGGGGGAACATCTGAAATAGATTTAGTAATTTGCAGATATCACGAGAAAACATCTCCTACCGCGAACAGAAAAACAACTTTAAAGGCCCGAAGTAAGCCACTGAAGATGCGAGAGAGCTCAGTCGACTACGAAAACACATTCATAGCGGGTCAGAGTGAGAGTATTTACGCGAACAGAAATGATATCTTCATACAGCCACAAAGCACGCCGAAATTGAGCAGATTATCCGTGCCTCCAGCGGTGAACCCGGCCCTCAGCAAATTGGATTCGGACTCCTTGGACATTACCGACGAAAAATCATACGTCGATCATTCGACGTCATCGTCCGCAACTGTCAAACATGATACTGCATTATCAGCGGACGACTCCGAGTGCAACCCGAGCCCCTTATCAAAGAAACGCAATCACTTCCAGAAAAACAACAATACAAACTACAGCAGTATGAACAATAAAATGTTGCGCAGACAAGTTGTCAGTTATGGTGGAGTGGCCAAAACAAACATTGCGAATGAAGGCTTGTCCTTGAGTTGTGCTTCGCAGACAGTGGACATTGACGTGCCGGATTCGTCTTTCAACGGGAATAGCAATGTTTATAGGAGTATCAAAATCGAAAAGGAACCTGAAAAAGTTCACGAAGAGAAATCCAATGTGACGGCGGCCAATTTCTGTACCCTACCCAGAAGACCAAGGTCCGCAGTTTGTACATTCCATACGATCATATTTGAGAAAGGTCCTGGAAAGAAATCGCTTGGTTTCACTATCGTCGGAGGAAGGGATTCCCCTAGAGGGGCTTTGGGTATATTTATCAAGAGCATTCTCCCCAATGGACAAGCAGCTGATGATGGAAGGTTAAAAGCAGGTGAGTGATATATTTAAATCCTTCTATCTATATAACCATTAATATATCTATGTAGACGCATACATATGTACTCTTTGGCAATCCGCTTTTGTATGATAATAATATTATGTATGCAAGTCCTCAAATCAAAATGTATATGCTGTGTGAGAGTACAAAGTACATCAAAATAATTATTATTTCAATTGAATTACCTTTGGAACTGTCTTGGAAGAATTTTTAAATTGAGAAATTTCAACACTTGCCCTAAATTATTCTTGTAATTGTAAATTGATGAAATTTAATGAATCCATTAATTATTGACATTAGAACAAATTTTTATAATATGTAGTTACAAAATTCAACGCCATACCGATTTTTAGTATGTAGTTGAATTTTTTTTTTAATTAGAAATTTATTTTTAATTTTTTTATAATTTTCACTAGTGAAACTTTTTTTATTAGGCTATCCACCCACAGAAGTAAGTGATCTGAACTAGTGAAACTTGGTAGGGATATTGTTTTGAAATTGTAACATTTGGATTTAAATAATATTTGATTTCAGGTGATGAAATATTGGCGGTCAATGGCATTGTATGTCACGATCTCGCACATGGAGAAGCGGTGGCGTTATTCAAAGGAATTAGATCTGGATCAGTGGCACTGCATGTTTGCAGGAGGAGTAAGCCAAAAGAAATGTTAGTTCTCATTTGTTATACTAAAATAACCTCTATTTCCATATCCCAGTCTACCTAGGCATTTTATTCCTGTAACGGTTTTGTACTGGGAAACGTTTTCAGCTCACTTACAGTCTTCCACTCTTATGTGTCATGGTTTTTCTAGAACTTTATTTTTGGCCTTCCTCATTTTAAAACATCCTCCGCTTTCTTATATTCCTCAGATCTCTGTTTCAAAAGGGTTTATTACTACTAACTTCCATAATTCATTGCTGATTCAGATTTTTTTTTTTTTTTTAAATGAATCTGTGCTCACTCAAAGTGAACACAAATACACTCCTTGACTCTTTCACAGTAAGCTACTGAAAGCTTGTGTCGTGAAAGAGGAAGATGGTCGGCACCTGGGATCGAACCACAACGTCCGCAGTACGAAAGCCGGCGTTGTAACCGCTGGGTCACCAACCACTTCCATTATCTTGATCTCAATGAGAGCTTTTTAAATACATAATAATATGCTCTAAAGATTTCAGAATTGTGAAAACAACATTTTTCAATCCGAAGCCCTTAGATAAACTCAATGTCTAAAAGATGTGAACTAATTAAAGTAATTTTGTTCATAAAGCTGGAATATTTGAATTTACTGTCCATACTTAAAGAGAGAAATAATTCTTGTAATACCTCCTTAATTTCTTTCTTAGATTGTGTTGCATGTTGTTTTTGGTTAACTATCTTTGATTCCTCACATTCTTTACACATCACACAATTTATTATTGTCACCAAGGGCAAAAAGTGTTACCATACTTAAGTTATTTCTTTTCATGCCCATGTAAAAGCTAAGCCTTTCCCATCCAATATGTAGCAACAGCAATCGTCTTGTCATTCGCTTTATAAATATCGTCCACGTCACAACTCTGTTCCAAATATTGGCATACTAGCAGATGCTCATCATCCTGGGCCTCCCCATAGTCACACCTTATATCCTCCTCCAAACGTATACCCCACATGTGCAGGTTCTTTTTGCACCTTGCGACAACCACTCAGTGTTACCACAAATTTTAATTTTTTTAGCTGCTTTGTTTGTATGCAAGAGATTATAACTGCAGTAAAAATCCCAAGCTGTGATGATTTTTTAGTGTAATTTGTTTTGTCTCTTATTTTATTGTCATTACTTTTTTTTAAATTTATATATTGTAAATTGAAAAAGTAGCTGATCTCGGTAGCCTACTAGCATAGCCATAACTTCTGATCAAGAGGCTTCGGTTTCAAAATCCTATTTCTCTTTCTTTCTTTTGAAGTTCTTTTTTTTTGTAAATATTTACTAATTTCGTCAAGTTTGTATAATTTTTTTCATAATTCTCCCCAAGACAGGCTTAACCTAATGGGAAGATCCATCACATGAACTTATCGAAAAATGTAACTCAATGAATGTATAAATACATTTATTTAAATCGTTAAGTTTTTGACTAGGCCTTCAAATCTAGGTTCCCTAATCAGAGTACTTTTAAAGAATCAAGAACCATTTATAAAAATGATGAAATTGTGGAGATTTTAGTGATTCTTTGAAATAAACTAAATCGAACCGTATTTTTTTACAGGGCTATGAAAGCGAAATCCTGCACAGATCTCATCCAAGCAGAGGAATAAACTGATTTGGAAAAGCGAATTTAGTTATTAAGATTTGTAGTACCTACAAAAATATAGTCAAACTTACTATTTATTAGAAATGTTGCATTTATTCTGTATGCTGTAGCTATTTTTATTCTCAATAGTCAAAACAAGTAGCAGTAGAAGATATTATAACTTTGTAAAAATGTATCTACTTAATTAATAATATTACAGAATATTATATTATTCATTAGGAAATTAAATTGTAGAAGGATGTTAGAAAATATTATATGTATGTACAAATTAAATTTAAATAAAAACAGTCTTCATAATGTTTATTCTTCTTTTTTGTTCAAATCCAAATTATGACCGTGAGTGGGAAAACACAAATGGATGATGTGGAGTGAAAGGATGATATGGATATCCATCAGTTCACAATTCAATCGTGTCAAGACATTCGTCCATCACTCAAACAACTCGTCAATGGTGAAACTCAGGTGGAGGTAGTTCACAAGTTGCTACCTCACTTGATCGTCAGTGTTAAAAACTTAATCGAAATTTGCCTCATTTTGACATCATCCTTCCACCAGGGTTTTTAATTGATCCATTTGGAGTGATCATGAATGGCTGGCTTTATAGTACAAATTTATCTTTGAAATAGATTATGAAACAGAGTTTCTTAGTTACACTAGATATTTTATTTAACCATGAACTAGTTTTTAGATAGGATCAGTGCCTCTAGTATAAATTTTCGATGATCGAATATCGAAACGATCATCGAAAGAGTTTCATAAAATTTCCATACAAAAATGATCGAATGATTCGATTGTTTGATTTTCGAACACTATATGCACGCTAATAGGCGCTTATTAGCGTGCAATAAGCTTTCGATTAAACTCTTACTAGCACAGTTCATAGTTTAATATATTACCATGTAAGATTGTTAGGTTTTATCTAAAATTCACATCAAGCAACCTCTACCCAAAAATATCGAAGGCATTCAGCATGTGTTCTGGAGATACAAAGGAATGAAATATGCAGAGCACTGACCTCTAATATTAGAAAAATTATAATTTTTAGTTTCAAATCATCACTTATTTTTTGAGAAAGCTTTTTTTGATGTCTGATTACATTTCTTATTAAATAAATAGATGGTTTAAATTGTTTTTACCAACAAATTGGCATATTTAACTCATTTTGCAGAAATAGCAACTATGCATGTGAAGAAATAGCATTCTTCACAATGTGTGCAAACATATTTCCTTCATCAAATCATTTTACTGGTCAAACACTCAATTTGATATATTGTAAATAGAGAAGATAACATGAACGAGTCATATTTTGAGAACGATTGATTAATGGTGTGCAAAGCGCTGTAAAAGTTATAAAACGAAATTCTTACTATTTGATTTGATCTCCTATAATCCGAGGTCTCCTTATAATAATAATGGAATGGTAATGATGGAAAATTAGAAGATTGATTTAACAGATCACACTTTCATTGAATAATAATTCATATAATAATACAAAAACACAAGAGCTGTGCAGAAATATTACTGCCATTTATCAGAATATCGTTCTCTATTTTCAAAATAACAAATTTGCATTATAGATTACAGTGATATTGTACTACAATACTCTTTCCCCGAGAATAGGAAAGAGCCATCTATGAATTAAATATGTAAGCTTTTTCCTAAATGTGTACCTTAACAACGCTTACTTAACATTTCTCCAAACTGTGCCTCTACTCAATAATAAGCGCTAAAAAAATCTCAGAATTAAAATGGAGATCATACTAGTTCACAAGTATCCTTTTTTAGCACTTATAATTCGTAATGTTGCTTAAATTTAAAAGTCATAGAATAAAAGAGTCCACATCATTGAATTGAGAAAATCATAGAATTAAGGACCATATACCAAATCAGAGATGTAGGTATACACATGCAAATAATACTTCTTTATTACCCATAAAAATAGGTGGCTAATGGTCTGGGTTCCTACGGATACGCCGCTACTATAAACAGCGGTGAAGATGTCAGTTGAGAACATTTATTTATCTTTATTTATTTTATTTATTCAATATAGACCCCGTTTCTAAAGCGAAAAGAAGCTTGTGTCAAACAGGAATATAACAATCATACTACATTAAAGGTATAATGCATTTTGACATCACATATTATATTGTTTCTGCAGTAACAAAAAACATTGTCATATAATTTTGAAAGACGCCGTCTTGTCAGACGACGGACCGTTCCCTAGGAACCCAGTGCATTACTGGTCATCTAACTTTGAAAGAACAAAATATGCGAAACTACACATTGTCACGTGTGCCCTTGTTATGAAAATACTTCATGAATGTGTTAGGCTTTCTACCATGTCATTTTGATTAAATAAAGATTACTAGTTTATACATATTTGATTTATTATAACAATATATACATTTTTAAACTTTTATTGGTATTTTCATATCTCTCCATAAAAAAAATATTTCAGGGTATGTTAATATTTTATTTAATTAAAAAAAAAACATCCAAAAATCTTACATAAAAATCTTTTTTGAAAGAGGGTTAAGGGACCAAGGTACCCTTTGTTTAATTTGTTTACTTTGAAACCTAAAACATGAGTTTTACATACATAATTAGATGTTAAATTAATCTGAGTATCTTTTGGAGCTTTTTTTGGTAAACTGGCGGTCTAGAGAGCATTTGGTAAACACAAATGCGGCTTCTTATTAATTTTTCATCTACTGAAAAAAATGGAAATAAGGACATTACATATTTTGAACGAGTCAGGGCTGGGCCAAAGAGATCACAAATATGCCATTGACATCTTTCACAGAAATTACAGCTAGTGTTAAGAAAGTGGAAATGGTCTGTACCAGGATTCGAACCCACGACTTATGTAAGTATGTTGCACGTACAAAAGCCATTGACCAATCTAACACTTGGCTACCAACCACTTCAGTTTAGGTAACGCAAAATATTTTTAACATAAAACTATATTTTTCTCTGATGTGCAAGAGTGAAGTTGTGGGACATTGAATAGGTTTTGGCAATTTTAAAATTAAATATCAGACGGAAAATTCCAAAGTTGGTAGAACATGATAATGTCAATAGACTTATTGGCCCATTACCGAGTAAAAAGGAATTTTGGAACTCTTGTGGGGAGTGTTTTATGCAATGAACAAGAATGAGAGATATATTATGTATAACTTAATAAAGTGTAGGGTTAAATGGATTTGCCTACAACCTACAATAAACTAAAGAAAAATCGGACATAAAATTGATCACTTGATATGGTTGAAAAATATCTATTTTTGACACTTTCTTGTTCATGCAACTTTGATGCTGAAGAGTTCTGCCTCTATCCCTATTTTTATGTAGATTAGTTAGACTACTGATGTTTAAAAGAAAAAAAAATGAAGATACCTTTCTGGATATTTCAGCCAACCTTGGTGCCCTCAAGTCTTCAAGAAAATTAGCATTGGTTTCGCCAGTTATTTTTTCGTTTTTCAAATTCTTTCATTTTAGTAACAAAATTCACCTCCAATTGAGTCAACTATTACTATAGGACAAGAAAAATATCAGTAATTATTTTTATCAACTATTGGCCCAGGGCAGAGTTACCTGGAAAGACTGTAGAGATCAATCATGTAAAAAAAATATATACATAATGTTAAAAGAACATTTTAAATTGTTTGGTCAATCTTTCAATACTCCTTTTAAGACCCACTTAGGGGCATAGGGAGGCAACAATAGCTCACCACTGCACTAGATCTTGCACAGTTATCAATATGCCTGTATTTATGCAAAATCAATAACAGTAATAATAAACTGTAACTTCGTAACAAGGAATAAGCAAGAAATATCATAATTATTATGTTCTTTCAAATTCAAATCAATTCTTTTTTAAAATGGCTTAAAGTAACAAAAGAATGCATTTGCAACATATTCTGTGTTATTGTAAAAGTAATACATGTCCATCTACCCGGAAATTTTAATACTGTTTGTACTGCACCTATGTGTGGAGCATCTTGATGTATGGGTATGAGACATGGTGCCTAACCGAAAGAGAGAAAGAGACTAAAGGCCTTCGAGATATGGTCGTATAGATGAAGTCTAGGAATTTCCCGAACATACCACATAACAAAAATGAAGAGGTTCTAGACAGAATCGAAGAAGGGAGGCACATTTTTAAAACCTTTTCAGAGAGGCGGCCCAGATGGATAGGCCACATATTACGCCACAACAATTTCCTGCACACAATAATAGAGGGTATGACTGAGGGTACGAATGCTAAGGGGTGTCCGCGTCGAGAGTACCTCGAAAAATTATATTATGGCTGCGCATCCTACATAGAGCTGAAGAGGCCAGCGGACAACCGGACGAAATGGAAAATTAGACTATAAAAGCATGCAAGTTCTATAAGGTTTTGATAGTGCAATAATTCTCAGAAACAAATTATTGAGGATTCTGTATAGTGTGAAAGTCTAACTATGAAAATAGGGCTCTAATTTTATTTCCATAATATAAGCATGAGAATTTAATAATTTATTTTGGGCCATGTTCATCAACGTGGAAGTCAAATTAATGTTCTAGCTACTTCAACAACTTTATCAGGATGCAGATTGAACTGAATGGAGAATATTTGTACAATGCCTGACTTTTGTACAGCATTTTGCAGGTTGTCATAAAATCTCGTCATTGACCATCTTCTGGTTTTCACAACAAAAGAGTGTATATATATTCATATTCAATATTTATTACAATGTAAAAAAATCTTACCTTTAAATTAATATTAGTGAGACTGTCTTGAATTTTGCAGTAATTATGGATTCGTTGTGATCGTTTCACATAAGTTTTATGGGAAGCTTTTAGTATTCTGATATTCTAAAACATTCAATTAATTCTTTAAAACCTACAATTCAAAACTCGATATCTAGTGTAAAATTTTACAAAGATTCCTTAAGAAAGTATCTTGGAATATGAGAAAAGTCAACATAGTCGGTCGATTTCACATTAGTTCGTTGCTAGGTTTTTGTATGTAAACATGTTGTGTTCTCAAGAACGTAGGTCCTCCACTATTTTTTACCCAACACACACTTCCTTTACTTCTTCCAATGACATTTCATTTCTTATACATTCTCTCCTACTTCGTTTACTTTAGACCTAACCATCCTTGTTGACAGAATTGATGTGTTCGATCCACGTCATTCTTGGTTAACCACACTATACCGCACGTTTCCTTTTGGCCTTACATATTCTTTAAGATATACCTTACATATTTTTTTTTTGTCCATGTTTCACCTCCAAACATCATTACTGGCAACAAGAATTTCTTATGGTTTCTCACAGGTCTTAGTGCACTTTCGGCAAAATTTTTCTAACTCAAAAAATGTGTAGTTTATACAAAAATATGTTTAAAATATATTTGAGTGTTAAAAATTATTTCTGAAAGCTTGCAAGAAATTCTATCAAAAATCCCCGTACTAATGTTTTGAAAATCAATAACAATAAAAATTGTGTTATGGAATTTTTCACAGGTGGCGTAGTTGTCAGTAAATCCGTTCCACATTATATTTTATATTATATGCTATACATTTTTCGAATTTTTGATAAATTATTCTGCTATCCAGAGTGGAGAAGAATCCAATAAATCAAGTATCATAAAAATCTGTTAAGCCAATCTCGAGTTATAAGTGTTCGCAATAACCCAACTTTCTTATTTATTATAGATACAGTCAAAAACATCTCAAAACAAGAGCACAAGAGCCTAGACAGAGGCCTCCTCAACGCTTATTCAAGAATAATCTTCTATAACCTATAACTTCTTATTCAAATTGTATTTTTAATCATTGTGTTGTTTTTATTGAATAAAGTTATTATTATATGTAATTATATATGTTAAACTAGATGAAACTGTTTGTGTTTGTGAATATATTTTTGTGTTTTATTGCTGGAAAGTATCACAAAACTGACCTAAGTGAGCCGGATAAAAACTAATTTCTAATTTGGATCACTTGATTCGCGCAGTTCGGATCACTGGTTTATGCATGTGTGTGCCGCCATGGCCGCCATTGTGCCGCCCGGCAAACGTCAGATGACGTCATCCTTTGATCTATTGGTTATTTTGGTCTATTGGTCTATAGGCGGTTTCGGTACGATTAAAAATTATTGAGGTAGGACAACCTAATTTTACCAACTGCCTTTGTTTGTATACATACTATACTCGCATTCCTCCCAATTTTTACAATTTTATAAACATAATACGTTATATCAGGATCTATTATAATCAATGAGATTATAATATTATGTCGTTACTTTTTTGCGAATATCATTCATGTCCTCAACTTGCAATATTCGTCAGCAAATCAGCAAAACCTATGTAATTTCATTTGCAACATTTTCAAAGTTACAATGCGCCTCACGACTCACAAACTAACGTTTGGTTAGATGTTAGTAGTTTCACATTTTATGGTTAGATGGCGGTAATACTCGTATTTTGTTTTTTTTTTACGCTGTGTATAATTACTTAATTTTTATCCCAGAAATAATATTTAAGGAAATTACAATAAACATAATCAATTGTAAAATAATTACATACATTCCTTTTATTATACCTACCTTAGTAATATTAATTGATACAGAATAAAATTTTACCAAAAATTGAGGAACGTACAGTGGCGTACCGTGGGTTTTCGTGGGGAACCAAATTTTGCACCCCCTTCCCCCAATATAAATTGAAAAAAATAAACAGCCCAAAAATAAATAAAATATATATCTATAGTTAAATATCTTAAAAAAGTAAGCATATTTATTTTATTTTTCAAACTTACAACACAACAATATAGCCAACTGCAAAGCAACCAAAGTTCTACGACCGTGTTTTGCCGATAAATCCTAAAAACTCTTCATACTCTTGACTATACCTAAAATTCATATTTTTTTCATACCCGGAGAATAGCCTATGTAGGTCAAATTGCCCCCCCCCCTGGACCCCAGGCTGGCGACGCCCTTGGATAGATATCGATCAACTTAGGCCATTCTCCCACGAGGATACTCACGGGCTACGCGACTGAGACGCAATCCATTGGTCGTCGACGCGTATGCTACTCTATCAAGCTAGGTTCCGCACACGACGCTACCCAAACTACGACTACATTCATCATTTATTTGTTGTAACTCTTGAGAATACACGCTCGTTCATAAAATGTCCAGTGATTTTAGCGATGTAGATAATGTTCTTCTCTTAATTTATAAAAGGAATAATCGAAAAAAAAGTAGATTTTGGGTGCACCCATATATAACTACATGAGAATGATGATAATAAGTTTCTTCATTTTTATTGAATGTCAAAAGAGTCTTTTTCTAATTTGATGCAGTTATTAGCTACACATATTCATAAAAAAATACAACAATGAGAGAGCGCGTGTGCGAGTTGAGTTTCTTTCCTATCTCAGCCCACGCCTTATCTCGTACGTATATTCCTTACATAATCCGGCAGTCCATAATTATATAAACATGGATAATTTTCAACCTCCTGAACAAATTTAATGTTTTCCGCTTGATCTGACACCATTTTATTACGATTAAAGTAGCGTCGCAGTCGCGTTGCAGTCTCTCGCGACCAGAATGACCAGTCGCATGCAACTGGTATCAAACGCGTCGTAGACGCGTTTCGTCGTGTGCGAAACCGATCAAATATGTATGCAAGCGACTAACGAGCGACGCGTATCATACGGGTAGGATACTCAAGTCGCTTGTGAGTATCCTCGTGGGAGAATGGCCTTAACCTAAAATTTTAATTTTCGGGCAGAGTGGGACAGGGCTAACTTTTGATACCTACAAATTTCTCTACACAAAAATAAGCCTAATTTATACAGGGTGACTTGTAATGGGTTATACTAGAGCAAATTTGCAACAGCTTTGTTCCCATTAACCAGGGGTCAAATGCCAGTGGTTTTCGAGTTATTTAAAAAAAAATCTAAAAAGTTAAATAACTCGAAAACCACTGGCATTTGACCCCTGGTTAATGGGAACAAAGCTGTTGCAAATTTGCTCTAGTATAACCCATTACAAGTCACCCTGTATAAATTAGGCTTATTTTTGTGTGTTTATCGCCTTTGCTGGTGTGTCCCGATATGGCACTCTTTAGAAGAAAAAGATGAACATAAAATTCACTAACTAGGTTCATGGTAGGCATTTTAGTTGTTTAGGTTGTATATACCTATTGGCTGTATGTAACTAATATGTAAAGTAGGTAATTGGTACCTACCTACCTACTAGTAAGATGTCTTCTGATCTTTATTCTTTGCCCACTTAAGTATTCCTCGATGAAAGGAGGTTCTCTGATTTATTCAAAGTCTTCGAGGAACGTGCACAAGATGGGACGCAGCCATCAACTCACTCATGTAACAAACACTACAGGGGTTTTCAATGGTAGGACCGAAACTTAGAATGATTTTTTTAACGCGTTAACGATCTTTTACTGCTGTTTCGAAAAAGAATGATAGGAAATTTAAAATCATCAACCAATCATGATAGTTTAATACCACCATCAGTTTTTTCAAACATAACCAATATGTTTGAAAAAACTGATCAATAATGTAAAATATTTTTTATAAGTTAACTGGTTTTATAACCTATTGTATAATTTAATGTAATACTATGAATTTACTTTCTTAATCTATCTCTATTACACATTATAAAAATATATCCTTTAATCGCTAAAAACTGTATAACTATAAAGATTTTACTTTAAAATCAATTTAAAAATACGTATACCAGCAGCATTGCTTTTATATACCTAATTAGTTATTAAGTTCTAACATTTATATTATTGAATACCAATATGTAATATATATTTTTCCCTAAGACAGGCTTGCCTAGTTGGGAATATTTTTGTATTTTTTTTCATCATATTTTTTTATAAATGTAGCAAAAATTAAATAAATAAATAAAATAGTCTTCGAGACAACACTATGGTATTTCTCAAGACGTCATTACAATAAAAAATAAGCCTTTCTGCGTAAAAATATTATTTGGTACCAAGATATATGAACTTTTTGGCTTAAAAATGAGATTAATTTGAAGACAATAATAGCCTGCTTATTCGAAGAAAAAAAATGAATAAAATCACAGACTACTATCAATTTCTCAGTTTCCAAAAGTTAAATTGTCCTTATAAAAGAAAATGAGGAACTTTACCAAAAAAAAAACGCATTTCCATCTATAGTTTTTTTTTAATTATTCGCACATTTTTTTATTAGCCTTCCACTAATAAAATCATTGAGTGATTTAGGATACCCACAATTCATAGAGATAACACATTGCTTAGGTACACGAACAAAGCAAGCAATAGGAAATATTTGGAAACCGTAAGAAATATTTTTATTAACAAACATTTTGATTAGCTACTGCTCGCCATTAGATGGCGCCACTATATTTAGGTACAAAGGGGATCACGCACAAAATTAAGGGAACAAAAAATCCAAGCAATGCCAAACAATTGAGACCTTGGCATTAATTATTTCGATACCTACATACATTCCTACTGTTTGTTTTATTTTTTCAGAATAAAATTTAAAATATATAGCTACTTACATTCAACTGTCAATGCGCTACCCTGCGGGTGGGTAAAGTCGCGTTAATTATGCAAATCCTTGCGAAGGCTTTTGAATTTAGATCATGTCTTCATTAATACGTAATTTGCTTATCTAAATTAGGTATATAAATATTAGGTGGATCAGAAAACATAGTGTTCTTCATACTTAAAATAGATTTTTTTGGCTGTTTTGCAGCCGGAATTTGTTCTTATTGCTCCAGGGTTAACGAAGTCGCATAGAATCGCATTAGACCAAAATGACTGGCGATGCGATTTTATACTCCTGATTATCATCATGATGTATATCACCCCCCTTTGATCTGTTCAAATTTTGTAGTTGTTAAATTTATATGTACCAAATCAATACCGTATTAACATGTAAATGGCTTTACGCCGCGCGCCGTGTGTTGAAAATAAATAAATAAAGTCCATCTTTCTTCTCATTTCTTTGACGATCATCCTGGTAGTTTTCCCTGTTGTTTTGAGTGGATTTTTTGGCTGAGCGATTAAAGGTGCAACATTCGCAGATATTTTTGTTAATAACTGTGGGGCTAGTACGAGTTTAATCGAAAGCTAATTGTACGCTAATAAGCGCTTATTAACGTGCAAATAGTGTTGTATGGAAATTTTTCGAAACTCTTTCGATGATCGAATATCGAACTTATACCTACTACTGATACGTGATCTCTGATCAATGGGTCTCAGAATATTATTTGATCGTGTTTAATTTGTATGATTATTGCTTTAAAATGTCATTATTATAATATGAAATTTAGTAATCTAAAGGTTAACCCATTTTGAATTTGATTGAGTGTTTGGTTTAAGAAAGTCGCACGAGAGAGCATTGTAAAAGTTTGAAAGGAAGGTGCTCCGCAGAATTTTTGGTCTTACCTGTGATAGTAGAGATGAGTGAAGCATTATAATATCACTGCAGAAGTACGAACTATTGGCCCTGAGACGGTCCGGACATATCCAAACAATGGCTGATGAGGACAAACGCGAAAAAGGTTCTGATGGACGACATGCCGGGGAAGAAGAAGCAGACCTAGAGACCGGAGCCATGGTGGCTAGATGGTGTGGTGCGGGATGCCCGACGATTGGAATCTCCAATTGGCGGAGCGCTGCGCTGGATCGTCAGTCGTGGAGGCGAGCTAAAAGTAACAAAAAAATATTTGGTTGTTATAACAAGACATTGGAATAAACATTTGAGAGAGTGTGCAAAGTTCGGGCTTAGTGCTCTAAGCAGTCTAACCTCGATGAATAAAATTAGCCAGGAAACCACCTCACAAGAAAAACAAACCTCATAAACAAAAGTTTTGTGAAAAAGGATAGGTATATAAAAAAAAGAAACAAAATTGTTGGGATGTTAGAAGTTGAGAGTATCTGAGACTAATAACATACGAACGCAACGATAATTCGTATTGGTTGGTTCTATGTTAATAATATGTCAACCATACCAGAACCAGACATTAACCTCGGTCAATGTTAACTCATGTCTGAGATCTGCAGCTCTATTACCATAATGTCTGCATGTTATTACTCTTCACTACTTGGCAGTGCGTACGCGCAGCCGTGCACAAGACCAACCACGGGACTAGCTATTTACATAAAGCAAGCATGATGCCTGTTAATCTCGGTGGTCATGCGGACTTGATACATATTGTATCAATGCAACCACTGCATACTCGCATATCCACTCACAGTAATTCTTACATAATTGAATAATAATTAACGGTGGAAGTCGTCTATCGCAAATCCTATGCGTCCGAGACTATCGTTGGTCGAGCATACGCATCGCTACTTGCTCCTAGATAACGGATTATAGAGAAATCATGATAGAATAGGGCTCTTTGACTGTGGATAAGCTAATATGCAAGTGTCTCACTTGGTTCAATCATATTGTCATTCAAAGCAATGGTAGGATTAAGTTTTAAACTAGGTAGGTATCACAATAAGAGCTAGAGCAGGAGTGGATGAGTTAGAATTGTTCGTAAATTAGAGGATAATCTATGTTTGAAAAAAAGAAATCCCTATTTTCCTTTATAACGACATCAAGCATGAATGACTTGATTATCCGCTAATTCTTTTTTTGTTATTTTTGCTTTTGTCATTCATATTTTTATTTTTGTTTGTTGGAGAAGGTTCATTTGCGAGAAAAAGGTAAGAAAGCTAGAAAATTTAAGAAAACTGAACATAGGTAGGTAACCTTCTTAGTGATTTTCTATTTTTAAATTGGCGTTTGATATAAAACATTCAGTATTATTTGATAATTGGTGCGATTGACAGAATGAGCCCCGTAAACATCGTTTAAAATAGGCATCGGTGGGAATTATATTGGTTAAATAGATAAATTTATCATTCTACATAATATACATACGAATTCAATGAATATTCATAGTAAGGAAAGGGCAAAGTCTGCCTGGTAAGCTAGAGTGTTAATAAAATTTTAAGATTTTCTCTGTCACAAAATAAATAAATACCTATTCACAAACCTTTACTCCAGAAACCGTTTAAGAATATTAATACAATCTTGCGCAGTTTCAAAGACCTACTCTCACACCATGCATAAAACTTTTATGCTCTGTTTCGAATCAACAAAAACGGTATGATATGATATGACTTTTTCGCATTCGAAATTTCTGATGGGTGTAAGAACGCAAGAACGGTGCTCTTATTGTCATTCGGAATCCTTCACACATTCACAACTATGAGTAGGGTACGTCTACGTGTAGCATCGTTCATGATGCGGTGGCACTGAAGCATTTCGTTTCAAAGGCCGAGGCTCTTTGTGCATCACAGTTTACATTTCAAATACTCTTTTTTTTTAGCTTAGAACTTGTTGGTTTGGAACCAACAATTCTGGAATAGGCAGTTACAGCATAGAGATGTATTTTTAAAATAATTGGGTCAATGAATCAATGGTCGTTGGATCGACTACGAGCGATGATTGGTTTTGATTGTCTCTGCAAACTTACATACAAAATAAGGTCCCACTTATTCATTATATAGGTATACATTGGCTTGTCTCGACACGAATCCTTATCTTGTTAATTGTACAACGTATAGGATATAATAGTTATTCGCAAATAGATATTGTTATCACCGAGGATGATCAGACTTGGGTCACAAACAGTGGTCGCTCCTTTTCACTTAACAGTTACATTGACCCATTGGCATTGTTTACATTACCAGCAAATACCACTCGACATGTCAACACGTTGTACTCTCCATAATTCCGGTGCTATTATTTGATGAAGTTACAATCAGCCCACACGCGTTTCTATACATACTTATCACTAGGTACTTATTATAATAAAATACACTCTAGATAAGGAAAAAAAACAGTTTTCCCACAATTTATATCATTATTATTTGTGTTTTGATAACATAATCATTCATACTTACCTACCTATAACTGGACATCTTCCTGTGTAATATTTACTGTTTTGAATCAAGTCATCATTATTTGATAGTTAGCAATTTATTGTAAAAGCGTTGGTTCGATCCCTAGCACCTTAGGTAGTAACCTAATAAGTTATCTTACCTTGGTTATCTCCCTATTTTACAACACTATAGTATATGAGAGATGTCAAAAGTGTATTTGTGTTAATAAAAAAATTGAGGTCATCCTTAGGAATGCAGTGTGAGGGGTAAAATAATCTAAGTGAAAGGACAAAAAAAAACAGATTAATTTTCTATGCAAAGATGCTACCTCCAGTGACCACGGTTATCCTGAATCATAGGCTAAGCTGGCTCGGCCACGTTCTACTTATGTCCCCGGAGTCCGTAGATTATGGAAGCCTATTTTAAACACCGGATGGTACAAGAAGACGTGGCAGACCAATACACCATCAAGAGAGCGTATACGATGAAGACTTTCGGGATACCGGCTTAGATTGGAATGACACCCTGGATGGATCTAGCCCAGGGTAGAGATGCTTAGCGAGGCTTTGTGGCGGACCACATGCTCTATGAATTTAACAAGTTTAAAGATGTTTTGTGGACAAACAATAGATATTAATCTTTTCATCCGCGAGTGATGTTATTACAAAGTATCTTAAGGTAATGTTTCTTAATAATTGGACATCGTCGAGGGAACAGATTTGTCACTCATGTTTGTAAGTACCTATTTTGATTTCATAATTTCATATTATACCTGTCAAGAAAGTTGAAACTTCTCCATAGCTTAGGTAATTTCATATAATATGATAACATTACTGTGATAAATTATAAAAAGAAAAAAACACAATAATATAATTTTAGTTGTACGAGCTAATTTTTTTAAATTCAATAATCTTGAAAATAATATTTTGATATCAAAAGAGTTAAAAGGGCTCCTATAAAAAGATAATAATTTACCATCTTCGAGTACGTACCTAGTACCTACTCTCAAATTCGCCTAAGAATACCTAGCACGTTTTCATTATTTTTTATGGATCACGTATTTCCGCAAGATTTGTCTTATAACAACCGGAAGAGGCTTACATAACCCTTTGTAAAATTAGGGCGGTGCTTATGAGGCAAATAAAATATAATGAGAAATGCTTTATCTACGGCGAGACGGACCGGATATTTTGTTCTTTGATGATAGTAAATTTTTCATTTAGTCCTTGTATTTTCAATTCTTATCGAGGATAACAATACACAAATTGTATGGGTATGACTCCTCTGGCACCCATCGAAGTGCCTCAGGATAATTTCAGTTATACGATGATATCACTGCATCACGAACGAAACTACTTTTATGGAGAGGAGATGGAGATGGCTGGGACATATTGTGTTAAAGATGCCGAATTACAGTTGACCGTGGAGAGCGCTGTTCTTCCTCGCATCAGGGTCTTGAAGACGAGAAAGACCCTCTCATACCGTGTTCCGCTCCTTCGAAGCAGAGCTGAGGGATTTGAACATGGATCTGAGGTAATCGAGCCGCGCAAGATTAAGCGCAGTTGAGGATTCTTTTGCCTCCCTTTACTCCTAAGTGGGGCGTAAAGGGAGTTTAGATTAGATTAGATTACATTGACCTGGATGGTTATATCTTTAAAATTTTTAGCAGGCACAAAAGACTTGTGTACTGGGGCACTAAATTCCAATACTAAAATGTTTGTTTATCTAGTGATTTTCATGTTGTACCTATATTGATTAGAACGTTATGCACCACCAAAGCCAACAAATAGGCAATAAAGATGAGACATTAACAAAAATGGATATTTTTTATTTTTATTTTTCAGATTTTCGCAAACATACAGTTTTTTTTAACAAATAATAACAATATAATGAAAAGTACAATATATAAACCAGCAAAGTTTGCAGACATTACTTACTTATTTTTTAATATCTGGAGGGTTTTTCTTCTCCCCACTCGACATACACTACACACCATCAAGTATAAGAAAAAAAACACTAAAGCTAGACGGGCTCGCCGCCGGGCCCGAAAACCCACCAGGGCGCATACCTCGACGCTCGTCACGACGGATTCCCGACACCCGGCAGCAGTACCCTCATTAAAATGTATATAACATGAACACCAGTAAGGGGATTGGGAAAGGTAAGGAATGAGGAAAAGGGAAGACGACAATGGATCGGAGGACCCCCGCCTATGCTCGATGAGATCCAGAACCTATCAGGGATCCAATTATGGACCTCTTAAACACAGAAAGGGATACATGAAAGATGTCTATACCAACAAAAAATGCGTTATAAATATCCGATGAACGATGAATGAAATAACTCTGCAGGTAATTAGTGCTGCACCTCGGTTGTTTAAAAGTAAGTGTCGTCCTGGTTAATCTGATTGGGCAGTTGAAATTTTTTTTATTTATTAGATAGTTGCTGTCGATTACGTTGTAAGTTATTTTATATAAGAAAGACATATCATGCAGCGTTCGCCTGTTCTCCAAGGTCATTATTTTATGGTGACGCGCAGAGAAACGCGAGTTCTCAAATGATAATAAGCTTCTAAAATCTAAATGTTTTAAAAATTTATTCTGTACTCTCTCCAACCTGTCAATATACGTGATGTATTGGGGACTCCAGACCACAGTAGCAAACTCAAGGCAACTTCGCACATACGTAAAGTAGTTTTAGTGTTTCTATTGACTTAAATGGCTTAGATACTCTCACAACGAATCCCAGTTGTTTAAATGCCTTGTTCGTGATCGCATCAATGTGAGCTCTAAGTGTCATTTTGCTGTCCAGCAGTAGTCCGAGATCCCTGACAACGAGACATCTCCGCAAAGAAATTTCATTAATTTTGTAGTCGTAATGGAGGGGCTCCTTTCGTCTTGTGAAGGATATCGCGCTGCATTTATCAACATTAAGGAACAGTTGGTTTTCAGCACAGTATTGGGAGAGCCTATCGAGGTCGACCTGAAGAGACACCGCGTCCTCAAAATTGCATATCTTCCGGTAGACCTTTATGTCATCCGCATATACAAGAAAATCAGACGATCGAAAGCACCGCTGGATATCATTAATGTACATGATGAAGAGAATTTGGCTCAGGTGAGAACCCTGCGGAACACCGGACACGCAACGTCTGAATTGAGATGTTTCGTTGTTAACAGCAACAGCCTGATGTCTTTCCCTGATGTAAGAAATTATCCAGCGCAAGAGGTTACCATGCACACTGTAAAAAACGCCTTTTGATGGTCGTATTTTAATTATTATTATTTCACATCAGTGCAATAATATGTATATCCATCAGTGCAGTCGATCGCTCTATATGTAGGTACCGAAATGAACAAAAGGGTCTTCGATATTTTTTGTGCATTGTTAGACACACAGTCTAGTAACAATAGATTTTTTTTGTATGTTTGAACTGACCGAATGCAGAATGAATGAATGAATGAGTGCGTGTGTTAATGTGTTCGTGTATACCTGAAAGAGATAACATGTTTGTTAGTGTGATGTCGATGCGCACTGGACTGAGCCATTATGCATCTTGTCGGTCATTGTCGTATGTCAGTAGGTCATGGTGGTGGTGTGTACCTGAAAAAATAATTAGTACGTCTTGTGTTAAGTGGGCTCTGCGGCCCTTACATCATCTGTTTTGTGGGTGTGTTGGTTTGACCTGCGTTTTCCTTTGCTCCTCCGGACGACTGTCACCATCATGCCCAATAACATCCAGCCGGCGCACCAATAAATGGTTTTAAGTTAATAATATACAATGTTAACGCGACTTTAAGCTTTACGTTCCCCTTTCAGAGCCACCAGTTCCATCCACGCACACCTCGATTTAACTTAAACATAACTAAACTGATGGTAAAAAATGGGAATTGAACCCATGCAAAAAACCCACCAGTTATGAGTCGACTTAATTATTTGAATGGTCCGGCTACCCCGGGCCTGTCTTAATAATATATTATGTTGATCCGGCTACCCCGGATCTGCCTTAGATATTTCATTAGCCTAGAAGGGAAGAAAATGATTAATATTAGTTCTGCTGGATCTGCTCCTGAAACATAAGCAAACAGATTAGCACTTACGCTAGGGGGGTTGCCGAAAAACAATCGCGAGATTATTTTGGGGCAACTTATTGTCTGCCTGGGGGCTCCTTTCGTTCTTCGCGCAGCTGTCAACAGGCGTGGATGTACATATCATATGAGAAGCCTGTGCTTCGGCATACGGTGTCTGTACCTGAAGGGTAGTTCATCTATTGTGTACTGGCCGAGATTCCTAATCAGTGGATTGTCGTGCCTGTCTATGCTCTTGTAGAATTTACGTGTAAGATTCATGCAGTGTTCGAGTAGTGTGTCTTCCCTGACTCTGTTGTGCAGTCTTGTTAGGTTCTGGCGAGGGTGCGTGTTGTATATGATTTTGAATGCTCTGTTTTGTATTCTCTGAGCGCGAGTGTGGTGTGTTTGAGCTGCGCTGTTCCATACCGGGCAGGCGTACGTTAGTACCGGTCGGATGAGTTGTTTGTATATCTGTAATTTTGTAGACGCCGTGAGGGCGCTTTGTCTGTTGAAGACGGGATACAGGGCTAGTGACCCGGCTCTCGCCTTGGTGACCGCCCTTTCTATGTGGGATTTCCATGTGAGCTTTGCGTCCAGGATGACGCCGAGGTACTTGACCTCTCCGCGCCATTCCACGGACTCTCGGCCCATACGGATGTGTGGGAGTGTTAATCTACGTCTGTGCGTGAACATCACCCCCTCCGTCTTAGATTCGTTGACTTTTAGCCTCCACCTTCTGTAAAAGTCAGCGAGACGGTCCAGTGCGACCTGGAGATACCGTCCGACTTGGTAGTCTGCGTGCGATGTTGCCAGCACCGCAGCATCGTCGGCGTATAGGGCGATGTTTGTGTGTGGCGATTGGGGAATGTCATGTGTATATATGTTGAACAGGGCAGGGCCTAGGTACGCCCATTGGGACGTCTCTCGGGGTGGAATGTGCCTGTCTCACAGACACGACAAAGTGCCTGTCTGTGAGGTAGGATTTTATTATCTGTACTAGGTAATCTGGAGTTCGTGTGACGATGAGCTTGTGTAATAGACCCTCGTGCCAAACGGTGTCGAAGGCTTTTTCAAGGTCCAACAGGACCATGCCCGTGTGGGACTTGGTGTTGAAGCCTTTCGTCACCTGTTCTGTCACTCGGATCAGCTGTTGTGTGGTAGAGTGGTGTTGTCTGAAACCGAACTGTTCAGGAAGGAGTGTATCGTGAGACGTGTGGTGTTGGGTCAGCCTGGTGAATATGGTCTTTTCGAAGACCTTACCCAGTATGGATAGGAGGCTGATGGGTCGGTAACTGGATGGGATGGAGGGATCCTTTCCAGGTTTGTGCACCGGGACTACTCTGCCTGTTTTCCATCCGTCCGGGTAGTACCCTTGGATGAGGCAGGCGTTGAAAATCTTCGTGAGGAAGATTATACCTCTGAGAGGTAAACGCTGTATAAGGCAGCCATGGATGGTGTCGATGCCTGGAGATTTTCCTCTTTTGAGGCCCCTGACGATTCGGCTTACTTCCCTCGGGGTCACTAGACTGATGTTGTCTATTGACGGGCGCTCGTCCGATAGTGAGGCGACAGTGTCGTTCACTATCGCGTCCGTGACGTCATCGTGCAGACCCCCAGTGATCTGGTACGTCTGCACGTAGGCGTCCGCTAGGGCATCCGCCTTTTCAGCGTCGGACGTTGCTAGACCGACGTCGGTCTTCAGGGGTGGGATGGTATCGTATCTCTTCTTGAGAGATCGTACCACTGGCCAGAGGGCCGTGTGGTCCCCTGGCGAGACTCGGGAGAGTCTGCTCTGCCATTGATCATTCTTGTGCGTCTGGAGCGATGATCTGATCACCTTCTGGAGGTGGTTGACGAACGCTTTGTCCTCGGGATCGTGGGTGCGCTGCCACCGCCGCCGTGAGCCGTTCCGTAGCCGAATCAGATCCTGGATCTCGGGGGGCGGGGGTTTGTAGAAGGAGTGGGGACGCAGGGGAACATACTGGGCTCGGTTCTCCGTGAGAACCGTGGTCAGTGTTTCCACTGCCTTGTCTATTTCCTCACGAGACTGGGGGACACTGTCGCGCCCCTCCAGCTCCCGTGCGGTGTTCAGGCTGTATCCTTCCCAGTCCGCTTTCGAGTAGTCGTACGTAATACGAGTGAGTCTCGTATACGTCGCGTCTATACTGAATGTAACGGGCCTATGGTCCGAGTACATGGTGCACTGAGTGCGGGGCGACGAGAGCAAGTCTCCCGTGCCTTTGACCACTTGGATGTCAAGAGTGGAAGGGATACAGCCCGTCCTATAGTAGGTGGGTGAATCAGGCCAATACACAGACATGTTGACATGCTTAGTGACATATTTCTCAATAGCTCTACCCTTCGCATTGGTAGAGCTACAGTTCCACATCGTATGACGGGCGTTCAGGTCTCCGGCCATTACGACTTTCGACCCGAGCGCCATACATACGTCGAGACACTCCTCAATGTCGGCACTGGGAGGTACATATACCGAAACTATGACGATGTCATGTCGGTCGAGGTGTAGCAGTACGGCAACTGCTTCTACCCCGTCTATCGCGGGTACCGCTAAGAGTGTGTGACGCACGCTCTCTCTAATAAAGATAGCGGCCCCGCCGCCTCGCGTATCTGGACTCCTATCGCAGCGATAGGTGAGAAAGTCGGGGATGTTAGCCCTGACCTCTGGCACTAAACATGTTTCACTAATAAGCAATACATCCATACCTGTATATTCAGCAACGTGCCTCAGCTCGTCCAGCTTGCCGGATGCCCGGATGCTGCGCGCGTTCCACTGTAACACATTCACACTCGTGCCGTGAGACACTGAGTAACTAGTCGCATTGTCACTGTCAATTGTACTAGACATTGTGTTCCTCACTGCACTTCACTACACTTGCCCCAGGGGGGGGGTGCACACTTCACTCCAGGCTCTCGATAAGCTCTAGTATGACTAGAGCCTTCTCGAGCCTGGTTTTGCACTGGTTTAGTCTGGGCTTGATGGCCATCACCGTGCGTAGTAACGTTACGAGCTCACTCGTGGACGTTTCCTCGGGCTCCTGCTGTTGTGGGCGGCGTGGGGGCGCCGTAGTGGTCCTGGGGGCGGACGCGGGTGCCGCTGGCCTCTCCTTGGGCGTTGCTGGCTGGGCGGGTGTGGGTAGTAGGGCCGGTCCTCTCACTACCTCGCTCCAACTCCTCGTCTGGGGCTGTGGGCGGCGTGTCCGGGCGCTCACCGATGCCACGTACTGCTGCCTCTTGGGGCACTGGCGGTAGTTGGCCGGGTGCTGACCTCCACAGTTGCAGCAGTCAGCCGGCTCCTCTCTCGACTTCTTCGGGCACTCACTCGTGGGGTGCTGCTCCTTGCACTTGACGCAGCGCGCCGTGTGGTTGCAGTTCCTCGCGGCGTGCCCGAAGGCCTGGCACCGGAAGCACTGCGTTCCTGCTGTCGCACCTCTGGGCCTGTACCGGTCCAGCTTGACCCTGCAGCTGCAGATGACTCTTAGGGTGTCCTTCACGACGCCCATCTGCTGCTCGGCTCCGAAGTAGGCGATGTATATCGCTCCGGCTCCCTTGGTCGTCATCCTGACGACTTTCTGGACATCCAGTCCCTGCTCTCGGATGTCCTCCGCTATCTCCTCGACGTCCAGGGTAGGGAGCCCCCGGATGACGGTCTTCTTGAGCTTCTCCTCGGCCGTGGAGAAGGTGTGGAACTGGTGATCCTTCTCACGCAGTCCCTTCAGTAGTGCCTCCCTGTCCTGGGAGGTGCTTGTCCTTACGGAGGCCCTTCCTCCGGAGATGTAGGTCACCGTCATGGATGACTTGCAGTAGCTCTTGATCAGAGCTACCATGGTGAGGTGGGTCATCTCGCCCACCTTCAGCACGACCGGAGGGATCCTCGACGGTCTCTTCTTCTTCGTGGCCCCATGGCCCGCCCCCTCGCTGACTTCGGGCAGCGCGGCGTATTTGTTCGACGTCGAGGCGACTGTCGGCGGCTCGTCCGTCTTCTTCCTTTTGGCAGGGAACTTCGGGACCTGCCAGTCCATTTCGGTGGCTGCTTTGCTGGTGGTGGCTGCATTGTTCGTCAGAGTGGAGTAGGCCAGCTGCACCTTCCTCCACATCTCTTCCTTTGAGGCGCCAGCGTCTAGCTGCACCTCGAACATCTTGGTAGGTGCCCCTCCCTCCGGGTTGGCCACCTCCACCATCCTGGGCTTCCTCACCTCCCCCTGTGGGGGCGCGACGGGGCCCATCTTCCTGTCCGTTGTACCTGTAATGAATAGATTAAAAAAAACAATTAGTAAAAATAAACAGGCCTGTCTGTCCGAGAACAGACAGGGGAAAAGAAAATACAGTGCGAAAGCGAAACGTTATAGCTCTGAAAAGAGCTGCGTATGTTTACGAAACGTTCAGCGAAGTAGTTCTGAAAAGAACTGTGTTGATGAGTCCTCGAAAGTCCTCGTGACGGCGCGATGTTGGCTGCAAACTGCTCCTTGAAGTGTCTGGGCTGCTAAGTGCTCCTTGAAGTCGATCTCGATCATGCAGAGAATGTGTGTTATATTTATAAACTCCGGAAGACGCAAGTGAACTATCAACCCGTGTATTTATACCATTCGGGATATCGCGGTAGCGTTAATCGAATTCATATACCCTGATTTTTGATATCAAATATTATAGACACTGCGGTGTGCGCATCTCACGATTTTTTATTGACCTCTGATATCGAATTTTATAGACACTGCAGTGCGAACATGTATTTTTTGAAAGTTGACCCATAAATCTTTGATTAAAAATTTAATTATATTGTTTTATTTTATTTTTGACACATCAAAATGATGTATTATCGCAGTATTTTGAAGATCACTATATAGCTGATCAATTTAGATATAAAAATGGATGTTTTTGATAGCTTAAACACCTTGTATCTACGTTACTAGTTTAAATATCACGTTAGATCGATTATCTGATTGTAAAATAATAAAATTCATGCTTTCGTGGCAAATTACGATCTATTTAGTCATTATTAATAGTTTAAAACATAAATACACGTATTTTAGGAAGTAAATTGAATTTACCTATAAGAATTAAATACTGCGTAGTTTTTGGAATAAAAATGATGCGCAATTATTAATTTACTACGCAGTTTCTTGGATTTGAGACAGTGATTGCCAACTGGTGAAATATGTTCAAAATATTGTATTATTATTTTTATTGTAATTTGTAAATAATGTACTTTAGTGGTTATAAACTAGGTTAAACTATCACTGTAACTCTGTTTTTCTTAAATAAATAATAAAATGTATTAAATAATCCAAAATGACCAGAATAGAGTAACTATTGTAAGATCATGTATGTAAAACTTGATTTAATTGATAAACAAATTGTATAGCTCTGTTTGATTGTTCAATAAGAATATATAATATGCAAATTTACATCGAAATAATCAATTTCGAGATGCCACTTTTTTAGTAAAAATTTTGTGTTGGCACTCAAGGTTATTGAGTGGTCGATTCCTGGACGGAATCAATAAAATTGTGTTGCAGTCGTCCGATCCGTTTCCTATTGGGGTCGATTTTTGTACCTTTTATATAAATAGTGCACGTTGAACTTTTGGTGTTCTTAATCAATTATCACGAACACCTGCAACATCTCATCGATAAATGCTTAATGTTTATATGCCCTAGTTATAGATATTTGATTGTTATATACTGATGACATTGTATCTTGTATAGTTTGTAAGATATTTAACTAAATGTCCGAATTTCATAGTAAAAATTTTGGGTGAATTTTTAGAAAATGGAGGCCTGTGATTGGTCAAAATAAACAATGATTTTGATTGGTTTTCTGTTTTTGAGATTTAGTATAAATAAAGGCGCAGTTGTAAGGCAGATGATCAGTTCGAATTGTGAATTACTCGTCGGAACACTTTGGAACTCGTGATCTCGCCGGACATCTGCCTTCAGGAATACACCGCTAGTTTCATTTCTACCCTCTCATTTCCCTGGTGATCTGGAGCCTCTCTATTGGACCAGCTGCTGCCCTGAGTCAATCATCCATATTGGTCGTAGCCTTGTCGGTTACACACACCATACTTCCCCAGCTTATGTATTAATATTTGATGGTTTATTTTATCAAACGCCTTGGAGAAGTCGGTGTACACAGCGTCAACCTGACCACCGCCTCCCATAGAGTTATAGATAAAGTCGGTGAATTGTATCAAATTTGATTCGACCGATCTGCCGCCAAAAAAACCATGTTGATATATTCATATTCTGGCGCCAAATACATTACAACAGTCGCATTCTTTAAATTGGTTGCTCTTTTGTTCTCAATAATTTTCAACTTTTCTCTCCATATCTCATTAATTATTATTAAATATCTACTTGTTATATATATACACGGGATTTTTTGACATGCTGAACATGTTGAGAATTCTCATGATTAGAAGTTTCGGAGACTAAAACAATACCACCTAATGGCGAACGTTGTTAACGTAAAGTGATCACACTAAGCCAGCTTTCGAAATAACAGTAGAAGACGGTTTGTTCCATTAAAAAATCGAACATCAGTAATGAATTGTTAAGAGTCATTAGTTGTTACATATTCGTGTACCTATATTGTTGATGGAAAGTAAAATAATTAAGTAAGTAAATCAGACTAAGAGCATAAAAATCAATTGTTACAGGAGAAAGCGCATAGAAGTAAAAGTCAAGCCTGGGAGTTAAGGACAATAATAATGCTCAAGTCATAAAAAATAGATAAAGTTTAGTAGAAGTAAAAAAAAATGCAAAATATCTTTTTAATATATTTGGTCTGTTAATTTTTCCAATAAACTTTCGTTCGTAATGATCAGAGTAAGTAAAGATTTTCAAGGTCCGTGTCACACAGATCAAATAACTTTTGAAAGAGGCAGCTAGAAAATCTAAAAGCTGTTACCATTTAAAATACATTTCTGTACATCTGCCTGTTATTGAGATGGTACCTACTCGTGAACTAGGCAATCGTTGGAAGTTATGATGCGTTACAATGAAAGTAGGTATGTACGTGGTACCTACTTTACCAACGCTGAAGATATAACTCCACAGTCTTGGCTCACAATATAAGGAACGTTGTTCATAAAATAATATCTAAAAGGGTCTATGATCATGTCAAATATTATTATTTTCAAAAACGTACATCATAAAACATTCAGAACTGCACATCTATTCTAAAGAATCTTTGAGATGCAAATCGGTAGTAAACGACATGCTTATAGAACATGATGATGAAACTTAAGTACCTACTAGGATGTAGAGATAGTGTAACGATCTATATAGGCAATAAAATCAAAGAGCAAAGGAGCAGTTGTCTCCGGATGCCTCACAGATTATATATGGACTAACAAACAAATTATGCAAAGGTCCACATTTACGATTTTTTTTTATAAAATGAATCCGGCGTCGCAACCGCTGTGCTGTGCTACCAACCAATTCATATGCATAAAATATGTTATGGGTTCGATTCCCGGTCGGGTCAGAATTTTTCAAAGTGTTTTATTGAAGAATCAGATAGATTGAGCATTTCGCTAGTTTAGTCAAAACTTTGGTCATCTTTGAGTGACAAGATTTTAAGCGATGTTCCTCATTGTGCTTGTAGAAAAAGGTAGAGATACCTGTTAATTTTACAGAACGAGTATTTTACTGGAAGTTAATGAAATCCCAGTTAGCTATTTATGATACATACGTGAAGTTCATGATAGGTATGTTTTTCCGACCAGTAATGGATAAACATGGGCTGCGAAGTGCCCGTAATATTCTAATCAGATACTGTTTCTAATTTTCTTTAAGAGGTACCTCGTACTATCATTAAGTATAAATATGCACACCGATAATTAAAAATCATTGAAGCGATTCAAAAAAGAAAATAATTTATTTATGTTTATTTTATTATTTATGGCGTTGAGATATTTATAGCTCAAATCTCCATAAAATACTTTTGATGGATATTTTATGGTGTCATAATTTGCTTTGAAATTAAACTAGGTTTGATTAATGCTATCCGGTGCTGTACCTCTATTTCTTAAAAGCTAAAATTGAAAAAAAAAACTCCGTCTTCCTTCTTACCGTTTTTTGCTTACAAATTCACTTCTGAATATTTTTATATCAACTCTTATAGTTTGTGAAGAATACCTTTAAGTTCAAGTCAAATGAACTCTGACGACGAAGACCTTTCATTTTATTCATTGGTCAGAGGTTCGTTTGAGACTGGCTAGGAGAAAACAGAAGAAAATATACTACTTATTTTTTTTATTTTCATGCTGCTCTAATGATTTTTGAATTATGTGGTCTGACATGAAAAAAGAGAACTTGTTTAATGATCCTTCTAAGGGTGGGTTTATACCAAACGGACATAGACCCAGAGCTGGAATATAGGGTATAATTTTTTCATGATCGTTGATATTATGGTCACCACGGAAATAACAGCGAGAAAGAACACTGTCATCGCCCATTAATTACATAGGTAGTTATTGTTTGCTTGTTGTTGTCATGGTGTTAAATATCAACGATTAAGAAAATATACTCTTTTTTCCATATCTGGTTCTATGGTCGTTTTGTATAAACGCACCCTAATAAAGAAGGACAAAAATAATTAGAAAAATTTGCATTTAAATGACAATATTATCCATATTATATGTACTTAGGGTTAACCCGTCAACATTTGATTTACATTGTCCCCCGTTTTTACGTTGATTTTCGATAAAAAATTATGGCTGAATGTGCCTAAAGTTCTTGCTTGTCTACACAAATATGGTTTCATACTTCCTTTATGCGTTCACCGGGACGTGAGTTTAATACCATGATATCAATCAATCAATCAATCAATTCTCCCTTTTACACCCCACTCAGGGGCATAGGGAGGCAACAAGAGCTCTCCATTGCGCTCGATCTTGCGCAATGCTTATGACCTCCTCCCACACCATGTCCATGTCCCTCAGCTCTGCTTCAAAGGAGCGGAGCACATGATATGCTTTAATATAATACGATAACATTCTCTCGTTGCCAGGGTGGTTGCCAGCCACTATTATACCTTAGTAGGTACTTAAAGTTCTTGTATACACAACATTGACAACTAACTTTATGGGGGATGTGTATTTTCAAACAGAACTGACGCACCACTACATAGATGTGTAGGTATCTATTTGTGGTCCGCGGGTGTCGTTCGCTTCGGGTAGGTGCCATTAGTCTATCAGTATTCTTGTCAACTCTATATATTTTAGAATGGTAAGTATCAGATTATCTAGAAAATATAACACAATACCAAAGTCGGGCGGGTAAAATTGTGATATTTTTTCCAAAAAGATTATCCAGCTTACCTCGATGTATAACAATAATGAATTATTTTATTTTTGGAAAAGTGAAATTAATTCTAACTTCAAATGGGGCATATAAAATTGACTTTTTCATTTGATATATTTGTTAATGTACCTATATGTTTTGTACTTGTATATATTTTTTAATTAATAAATAAATAAAAAAAAAAAAAAATTAAATATTAGTATCGCCACATCCCGAGATACCTGTCTACTTAAAACAATTATTTTTGTAACCCTAATGAAAACTCCGCATTTCTCTCTCGTAAGAATTACTTTTTGTTTAATTAAGTTGTTTTACCGAGGTTTTTAAAGATTGTTTACACGTCGTAAGTCTACACGCATATGTAATTAAGCATAATGTTATAGATTTACCAATGTATTGGGAAACAATCTAAAGGGCAATGAGTCTGTCAGATCTTGGACTTACAGCCACCAGGTTAAAAGCGCTTTCTTTCCCTAGGAAACATTCGCTGTTCTCTGTTGCCAATAATAATTATTATCATTTCGTTGAAACTTGTATGTTATATACAGTGAGTGGGGAAATATTTCGAATTTTAGCGATTTTCGAGGCTAGTGACATCTAACGGTGGATCGATACAATACTTAGACTGAGCCCTTTAAGACTTATTGTTCCTACTGGGGTTCTAAGTGAGTGACATCTATTGAGATGTAGCGGAAACAATTTATTAACTGAAAATCAAATTTTCTGATGGAAAGACCTGTTCTAGGTTCACTTATCTAGAGAAAATAATTATGTTATAAGTAATTAAAAAGGGAAAATTGAGGGGAGCAGAGGGGTTGGGAGAAGGCAGAGATGTCTCGGCTACGAAATGTTCAAAACTGGACCGGAATAAGAAGTGTAGTAGCCCATCCCACTTACTCCACCGCAAAGTCAACAAAATTATCGGGCACATTCGTATAACTTCCATAGGTGAGGTAGAATGTGTGCGCGCGCATGTTATATTCTCACGCCTGTTCCCGCCTGAGCTTTGAATAATAATGAAATATGGATGTTTTACAAAAATTTTAACATTATTATTTTATTAGTAACTTAACCGGATTAATTATGTATTTTGTGGTTTTGGGGCGCAGTGCACAATATATGAACGTGCCGTTAGGACTACATGACAACGTCTGTCGGGAAAGCTAGTAAACTATAAGTAAGTGTGCGAAATTTCATACTTCACCGTCCGCGCATTTTCCGTAAAAATAGTCAAAAAGTGTTTACTATACTTTAGATAATACCGAAACAAAGAACATAATAAATATTAAGTCATTATCAGAATCTTGGAAAGACATCGTGAACGATGGAATCGGAATCGTGAAATAGACATTTCTTTAAAACAAAGTACGAAGGAAGTAGGGACCTCAAGTGTTTTTGCAATATCTAAAAAAATGTTACTAAACTGTTGTAAAAACACTATCACCTATTCGTATTGAGTTATGACGAATTGACAATGAGATTTCGAAGTGAAAACAACAAATGCAGGAAGCATGCCTTTGTCCATTGTTCGTTTGTTTATCGACGTTGCAAAACTTTTATACATCACTTATTTCAGAATGGAAAACCTTAAGGTGTCAAAGCCGCCCTTTATATTTTGATTTGCAACTAATTGATATCCGAATGTTCTAATTACATTAACATGTATACCTACTTATATTCTAAATGGATATGTTTTGGTTCATTGCTTTGCCAAGAAGATTAACTATACTATGTAACAATATGAAACCTTGAAAGAAAACTCCTAGAAACAAAAGAAAATAAGTAGGTACATTCTTAAATAATCTCAGTCAGGAAGGACTCAACAAAGCTTTTGTGGTTTTTCGCCCCAGGTGAAATGTAATGTAAATAAAGTTTAAGTTTTAAGAAAACAATATATTAATAGGATATTGACATATCGCATGGAAATATGTTGAATGTTCATACTTATATTATGTAATATTCACCGTTTTGTCCATGCGATGCATCAGACGAGACTCACTGCTCACTTTGATATTGAACCATAATGACGAGAAGAACATTTTTCAGCTAAGTAAAATCTTATTGATTTGATAGTTCTCCTGGATAGTTTTCAATCGATCGTGCTTTATATTATACTAACCAAAACTTCGTCTAATAGATAACCTTTATCACAGATGGCCATCGCGAACATTTGTCTTTGAATTGATGCGTCGGGCCATAGTCATGAATTGCGAGTAATATCCGGAATTATAGAGTTAATATAACTAAAATTCATATTATCCAACTTGGGATGATAGATTGGGTTGAAATGTCATACATTTATATGGTAAGAAATACATCATTCGATGATTGATCAGGGAATCATTTCATGTCTGAACATCGTGATCCATAAGTGTTTTTGGTTTTGCAGACATAGCTTCTTTGTTTGAACTTCGAAATATAAGTAACCTAACCTTCTTCTTTTAGAACTTGTGGTCTGTAATTCGAGGAGTGTGGTTAGTCCCACCCTTGTATTCCTAACTCGACCTCTGAGGGTCTTCCCGGCTATGCTCCCGAGAGTTTTTAATTCTGAACTTTCATTTCTCATATTATATAGATTTATAATACAGAACTCCTCTTGGAAGAGGGTTTTATCAAAATCCTTCTCCCGAACAAAATTTCGAGGCATTAATCTACATTTCGAAGAACCTTGACACAAATATGACCCAGTTAGTACCTACTTTCTATAAAATGAAAATTAATTATCCTTTGAAAGTATAGAATAACTTCTAGATCTGTTAATATTACTACTATGTTTATGGCATCCCATCCCTTGAGGAACGATTTTGCCAGTTTCAAATTCTAGATCAGCTTGTATGGAAATGGGATGCATATCTACTAAAAATTAAAAATTTATTAACCTCAGATAAATAACTTCTTATTACATACAGCATATTTACATAATACATCTGCCTTTAGGGAATATATAAATATAAAACACACCTTGCTAATATGACAGCCTACCTACCTACCCAATAAAGAAATATAGTTTAATATTTTAAAAATACGTTTTAAAGTCTTGAATGTTGCTTATTATTCTGCATATATCCTTCGGCGATATTTCTTACGAAATTATTATTAAGAAATATATTTGGTCATAAAACAGGTAGGTATCTAACAAATCTGATGTTCGCAAAAATACCAATAAAAAATTAACAACAATAATCTATGCTTCAAATAGATCATACCTAAATTGAAAAGAATTATCTATGGTGTTCATATTAATGTCGTAATGAAACACACGATGCGGTTATCATTTCCATGAGTTGTTTACATAATACGTATAGTTTAGTTAGGTACCTACGTTTTATAGGAGAAAATTATGACAGAGGAACCCATTGTCTTCACACTTGAATTCCAAAACGTTTTGTGTCGCAAAACTTCCATATCAGCACATAAATTGTGACATTATTATTTCATTAAAAACGGTCATAAACAATTCAAAGTTTTCTGTGGAAATATTTTTCTCTGTGTTGTGCAAACGTTCCAAAGTTCAACATTTAAAAATAAAAGATGAGGTAATTCGCTAAAGTGATTGAAGTGTAAATAGTAAAAATCCTTTAATATTCTGTATTATGCTATTTTTGATGATATAGATAGAATAACGAAAAGTGATTATTATCCTTGAAACAATTCATATTAGTCGTTGGTTGGTCAACCTTCTTTGACGTGTTAAGAATAAATCTGCAAAAATAGCGTTTATTCAACAGAATAGACCTACTTATGTATTTTTAGATAATAATATGTGATTTCCAGTAGACGACAGAACATGGGTCCGCAATGGGAGGGGTTGGACGAGAACTCAAACCATCACGAAACTGATTCATGTCTCTATGGGGACGGAAGGCCCTTGCCCAAAAATTGGGATTCTCGTGGGGAGACTTTATTGGTCATTTAAATAAAAAGACAATTTCATGCAATAAAGAAGATTTTGTCAGGGTTGCATCAAATCATAATTAACAGGTCGTCGATATTTTGTGTAAAGAAACAACTTTTTTTAGTTTGCACTTGAGCCTAATTATTCATCCACAATATTTTACACATGAGTCATATTTTGTGTGTAATGACGACTTTTTCGTCCAGATTAAGAAGAAATTTCCGAATACTCAACACAATGATAATAATTTTCATGTAGCCCCACGGTTGAAGAAAACAAGCCTACAACATGTTTTTACAGCTACGTATTTTGTTACCGTAGTTACAAATTACAATATCATCCTTTTTCAGTTAGACTTTAAATTTAAACCCATTAGAAAACATAATCCACACGCTGTCCACGCTCTAATGTCCAACGATAATTCATATTTAACGGACCTGGACCATCTGACTAATTTTTATCTTAAAATTTTCCTTAATTTGGACCTATAAGATAAAAATGTATATCATACTCATTCTTTTATACTGTTAATTAGATGACAAGTCATTGGACGGTAAAGAACCGGTGTTGGCTGCGGCGTCTGTCAAGTGTGCGTTTTTTTTATTATTTATTTATAGATGGCTAATGGGTCTATATTTGGGTGTGTCCCCATACATTAGTGAAATAACGTATTGGTCGGTAATAGGCAAGCCAAATAGCATTAGACGCACTTGTGTAGTTTGAAAGCAAATATCAAGTCTATTTATGGGCGGATAAGCTGATGTGAGGTATTTATTCATATATTGTTATTCAAAATATTGTTAAGTCATTATTTGAAAGTTTGGGAGCGCGATGGTAAACAGTTTGAAAAACAGTTGCTTGTTTGTTTATGCCGGATTAGAAAGGTTGGAATTTTTACGCACTGAAGATATGTCCAGGAAACCATTAAAATTTTCATTGTTTACAGCGATTAGTATAGAAGGCAAATTCTCCCGTTTTGAGGTGAATGCTTTGATTTTTTTTGACTTCAGTTCAATATTAGATCTCTTTCAGAAAACATCTCTCCATAGTTTATTGCAATTTTGTTTCCTTGTTAATCAATTTATAATTTTCGTCGCGTTTTATAGTTTCTGTAGTAATTTGCGAGTGCTTGACGATTGAGCTATGGTGTGTCACATATCTAGAGTTTTGTTTAGAGTCCCGCGATTGTTTATTAAACCTTCCGTTTAATTGTGATCATTACTCTGGAAGATTCCCGATCTGAGCGGGGTGGCGTGGCGTGGTTGGAAAGGGACAAGTGACAGACCATACCTCATATGTGTGAATGTGACGTGTTTATTTTCTTTTGTGCTGTGTGCTTTTATTTTGAAGGTATGCTGAATTTCGGGTGAGTGGCCATATTTTTATTAGAGTGTTTTTGTTTCGTCGCTGGCAGCTACCCCCAGGACGATGATAGGGCACAGAGATATATTTTTATGTTGTATTTTGTTTGTTGCTTGGTTGCCCCCCGCCAAGCATGCTTATGAGCAAATTGCTCGATGTGGTTTTAGATGAGAGATATATGGCCGACGCGATACGGCATATTTATGAATATTTGTGATCTCTGTGTGCCAATGGATTTATTGTATTGCAGCATGTACCTCCCAGTATTGTTTTCACACGTCACATGTCAAGCACACGTCGCGAATTGTTATCTGTCATTCGCGGGTTACCCCATTTTCCGATACCAGTGGTGTGACCTATCTTTAATGTTTATTTTTTTATCCGGTTAAGAATTTCATATTTAGAACCTTCTAGTAAGCTTAGTGTAGAATTTTCATTTGTAAAAGTAGGTACATTGGTGTGTTTGTTACCCGTGAGAGTAATTTTATTCAGTCGAGCTATGAATGAGTTTACTAAAAGTTCGCGTCTGTCCGCGCACATGTAGAGTTTGTATTTTAGTTTTCGCCGCCGTGATAAACGTAATGTTATAAAACCGGTATGTGTAGGAGGGCTGTTGGCGCAAGCTGAAGACCTTCCCCACATGACTGTCTATGAGAATGGGCTGTTGCTGATTTGGACGCTTTTCAGCTCAGTTCATGAGGTTCACTGGCGAAAAGGTCGCGCGCTAAGACCGAAGCAGTTGAGCGATTTGGAATTCCAATGAGGAAGGACTTGCGGTTTAATGACAGCCTGTACGAAATTTGACTAGAAGGTTGATTGGTTCGTTTATAAAGTAATTGAACGTTTATTTTGATATTGAGATCGATAATAATTAAATTCACGCGAGATAGACATTAAAAATTGTTAATAGGCAGGATCGTTTTGACTGCAGCTAGTCGTGGCATAATTTTCGCGTAGTAAAATCCTGTCCTATTTTGAGTCTCTGCTGGAAGTACGTTTAGGCATTTAGAGTCAAGAGTCAGATAGTTAAAAGATAGCTTCCAGCCCCTGTAGTCTGTACACCATCAGGAACCTTTTCCGTTTGTCTATATACACTATATCTGATAGCCGAATTTCGGCCCCCTTTTTGGTACCTGTTCGAGGCGTGAGGTCGCATCGAATTGGGCCAGTCTCGGACCTTCGGAGTTTTTTTTTGCCTGAATTTTGGCTAGAAGGTTCGTTTGACATGGAAGGCCTTCTTTCGGTGGCTAATTCCTCCCATAGAACTCGATCATGCTTATCAAATGGCGCCCAACGATAGTTCTGTTATATCACAGAGCATATTTAAAGAACCTTAAGACCCTGATAAATTTTAATTTTTTTTAAATGTTTGTGTTTGAAAAAAATTTTTTTCGAAATTTTCTTTTGTTGAATTTTCCTGAGCTAGTTAGTCTGATGTGAAAGTATATTTTTTTTTACCAAGAATAATATGATTTGAGTAGTGTTATAGAATTCAAGCAATTTTTGTAGATATGAGGAATAATTATTAGTTATCGAGCTCTCGATGTTAAACGTGGTTGAGAAGAGAAATTGTATGTAAATATTTGAATATTTTGTAATGTTAGAGGTTGCGATAGCTTATGTTAAGCCGATACTATAAATATGGTAGATAAATAATTATTATAAGGCCAATGATAGAGAGTTTTAAGTTATAGGTATAATTTTTAATATACATGATAAGCTAATATGAGTAATTATTATAAAGAAATTAAGTTTTAAGGTATGAATAGCGATGTATTAAGAAATAGACGTAGGATATTAATGGATTTTAAATAATTAAGTTAAATGTGACCAGGAAAGATAAGACTTGTAGAGATATTATAATTTATAAGTAGATTATTTACGCAGTTGGCATTTCAATAGATAATTAGAATTATTAATGTTATTAAATTTGTGACAATGTCTATAATCAATTAGGTGGCTTCAAAGTTTATGAACCGTCTGAAATTTTTTTGAGGAATCACTTCAAGTAGGTATGTAGTTTAAAAAAAAAAGGCATTGTTTTATAATAGACATAAATTACAGGATTTGTTGTAGCGCATAATATCTGGTTGTAAATAATAATCATAGTATTTTTATGATTTTAAAGTTGATAATAACGAATGGTGGTTTACCCTCATAATAATTGACAAATCCGAGAATTTTGGACATACCTAGTTACAATAATAATATCATATTGTGTACATTAACGATGTTTCTTAAAATGTTTTAGCAAAAGTAGTTTATTTTAGTAGCAGAGAATTTTTGGGATTTACTTATAAAAATGTCAAGGAAATGAATGGATTAGAATTTACAGTAGTTTTGGATTATGAATATTGAAATATTTGGCAACCTTTTTTATATTTAATATCTGTTGTGTGAAAGTTGATTTTTTATAAATTATTTGATTTTGAGTGTTTTGATTAGAGCCTAGGAATATTATGGTGAAGGTTAGATAAGAACTGTAAATATCTGAGGATTTTAGCATAATAATAGTGTTTTAAGTGTCAATCAGCCAATTTGCGCATAGATTTTTGATATGCTTATCGGCGTAGCAATTTAAATAATTATTATAATAAATACTAACAGCACGGATTATGGGTGGATAGGAAAAAAATATTGTACAATCGTTAAAGAGAGGGTGGAATTGTTTTATTTTTTTGTAATGATCGATTGGTACAATGTATTTTTTTATGTTGAAATTAAAGAAACAATATTTTGAATAAAAAAAGGATTGGCGAATTGATGTGAGGTATTTATTCATATATTGTTATTCAAAATATTGTTAAGTCATTATTTGAAAGTTTGGGAGCGCGATGGTAAACAGTTTGAAAAACAGTTGCTTGTTTGTTTATGCCGGATTAGAAAGGTTGGAATTTTTACGCACTGAAGATATGTCCAGGAAACCATTAAAATTTTCATTGTTTACAGCGATTAGTATAGAAGGCAAATTCTCCCGTTTTGAGGTGAATGCTTTGATTTTTTTTGACTTCAGTTCAATATTAGATCTCGTTCAGAAAACATCTCTCCATAGTTTATTGCAATTTTGTTTCCTTGTTAATCAATTTATAATTTTCGTCGCGTTTTATAGTTTCTGTAGTAATTTGCGAGTGCTTGACGATTGAGCTATGGTGTGTCACATATCTAGAGTTTTGTTTAGAGTCCCGCGATTGTTTATTAAACCTTCCGTTTAATTGTGATCATTACTCTGGAAGATTCCCGATCTGAGCGGGGTGGCGTGGCGTGGTTGGAAAGGGACAAGTGACAGACCATACCTCATATGTGTGAATGTGACGTGTTTATTTTCTTTTGTGCTGTGTGCTTTTATTTTGAAGGTATGCTGAATTTCGGGTGAGTGGCCATATTTTTATTAGAGTGTTTTTGTTTCGTCGCTGGCAGCTACCCCCAGGACGATGATAGGGCACAGAGATATATTTTTATGTTTTATTTTGTTTGTTGCTTGGTTGCCCCCCGCCAAGCATGCTTATGAGCAAATTGCTCGATGTGGTTTTAGATGAGAGATATATGGCCGACGCGATACGGCATATTTATGAATATTTGTGATCTCTGTGTGCCAATGGATTTATTGTATTGCAGCATGTACCTCCCTGTATTGTTTTCACACGTCACATGTCAAGCACACGTCGCGAATTGTTATCTGTCATTCGCGGGTTACCCCATTTTCCGATACCAGTGGTGTGACCTATCTTTAATGTTTATTTTTTAATCCGGTTAAGAATTTCATATTTAGAACCTTCTAGTAAGCTTAGTGTAGAATTTTCATTTGTAAAAGTAGGTACATTGGTGTGTTTGTTACCCGTGAGAGTAATTTTATTCAGTCGAGCTATGAATGAGTTTACTAAAAGTTCGCGTCTGTCCGCGCACATGTAGAGTTTGTATTTTAGTTTTCGCCGCCGTGATAAACGTAATGTTATAAAACCGGTATGTGTAGGAGGGCTGTTGGCGCAAGCTGAAGACCTTCCCCACATGACTGTCTATGAGAATGGGCTGTTGCTGATTTGGACGCTTTTCAGCTCAGTTCATGAGGTTCACTGGCGAAAAGGTCGCGCGCTAAGACCGAAGCAGTTGAGCGATTTGGAATTCCCATGAGGAAGGACTTGCGGTTTAATGACAGCCTGTACGAAATTTGACTAGAAGGTTGATTGGTTCGTTTATAAAGTAATTGAACGTTTATTTTGATATTGAGATCGATAATAATTAAATGCACGCGAGATAGACATTAAAAATTGTTAATAGGCAGGATCGTTTTGACTGCAGCTAGTCGTGGCATAATTTTCGCGTAGTAAAATCCTGTCCTATTTTGAGTCTCTGCTGGAAGTACGTTTAGGCATTTAGAGTCAAGAGTCAGATAGTTAAAAGATAGCTTCCAGCCCCTGTAGTCTGTACACCATCAGGAACCTTTTCCGTTTGTCTATATACACTATATCTGATAGCCGAATTTCGGCCCCCTTTTTGGTACCTGTTCGAGGCGTGAGGTCGCATCGAATTGGGCCAGTCTCGGACCTTCGGAGTTTTTTTTTGCCTGAATTTTGGCTAGAAGGTTCGTTTGACATGGAAGGCCTTCTTTCGGTGGCTAATTCCTCCCATAGAACTCGATCATGCTTATCAAAGCTTTAACATTATATTATGACTTAATGATGATATTATGTTTCATTCGTACGAAACGTTGCCAAACCGCGATTGATATATTAGTTTGTAAAATATTGATTATAGTGTTGCTAAAATTCAATTTTTATAATGTTGATATGTTTAGGAACAATTTCGTGGTGTGAGGTAGGTACTCCAAAGAGAATAATAAAACTGTGATCGATCCTTTAAATTTGTTGAAACATGTTTAATAATTTTTTATTCTGACTTAATATAGAAAGCATGAGAACAACGTTGTACTCGTAAGCAAGCACCGTAAACCCGTATCGGTTCAAATAAACTATTAAAATATTCAAACACGATTTGAGTATTTTCGTTTTTTTAAGGCTAATTTCTAAGAAAAAGAACACGAGTATCCCCAAAATTTGGAATCCTGTGTATTGACTATTGAGTTGATAATAGAAATAGATACGTACAGAATATATTCATATGGTTCGGAATAATGAGCAATTATAGGGGATGACAGCCACGAATATGGAGAAATCAAGGTCTCCGTTAACGGATATTATAGTTCAGTACAATCATGGTGTTGGCAGAACTGATCCCTTTGAACCTTATGGCAGAGGAGCGAAATCGCATATTTCAAATGAGCTCATATAAAAAAGAGAACGATAAAAGGAGAGAAAGACACGAAACCATAAGAAAATGGCAATCAGGGTGGCAAAGCTCACAAAGAATCAGATGGACTAACCGACTGGTGCCAATATTGACTGTAAGGTTAGAAATATAACAAAGAGAGGTGCATTCCAAATGGCTCAATGAATTACTGGACACGGTGTATTTTGCAAGTTCTTGAAAAAAACAGGCAAAGCCCGATAGGCCAACTGTATGTATTGTGAGGAATTTGAGGAAGATGAAGAGCACACAGTGTTTCACTGTAACAAGTGGGACACGGAGAGAAATGGAGGCTACATTAGGTGTGTGTATAGACCAAGCAATAGGGTTGGAATTATGTGCCTGTCCCCAGAGAATTGGTGGAACTTATTGGCGTACTATACAGGGTGTTGGGATTCATGAGAGGGTTAAGTTTTGATCCAAAAACCTTTTGGGTGACGTACCAGAGGTTGAATTCATCCGTTGATCTTTATTTTAATTTTGAAATATGTTTTCTTTTTTATTATTATTTTTCTATGATACGCATGTAAAAGGATTGGCTGGTATGAGTCACACTCGTAGTTTCATCTCATTATAAATTCGAAACTTTGTGTAATAACTGTTTATATAATAACAAGTATTTTATCACTATTAGAGGCGGGCGAACGTAGCAGTTTTCGCATTTACATTATATGCTTCAACATGTTGTATCAGAATATCATTATTTTATACAAAAACACAAATCCCAACATCATTAAGTGAATATATTAAAAGTTGAACTATGAACAATCTTAGAAATCAATTCTATTATAAGATTTCATTTATTGAAGTATATTGACATCAGTTTAAGTTAGGTAAATATAATACACATTATTTTATTATTATTATTTTTTTTTAAATGAATCTGTGCTCACTCGAAGTGAACACAAATACATTTTTTGACATCTTTCACAGTAAACAAATGCTGGTGTCGTGAAAGCGAAGTATGGTCGACACGGCCGGGATTCGAACCCACGACCTCCGCACGAAACAGTGCGGAAGTCGGCGTCGTAACCGCTGGTCTATCAATCACCTCATTATGTAAGTGGTTCGCGAATTAATATGTTATATCTGCTAGGAATTGTTTTTTTAGTCAGCCTATTGTCATCTACTGCAGGACATAGGTTATCTATGTATATTATAATGTAGAATTTCTTTTTTTGATATAGACTATTCGTTTTTTTGATAGTCTTTTGTGGAAGAAAAATGGAGAGAAGGTGAAGTATAAGGTGCAAAAGAACATGGTCTGAAAAATCTGAGACAGAGCTGGAAGCTGCAAAACTAATAACACCTACCCAGGAACGTGAAACTTACAGAGTTTTGTCTTTTGACATCTGGTTTTTAACATTATTATGAAACCTTTGGGGTCATTAGAATCTATCATAAATAGTAGATATATAATATTCACGATGAAGATCTCAACAGGTCGTCCAGTACGTCATGCTCAGTCAAATCCATCTCCTCTCCACTATGGTAGAAGTGGTGGGCCTCCTCAGGGTGTGCCGGCGTCTAGTGTCATTCGTGATGCGGTGATACCATCTTATACCCAGATTTCTTCTGAAGCATTTCGAACGCCGAGACTTTTTGTGCCTTGGCTTTGGTCAGGTCCCAGGACTCACACCCATTCAGGAAAACTTCAACTGAAATCTTCAACTTGTTGATATGTACAAATCATGTTATTCAATATGATACAGCAACAAAATTACCGCAGTTAAAGTTACCTATGTTAATAATACTGTTTATTTTTGGCTGCACTTACAATGTGCGATTGAAGAAAACTGCCAAGTCCAAGACAAATATGAGATGTTCGCTGTTCCTATACCAACCAATATTAACAAACTATTAGATATCAAAAACCATAGAAGGAGTTTTAAAGATATTTAACTTTTGCTGTCTGCGTTCATTATGAAAATTGGATCTTCCGCAGATCTGTGTCACCGCAATTATTCCAATTAGAGTGATGTGCCCAGGAATTATTAGTTTCAACATTCCATCTCATAATAAGTTCACACACACGGGTAGACCGCAAATATTCAGCACACCATCAATCAAGATTACTTACTAACTCATACCCACCTGATAACTGTTACATCCCGCGACATTTTGGTTAAGATAATAGTTACTAGACCTGCACCTGCACAGGTATTCACCGAACTTATTATGTGTATCAATTTTAATAGAAGTTTACAACAAAAATACCTTCTGTGCTTTTAAACTTTTTTAATGTCACTGTTCAGAACTGCCAAAATGATAGGCAGTCGACGTCAGAGAGCCCTGAAGTGACACAAAAAAGAAACAAGAAATTCTTCCAGAAGGATAGAACACTTAAGGTTTCGTCTAAGGCCAGGCTTCTTCTGTGGTTTCAATCATGTGGATTTATTCCGGTTCTCCGCTGTTCTCTTCAGTTCGGAGTATGAACTGCACTCCATGTCCCGGCATATCCGCTGCAAATACTCCTGACACGGGCGTCCTCTACTGATCGAGCCCTCGACCTCACCCACTAAACAATCGTATCTAATTACATGCCCTAGCCACATCTCGCGCGTCTCTCTGATATTGGTGTTCAATAATGTGCCTTTCCTTCCGAACTCTAGGAGGCCTAGCGCACATTGTAAATTAGTTGTAAAGAGATTAATCAGCGGAACACTTAACTTGAACGAACCCAACTTTTTAATTCACCTGTCAAATCGATCCAACTAAAAAGTTGGTTTCATACAAAAATTTGTGTCTTCGACAGTTTGGCTGTTGTGATACTTTCGTAAAATCAAAGTAGAACAATAATTGAGACCTTAAATATGTGTGTGTGCCTGAATGTAGAATGATGCCACACTGCCATTACCAGTGGAGTGTGACATATTATTATGAACACACCACCTACCGATGCATGCCTGTATTTCAGATGTTACGCAATGCGCCTTATGGGTTGGGTAGATGTATTGTATATCTTACAAAGGTATTACATAATGTTGTCATCAAGGTTATGTTACTGTTTAGATTGTTTTGTAATATCATTTAGATTATACTTACCGGAAATTCGCTACCGTTTTGTGCTGTGCTTTAAACATTTCCATTTTTTCTTTCTTTTAGCGTTTAGCCTATAGGCCTCCGCCATGTCACCTGATCCTGTGCAACTCTCATCCATGTTGAACATGTCCAGGTGCCGACCATCTTCCTCTTTCACGACGCAAGCTTTAAGTAGCTTACTGTTAAAGAGACAAAAAATCTATTTGATTTCACTTTTAGTGAGCAGAGATTCATTTTATATTTTACTAGCTTATACCCGTCTTGCTTTACGTTTTTGATTCCGATTGTCAGGCTTGATCGGTAGGTAATTAAACAGGTTCTAGTCTAGCTTCCCATTGCTTAACAGACCTCTATAATGTAGCTGTTTTACCGACCTCATAATATTATACGAACCTACCGACATAATTTGCAAGTTTTCATAGTTTGAATCTTAGCTACATTCCCTACACCCTGTGATAATTAATTAGGCATTCCACCCATAGAGGGTGATTTGTGCTATGTGTGATAAATGCATCTGTCAAACTTCAAAATGGAGGAACTATTTTGCATTTTTTTTTCATTAAATCTTTATTTATTGAGAATAATAAGATTTGAATAACATTTATATGTATAACAAATCAATCTACAATTATTTTATTACATTTTCATACCGTAGTACCAAGAATCCATTCAACTTTTACATGAGTAATTTTGTTTCCAAATGATGGCTTACTGTCTTTTTTGAGAAATTTGTATGAAGTTCCTAAAAAAATTGAGTTTTTTAAATAGCTCTAAATATATTAAAGTTAATGCAGCAAATTGTATTTAAGAACCTTCTACAGCATTTTGTACGGCTCTGGGCATATTAATATCTGACCTTAACGTCTGTTTTCTACGATTGATGCGCCTTCAAAAATATAAACGGACTAAAATATTATGTAGATAAAAAAAAATTAAAGAGAAAGATTTTTTGTTCTAAATATCATAGGGAGGCATCAAGAGCTCTCCTTTGCGCTCGATCTTAGGTAATGTTTGTGACCTCCTCCCACACCATGTCCAAATCTCTCAGCTCTGCTTCAAAATAGCGGATAAGGTCTGAGAGGGTTTCATCTTAGGGTATTAGGTGATCAAACTCATGGTTCCTAGCATTCCGTGAAACTTATGCTGGCGTGAAATAACATAATTTTGTATGAAAACAGTGTTTGTGCCCCTACAGAATACTTCGGAAAGCTCCGCAGCCCATACAATATTCCCGTGAGTTTCTCACTTACGGTAGTGAATAATATTCGAAATAGGAGTACAGGATGATTGAAAAACAATAAAGAAAGCAGAGATGCTATTTCAAGCCAACAACCCCGCGGCCAAATATAGAGTTTGTTCTAAATAAAGATTTGAATAACTTTGATTTGACTGAACTATACAGTATACATACCAGTATACTTACATGTCTAGGTACACTGTACACAACCTAAGCACATCTTTAAGGCAATAATCCACTTTATAGGTAGGTTCGATGTTTATTATGCAGAACGATATTCCAAGCGGTACAGGTAGAGTACGTACACCTTTCCTTAATATTTCCTGTCATTCAATCATTACGGAATGACACAACGCTTATTATAACCGCCCACATTGTGTTATCTTCGTGTTATGTACCCACAATCATATTGTCATTGCAACACCGTACACCGAAACCATCGACAACTTGTAGATATACTACATAAGTACAGTTTGTTCGTTTAAAAATACGTCAAAGTATGCAGATATGCCATTAAATCTGGGCATGCAAGTGTGTAAAACCGATTGAATTCAATAATCGTCCTATTTTAAATTTAGAAGATGCTTGTAAGTTATTATGCCCTGTACACATCTGAACAACGCGCTAAAGTAACCATTGTTATGTGACATTGGTTATGTTACCACGCGTGTTCAGATGTGTACCGACCCTTACGAGCGTTCACAATTTTCAAACAGATGATGAAATAAAATGTAAGAAAATAACGTAGTATGTTAAGAAATGAACCTATCATTTAGAGTGCGCTTACGTTCTGAGCAAAAAATACACAAGTATAGGTGAGATGAGACATTATAGGTAGGTATACATGATTGTGTAACAATATAATATGTAGAAGCAACAATTTGATGTTTATATTATGTAGAAACAACAATCGAATAAATCTATGATCTTCTTCTGCTGTTTTGAAGAGTAGTTTAGTGTGATCACTTTACGTTAACAACGTAGTGATGCGGGTTCGAATCCTGCATGTTGAAAACTCCTGACATAGAAAATTTCTGGATATGACCAACCCAATGGCGGACAACAGCTTACGTCAGTCAGATGACTATAACCGCGCCTGCTATGGATTGTTGGCAATTAATATGATCTGAATGCCATCTCGTAGGGTGTAAAGTATTCTTGGAGCGTGAACCTCCAGCGCTTAAAGTATGAATATGAAAAGGATTTCTGCCTACGGTATAAAATTACGTTAATCTTATTTTTTTTGTAATTTCATTACCAACAAAAAAAATATTTCTAGTCTTACAGATTTTGTAATAAATGCGGAAAAACTGATTAAGTATATTATATAATATCAATAATTATGAAATTCGAATCCAAGTATGTAGATTGTAGAGAATGGTAGGTAATAATCTTTATACGTGGGAAAGCGTTAAAAAAAACGAAAAGTCTTGGAAAAACGGCACAAGAATAATTCATAAATACAATGGACGGTTGCGCTGGAATCAATATAAGTTTAATAATCACTACATAGGTTTTAATTTATGTCCAAAATTTACTTTTTGCCGGATTCCAATTTATCCCAAAATCTGGCAATGCTATTAATGTATTATTTTCGGATTAATTAATGGCATTCCACCGAGAGGGATCTAATTAATTACAGCTTAGATAACAAATTTGGTTAAAGGTAGAAATTTACACATATTTCAACTTCAAAATTTTGGTAAGCACCCCAAAAGTAAGTATGTTAGATTGTGACTTAAATAAAATTATACGCGACATCATACTCATAAATAACATACTTATTTTTGGACTGGATAAAAGCATTTGCATATTATGATAGTGAATGCATATTTGTTCTGTAATATACATTTCTGAGCGCTGTTCTTCCTCCCATCAGGGTCCCGAAGACGAGGAAGACCCTCTCATACTGTGTTCCGCTCCTTCGAAGCAGAGCTAAGATATCTGGACATGGGGTGGGAGGAGGTCATAAACATTGCGCAAGATCGAGCGCAATGGAGGGCTCTTGTTGCCTCCCTATGCCCCTGAGTGGGGCCTTAAGGGAGTTCGGATTGGATTGGATATAAATTTAACTGTACCTATCTGGAAGATTTAGGTACGTACAGGAGATGTGCGGACTTTTCACACAAAAATGTGGTTGGCTGGACTCCCCTGGGTGTGACTGAGAGATAGACAGTAGGACATAATATATGATAGAGCATCAAAATACTTATACTGTTTATATCTATAGCATAAAAGAAAGTAGGGTTAGTGAAACACGTATAACTCGAGATCGGCTGAACAGATTTTTATGTTTTTTGGTTTATTGGATTCTTCTCCGCTCCGGATAACAGTCTAATTATTAAAATTTCGAAAAATGGAGAGCAAATAATATAAAATATAATATTAAAGTAAGTTTGGAACGGATTACTGACAACAACAACGCCATTTTTGAAAAATCTATAACACAATTTTTATTCACTCGACCATTGAGTTTCAAAACATTGGTAGGTACCTACGTAGATTTTAGAAAATTTGAAAGAATGTCTTTCAAGCTTTCATAAACAATGTTTTAGCATTCAAGGTATTTTGTATAAATTACAAATTCGATATCAATATTCATAGTATTTGATAAGTAATTATATTATTTTGTTGGTTTCGCTAATCTCTTTGTTAGATTATCATGTGCCTGGGTAAATAAACTACCTTATACGGGTAACTTCTACTTCCATCCTTTTCAAACAAATAATACCCTTGAAATCATCAGGTACATAGATACCATTCAATTAACAGGTGGAGATTATAAAAAATATTATCATATTTTTAAGTGATTAAGTTCGAATTGTTTAAGTAACATATTTTTATTTCCTATTTAGATATGAATTATTTTTATGTATGAAAGAAATAAGTAGATTGACAATACCTACGCAAAAAAGTAATCTAAAATGAAGTTGAATTCCGTGATGTAATTTTCTTTCACCCATGAATATGGTGATAAACAGATAAAAATATAATTGAGTTGCATAGATTGTTTGAACATAATATGTTCAAATATTCTATATATACATACATACATAGGCAGAGAACCAATTTTTGTTTTTAATACCTTCATCATAAATATGTAATTGCGTACAAAATGCCTTACACCTAAAGTGTAAAGTATACTTTATGTACAATTCTAGTAAATAAATAAGACACATGTTGTGTTCATAAATACTTTTGGAGTGAGTTTTGATTTAATTAATTTTATTTAACATAAATTACCGATTTTGGCCTTCATACTTGATACTCGAACACGCATCTCACAGCTCTAGCCGATTGCTTTATAATACTTGGTTAAATAATAATATACAGCTTGTAACATTACACATAATTGAGGATATAAAATATGCGAAGGTAATAATATGGATAAGCCAAAAATTTAACAAAATAACCCGCATAAATGTAATAATATGTAGCTCCAAAATTATTGCTTCGTAAGAATGAAGAAAGATTTTATCATTTTATTCTGAGACTAGCTTATACCCGTCATGCTTTACGTTTTTGATTCCGATTGTCAGGCTTGATCGATAGGTAATTAAACAGGTTCTAGTCTAGCTTCCCATTGCTTAACAGACCTCTATAACTGACATAAGCACAGGAAAAGAAGAATGACACTTTTAATGTTTATTAAAATTTTGTATGAAGATCCTAAAAAATAGGGTTTTTTAATTTGCTCTAAATATATTAAAGTTAATGCAGCAAATTGTATTAAAGAACCTTCTCCGGCATTTTGCACGGCTCTGTGCAGATTCATATCAGACGTAGCATTTGTATTTTGAGCGTGATGCTATGACATACGGTAAAAAGCAAAATAAAAAAAACATTTCTGAATTATTATTTAGATAGAGAAGGAGGGGCTAATGCGAGTTTTATTTAATTTCCCAATTTACCACGCAACTTTCTTAATTTTTTATTTCATAAGAACCTTCTACTGATAAAAGCCAACACGAAAAAAAAAGGATTAGTGAAATCGGTTCAGCCGTTTAGGCGTGATGCGATGACATTAAGTAAAAAGCTAATAAAAAAACATTTCTAAATTATTATGTAGATTTACCACGCAACTTTCTTAATGTTTTCTTTCATAAGAACCTTCTACTAATAAAAGCCAACACGACAAAAAAAGAATTAGAGAAATCGGTTCAGCCGTTTAGGCGTGATGTTCACATATACGATAGAAAGCAGACAAACATTTCTGAATTATTATATAGAATAAAATATTATGTAGATAAGTCTATATTATTCACTTTTTTCCGTCCTCGCAGAACTGCACAATAAGATCGTCTTTAAATGCCACTCCTATCGGAGCTCGGCAACCATCTGTGAATACGCCTCGTTATCTTGGGAAAAACTCACCAACTCTGAAGCCGCCGCCACACCAAACCACCCTATCAGATTCTTTACCACATCACCAATATAGAAGAAAATTGTCAATACGTGTTTTTGTGATGATTCAAGAAAGATTTCTTAATTTAACTAGATATTTTATCTTTTCGATAGGATTTGATCTCTTCTACATCTGAGGTGTTTTCCAATGTTGACTACTGTCATAAAGCGGACAGGATTAAAAGGATTATGTAAATGTAGACAAAACGTATCCCGGACAAAGGTAAAGAGAGCTCGCCTCTGAGATGGAGCGACCAAAAAGAGCGTTTCTTGGGAATACTGTTGTGGGCAGAAGAACCACTAATTGTTAGATTCCTTTCGAATGAACCATTGGATTAAATTTATAAACTTAACCACGTCCTCAGATTGCGCATATCACCAAGGTGCGTGCAAAATATGAAAAATAAATCACTTATAATATTATAATGAACCAAAACTAAGTCGGATAAGAAGGCGAGTGATGTGGAGTTGTGGGCGATATAAAACAAACACAACCGTACACCTAATACATATAAACCTACGAAATGACTGTAGGCTAATTGATCAATTCTGTTGTGTATTTTGGACATTTCCTTGATAATTCTGATGAATGCTCGTAAACTCGCTTTTATTATTTGATTTATTCAACGTTTGATTACTTCCTGGTCCCTGCTTGTTGAATTCAATGAAGAAACCAGACGATAATTAGATACAGTTCATAGAGTTAATGCTCTTATGGTAAAGCACGATAATTGTTTGTATCCAAACTTTTAGACCTACCTTTATTCTACCGTATGCAGAAGACGGCTCTTTAAAGTATGGGCTCTTCATCTACAATAATTATTGTACACATTCTTCCTTCAAGTCTATTTCTTGATACAATTTATCGACCAATGATAAGATTTAACACATGAGAAGTAGCATGTAAATTATGTACATCCTAAATCCACTCTTTTGACACTTTAACATCATTGATATCTTCTACACTTTATGATGAGCTTTGGATTTATCCAGAATTTCCACCCAATCGCCCAGTCAATTGCTTGTGTCCTTCATTTAGTCATTCCGCTGCCCTCAAATCTTCCTTCATATCGGCCATTTTCCCTATTTAGGTCTTGCAAAACTTGTCAGCCTTCTAGGTGCATGAGGAAATTTTCCTTTTGTTATAGAATCTTCTTCCATTTAGTTGACGTGCTTTTCAAATCGAAAGAAAATCAGTAATGAATAACTGTCGACTGACCAGAAGCAAAACACATTATTCAGAACCCAGAAGGAATACAAATTTCTACTCTTTTGGTATGTATTATATTACAATAACGAATATCTAATACATAATTCATGGACAATACATTATGACATGCATACAGTGTACGGCTATTTTGTGATCGTTCGGAAATATATTTGATCTCAACATCACTTAGAAGTTCTTCTTCAGATTTATTAGACGTTGTGGTTCAATAGCTAGCCAAACAAAAGTGGAGTTATAACCGGCCATAATACGTCCAAAGTAACCGGCCGACACCAGATGGACTAAGAAAGTCTTTGAGTGGCGTTCAAGAGCTGGGCGGAGAAGTGTGGGCAAGCCTCAGGCAAGATGGTCTGACGACATTAGAAGGATTTCCAGGAACTGGTGGATACGGCTGATGCAGAACAGGGAGCGTTGGAAAGATTCAGGGGGAGGCCTATGTCCAACATTGAACACGAGAGGGCTGACGAAAGGAAGAAAAAGAGTACCTAAGCAAATTGGCGGATAATGCTGACCCATGGGCCAAAGTGTAAGGATGTCCTCGTCAACCCGCTTGGCAAAAGTGGCATATTGTATTGCCAAATACCTTTCGCAAAATTTACAAGGGAGGTTTTCATCTATCAAAGGATGGGTAAGGCTGTTAAGCGAAAAAAAAAGTAAGTATATGTTGTGCAACTATTATGTACCTATTAAATACTTACTGGTTTTATTCAAATTCTACTATTTCGGGCTCCATTGTTTCAAGACAAAGTATCAATTCATAATAATGATTAGTCTCTACGCTGCAATATCGATGATTAAAATGCTTACTTCCCCCACAAACAATAAAACACCTATTCGGTCCATTGAAAACAATCGCGCCAAAATTGCGACACATTCCAATAATATGGGCGGCGCCCAAATATCTGCAGTTCCTCCGAGACAAGTGATATCTTCAAAGAATGAATCCTCCAATTGACAATGCAGCGCTATCCTGCGCCAGTAAAAACAATTCATTAGAATCTATAACCAAACGCATACTTGTGATTCGTCTTTTTTACAAACAACCTCACTTTATCTTCCTGTAAGATGTAAACACAATATTTGGGAGCAATGTAATCCGGCCTTGAGCCCATCAAATTGTCAGTTTAACTTAATGCTCCGAAACGAAATATCAGACTTTTTCAATAGCAAACAACCGAACTAATAGGCATAAAATACACGTTTTTACTTAGTGCCTATATTTTTACTGGCGCTTCTGGAGAGATTCTTGTTTGTGTGAATGAAGATTTTAGCAAAATTACACTTGTTCGCTGGCGCCATTCACCTCGTGATAATCTTGTCGTGCGGGTGGGTTCTGTGTTGGCGTTTCGCGTGAAGTTGTGTCGAATGTTTACGATAAATTTTATTTACAGATTGTTTAAAAAAAAGCATTTTTTATCAATCGATAATTAAAATTCGATTATCAATTATTTTTAACTTGTGGTTTTTTTAATCATTGATTTATCTAAAATAATTACAAACTTTTTACACCATTTTTGACGTTTTTTTATAATGATAATAATAATTGACTAATGATAATATCTGACGAAAAAATAAACAATAATATATTATTATGTGGTTCGATTTTTTTAAATACATATACAAAAAAGGTTTTAAAAATTGTATGAATTGATTCAATGGAATTTTAATTGTGTGTTTATCAAACTTATCGAAATTGATTGTAATAATACATAACCAGTTTTGTTAATTGTTAATGTGTTATCTTCAGGAAAACGTGGGTGTATCAAATTGAGTGTTTTTCAAAACAACAATTACAAATTGTGTGCAACAACAAAAAAATTGTGAAAAGGATAATGAAAAATAAGACCGTACCACGTGTTTTGTGTCTGAGCTTAAATCATTAATTGCATTCTCAGTTGTTTTATAATTAAAAAAAATAAAATAATATTTCAAAAAACAGCTGTTCAATTGTGTAAAAGAAATTGCAGTTAACATTTTCATGATTTGATTTAATAATTTTTGTTCATTGTTTGGATGTGTTCTAGACAGAGTGTCTCCTTGACAAAGAAGTGTATTAACCCGTGCTTTTAAAAGTACAGATTGTTTTGAGGTAAGTAAATTAATGTTTTCCCCTATATTAATAGATTTCAATTGTAACAATGAATGCATTTGAATGAAATCATATATTTCTGTTAAAATAATTAAGAATGCTCATCCATTTATAATTTAGGAAATATTGCAGTCTTCTCTATGTACACAATGATTGATATTATTTACTAGCAGCAATTACCTAATAGTTTTCGGACGACATGCATGAAAAATTGTCAATTTAAAAAAGGTATAAAATATTTTATCTCTTAATTCAAAAATTATCTCAGGTCAGCATGATTAATTGGTCACTATGACAAAGAATAAAAATCATTGTCGAATAACAATTAAACTGTTTTATGTTCATTAACTCTTTGATTTTTCTATAAATCGGTTATTTTCAAATCGGTCAATTTTACTTTACTACGTTGAGATAGCGGACTATAATATTATTTTATGTAAGAAAAAAAATTCCGCGGACCCTCTCTTATTATTGTCATAGAAATCATCGTCTTGTACGGAAAATATTTAGCGTGGGGTTAGTGTTTCAATGAAAATAAAAAGTTAAGTACGAACTTAACTAATTATTATGTTTGAATTAATTTCGATTAAATGTGGGAATGACAGATTTTGTGCGTCTTTCCTTTTGTGAAAAGCTACTTAAAAACATAATTATAACCAACTAGGTATATTATGCAATTATTAAATCAATGAGTGGTCGATTTTAAGATATAAATTTTTACAAATTTGCACCAATACGGGCTTACGAACGTCTTCTACTGCCGTTTCGAAGGCTGGTTTAGTGTGATCACTTCGTCATTTAGGTGGTCAAATTCGTCGAAATAATAGGTATTTCAAACAATATCAAATCACGGGATCGTTGTCAAATATTTATGGATTACTGTGCCGTATTCTGGGACTAAAGCTTAACGAATAACAACAATTACTCTTGCATTTAATGCTAAATATGATGGCATTCGAAGTTGGTTGCTTATAAATGACAACCAATACCAGTTGCCTTCTGCATTGTATTAATGTTTTGCAAAAACTGTGGGTTCGCATAAAAAAGTAGGTAACTTTTAAAGAAAACAAATTAAATATTTTCGGAGGTGTGCTTTTTTGGAAGATTTTTCCATTAGAATTTGTTATTGTGTTGCACCTTGATCCATACTTAGTTTTCAAAACTTAACCAATGCCCGCCTACGCGAATTCTTGATTTTGTACATTGCATTTGAACTAGGTATACCTGAATCATTTCAAATTACAAATTATATTTTATTCATATCTTTACAAGGTACATCATGTAGGCGGTCAGGTGCATTCGTAGCTCGCTAATTATTTTAACATTGGCAACAAAATAAATCAACATTTATGTTATTGGTGCAATTATATACATAAATCGTCATATTTTCCTTAAGCCACGCCATTTAAATACTAAATTCCCTTGCTTCATTAGAATTTCCCATACATCTTCATCTGTGTTGCATTTGACTTGGTATTTCATTTAGGACGAAATCCATATGGTATTTTTGCGTTGTATTTTGTTGAGCAAGCCTTTTCAAACCTTCTGTTTAAGCCTTACATTTAATTTAATTAAACATTACCACCTAATGGCGAACGTTGTTAACGTAAAGTGATCACACAAAGCCAGCCTTCGAAATAACAGTAGAAGACGGTCGTCCGTAGTGGTTTGTTCCATTTAAAAATCGAACATCAGTAATGAATTGTTAGAGACATTAGTTGTAACATATTAGTTATATTTAATTATTATGTGTAGTCTTATTTTTTTGGGTATCTATGCTTTAATTAAACCATGGGATTTTTCAACGTGTATAATATGATGATCGGGATTATAATTAGAACAGTATAAATATGGATGTAAGCCCGTAGTGGTCTGAATTTAACATTTAAACTTCGAACAAGATTGGGTTAATTTCTGCATTGGAAAATTGGTTTCTTATAATACGGTTGATTTCTTCTTGTCACATCGCTAATTTCCATGCTCATATTTTTCTTCCTAATACCTACCTACGCTATCTTTTTGGTTAACTGTCTTAGTCTTATCTGTAAGATTAATAAACATTGAAAACAAAATAATTATTTTTGTTCCATCCTTGTTTTTATTTAGATCCCTGGCACCGTCTAAGAATCTTTAGATCATTGTCTCTGATTGTTTTCAAGTGTCTGTTTGGGGGTAAAATGGTTTGGGGTCGAGGACTCCTAAGGGATGGTATTTTTTTTTGTATGGCTTTAAAATAAGGTACCTACCTGCCTACTTGCATCAAGTATGTACACAAACATACATTTTTCATGAGATTCATCTTGCTTTATAAGGAATCATAGTGTAATTATTAGATACACGTTGTGATTGGCACATAGCACTGTAAATAATCGTGCTTTATTTGTTTTACGTAGGTACCTAATTACCCTATAAACATCTCTTAGCATAAACAAATCAACGCCTATTGAAATCAATAAATGCCACACTGACATCTAGCTTAAAGAACCAAGTTAGAACAATAAGATTATTATTTCTTGATATTGATTTCATCATTTTTATCTATAATAATCGCCCGCATGGTTTGTGGTACTCCATCAAACATATTTATTGATGATTGAGGTTAAAATATGTTACAACGAATAAATCAATATAAAACCAAATTTTTCACCCACAGTATGTCAATTCATTATTTAATGACTTCATTTACAATTATTTCAAATGTTAAGACTGTTTTTTACTGAGTTTATTAATGTTTGGAAGATATACCTACTACTCTGATTCCATTTTTACTGCGTTATTGCTTATTACTATTTTACACCAGTGGAATGCTAGGTACAGATATCTTACCGCTGATATGCATAATATAAAGGAAATCTACGTGTACGATAAATTGCGAATTACAAGACAAGATCCGTTTGATGTTTGGGTTTTATCTTTTCTCCATTGTTCACAAAACACGCGCCGTTCAATAAATTAACAACTTGAAAGAAAAAAAAAAACAGATTTTTTTTATATGACATGATTTGGGATAAATAATTATCAAGCCTTTCTTAACTTTGGTTGTGAGTTGTGACCCATTGTTTTTGTTATTGTGGGAGATAATAACACGCTTGTACCTACGATCTTATGAAAAACGTAATAACTATTTCCTATCAATCTACATTCAATTCTTAAAATAATTTAACAGTATGACGGATTACATTCAAAACGAAAATAATAGACAAAAATTAAGGATTGGAATATCAAAAATAAAAACAACTTGATTCCATGCGTTCAAAAAAATACTTTTCAGCTGTACATTTTTTAAAAAAAAAGTACGAAAGCTGTCGATTGACTGCTGGTCCAAAGTGCATATTGTAAAGGCTGACGAATATTAATCGTACAACTAACTCCCTGACCCATCATGCAATTAGTCATTTTCTTTGAATCTAGTTTAGGTAGAGGTATAACAAAGTTTATTCCGTCACACAGTAGCTCATTAATCCCTATGTATTTAATTGCCACAACCACTACCGGTGTGATAGGCGAGGTGAGGCGCCTAGATGACACGAACTGAGAGAAAGTCTCCTCATTATTTATTAAATAATCCCATTATAATTAACTGCCTAAGTGATGGAGATATCGCTCAGTTATACTTGCGTTTTACATAACTATTTCCTAGTGACAAAACATCTGTAAATATAGGTACGTTTGTTTTATAATAATAATACAGTAATAATGATTTTTCAAGGCATTTGATAGGGAAACAAATTTTTCTTCGCTTCTTTGAGTGATACATTTTTCTCATCCAGCTGCTTCTCATCTTGCTAATTATTATGACCTGACTATTAAGAGCCAATTTATTTATTGAAAATTGTCAAATGACCTTATTCAAAATATTTTATTGATTGCAGCTGTACTTACCTCTGCATAAAATATTGAATGATAATATGGTTGCAATATTTCTTCAATATTTTCTGTAGCTGTCAAATCATGTGTATCAATACTATCCATGAAAATTTTATTCACAGCTTTTGTTTACGTCAAATTTTCAGGACCCTTCAAATTGTCAAATCCTTTTCCTGTCGTTCATTGTCCTTTGTAAAGGATGCTTTTGAAATTCCTGTTGACAAGTCTTTATTCGACAACGTTTTGTATTACTGGATTGTAATATCTTTGTATACAAACTGGAGAAATTGTTTTGTTTCAATTTGAAAACGCTACCTACGCGTTCTTTCTTTGTGTAAGTAGGTACATTTTAAGAATAAGAGAACCCTGTATCCCCGCCACACGCAGTTTATATACATCACAGAGAATGCTTCGTTAGGGATGTCGACCTGTGTTGAACTTCTATGTTGCATTATCCATCATTCAAATGGTTTTGTTTCGAGATTTTCATTTATAAAAGAAACATATTTTTTTCAAAAGATACCTACCATTACCTACTAACAAACTTGTCCATTTTTCCCTTAACAGTGAAGAGTGAGTAAGGTGGAAAGTTTGACGAATTCAATAGAAGAAACATCAAAAAAATTATTTTGTATGTATAGTGAGGTATGCAAGTCAAATATTAGCCTAAATCGACTCGACTATCGTATGTCCATTTTACTGCATTAAAGAATTGCAAAGATAGATAAAATACCAGGCAATAATAGACGATGATGTGCAAAATATCATTGATAACGGTTAGGGATGAAGCGGATATAAAGCGTGAAAATATAGTTTATTTGGTACAGTGGGGTGAATAAAAGAAGGAATTCATAAATATGTATCTTAAGTACTACCTCAGTCTTATTCACAGTGAAGTTATCCGTTTAAGATTTCAAACTTGAGTAAATTTGAGCTCAAGCTGATAAGACACGTCTATGTCTGGTTTAATATATCAAAACTTTCTTGTTCTACATCTTATCTTGTCGGGAGCTCGCAGGATTGTTTAGCAGAAGGTTTTCGCACAATATTATTAGCGGTCAAGTTTTTCATTCAACATTTTTATTTAATAAACATTTTGATGGTACTTTTATAGCCGAATTAGAGAGAAACCTGCATAACTCTTTCTCCACCACCAACGACGACTGTGGACCAGATTGGAAGTGAGTTGTTTATCGATGGATCTCCAGTTGAGGAGTTAGTGATGTTTAAATATTTCTGCACCACCATATCGTGCAAACCCCTTCAATACAGGGAACGAAATACAGATATCCGAAGTGTGTGCAAAGTCGAAGAGATCATTAGATTGTTAATGACGACAGAGAAAATAGGTTTGGAGCAAACACATTTCCAGAATAGTGAACACAAGAGCTGTTTAGCTAGGGATATGGTTCCACAAAAGCAAAAGATTGAAGAATAGGTAATTGTTCCACATTGCAGAAGGCTAATGCAACAGGAAGATTACAGTTATGCGGTGTTCACACGGGGCGATATAAGGCCAGACGATTTCGATGGCATAAAAAAAATATCGATCGGTCGCCCATTGATCGTGTGATGTGTTCACACGAGTCCACCGGCATACATCTGTCAGGTGCGCCGATTTTGACGTAATTTTAAAAATGGCGGACGGAGTGTTTGGGGTAGTTGAAAATGTTGTTTTAGACGATATAAGGACACTCCTAATTAAGGAAAAATAAAAAATAAAAACGCAGATATTGGGTGCGGAATTGGATTCTAAGGAGAAATAAATTTGGAGCAGTGCTGTCAACTGTCAAGAAACAGAACATACGGACGCCGCGCATGGATGCACGCATGCGCAGATGCGCATGCGTGCATCCTTCCACCAGAAACAAAAGTTGAAAGGCGTTAAACTTGAGGCGATATCGCTTTCAACCATTTTTATCGCTTCAGATTTATCAACAATCTGTTCACACGGTTCAATTGGTTGGCGATATTTTGGTGTCCTGGCGATATTCGCCCCGTGTGAACACCGCATTAAACTGATTCCAGGAACGAGTAAGAAAAATGTGTTATTTTGCGAATGTTACGCAATGCCAATATTTTTCAATAAAATTTATTGCATTATTTCTCGTTGAACATTAATAATAATTGGTTGTAGCATAAATTAATTGTTTGAAGCATAAATTTACCGGACTTTCCATGCAGACAGGAAACAATAATATTCATGTCAAAGGTATATAATTGATTTGTTATGATTTATGTGTTTATGGGCACAAATTCGAGTTTCATTTCGCCCTTGTGATGTCTGGATTTTTTATGCCCCTTTCAAATCAATAAATGTCCAACACATATAATATAAATCACAGTTGCCAATCAAGCATTGGACTTCTCAGATTTAATGTTATACCTATTGCAATTCAACATAATTGTGTTTAAGGCAGCATATAATATCCCAGTTTGAAAGCAGATTGATCTATTGCGTATTCTTTGGAAGGATGTGGTCTGAGGTCTTCCAAAGGGCAAATATTGATAGAGATAGTGACAAACATTAAGATCCGTATGATCTTAAACGTTGGCCATATCCTCAGAGGCAATAAGTCTTCGCTTCTGCAGTTTATCATCGAAGGAAGACGTGGGGTGGGTAGAAGACAGGTGTCATGGCTCAGCAATATAAAGGCGTGGACTGGAAGCCAAAAGTCGAGGAACTGATTCATGTAACTAGTGATATGGAGGGCTTGGCCAAAGTTACAACCAACCTGACCTGACTGGGCACTAGAAGAGATTGATTATTGTTCGGGTCAATGTATATAAAAAAACAAATGGAAACAGCACACAGTAAAAAAAAAATTCCCACCTTAATTCCTTAGTAGTATCTTAACGAATATGTAACAACTAATTCAATACTGATGTTCGATTTTTAAATGCAACAAACCACTACGGGCTTACTACCGTCTTTTAATGTTATTTCGGAGGCTGGCTAAGTGTGATCACTTTACGTTAACAACGTTCGCCATTAGGTGGTAATGTTTATGTCTCCGAAACTCCTAATCATGGGAATTCTCGACATGTTCAACATGTCGAAAAATCCCATGTATACAACAAGTAGATATTTAATAATTTATTAATGAAATACGGAGATAAAAGTTGGAAATTATTGGGAACAAGAGAGCAACCAAATTTAAAGACTGCGACTGCTGTCATGTATTTGGCGCCAGGATAGTAGTATGTGCCAGTCAACCGTCCCCGTTTAATTATTTAAAGCCATCCTGATATAAATTTGATCCTTTGAACGACTCCAAAATGAAGGAATAATTGGTTTCCAGTGCGTCTTTTGTTAAGATGCCGTTAATTAATTCTCCCGCTCAATTGGTTTGACATTTCGCTTTTAATTACTCACCTTTTAAACTGACAGGTGTAATTATTAGCTTTTTTTAACCTATTGAGAAGGCGTTAAAATTTGTATTGCGTCGTAAAATATTAAATCTTCGTAAACCTCATTAGTACTAGTTTGTTACTTCTTCAATTTTGATATTTTTCAATCAGTTTTCGGACTCTAGGTTGTAGACTGAATGACAAAATCTGACAACTCCTAAATGTGTTTGCCTATATGGTAAAGAATGCTGCGAAGTACCTATCTATCTTAATCTGATAATCTTCTCCGTTTTATACCTGATGCCGTGATCTTATCTTTTCTCATCTCAATGCCTTCTACCCATTGTTCTGTGTCACAAAATATTTTTAATATAGATTTTCTTTATATTCTATCCAGGCACCTACGTCCTGCGACAGATCATTTCTCTTCTGGTATGGCATTAATCCAAGTAATTTTTTGTCCACAACTATGTGTTTTTTTATGTTACATTCTAACCATCTCACTTTTTAAATTTTCATTTTATTTAAATCATACATTTTAAAGTCATCATAGTTCATAGATCTAGAAGGCGTTTCTGGAGAGATCACGTGAAGAAAGCAGATCCTGAAAGGATTATAAGAATAGCAGCTGACCCTGTACCAACTGGCAGACGACCACAACTAGGCGATTACCCAAGAGGTGAAGAAATATCTGCACATCCGCTTCCCAGGAAAATAATTATCTGAGAGAAGACAGAACGCAGTCTTAACAAAAGTAGAAGATGTTAGTCTTTTGTCAGTGCACAATTATTTTCAAAAATTTCTGTCGATATTATATCTGCTATCTTAGCTTGGTGCGAATCAAGTCCATCATTGAATACAAATATTTTGTGTTCAAAATCTTAGGTTGGTGCGAATCAGTCAGTATTATTTAAGTTATGTATGCAACTCTGTCCTACTTGAACTATAATCTAGTTTTATCAAATGAATAGTATATATATGATATAATATCAAATGAATTCTTATAAAAATATGATGTAAAGGCAAAAATACATATAAATGTATCAAACTTCATGAAGATCTGAGTTGTACATTGATCAAAACCATGTCATTAAAATATTCTAGACAAAATAAAAGATGGAACGATTTTGTTGATTATCAGTGCCTCGAAAAGCATTACGTACAGGAAAAGTAAAGAAGCCTCCAACAAAATAAAACAATTCGTAAAACGTATGGAACCTGAATCTAAAATACTTTCAAAGGCTTCTGGAAGTAATTTTCTTGTGTAAAAAAGATAATACGTAGTGTCAGACGTTTTCCCATACACGTGCTTTATGTAGATATTATTTTGTTTAAAAGGGTTCTGTGTTAAAAGTTTAGGCGTTGTGTCAATGTCGAATTTCAACAACCTTTTTATTCATGTAACGATGTTTGTGGTTTCCTAAAATATGTATGTACCTACAATAGTATTAACCCGTTTTATACCGTGGGCCCCATTTGGGGATCGTTTCTTTAAATCCTGCCAGCAAAACCATCTAGGAGTTTTTACTATATTTTAAAGTTAGATATCTTCGAGAAAGAGTGTTTCTTTACATAGAAATACATTTTATAACTTTTTGTTAGTATTTTTAGTAAAAAAATAATCATCGAAGCTTAATTTTACCGATATTTTTTTCAAAATGTTATTGAACCAATTCACCTCTGATTTTGAAAGGTTAAATAAATTAAATTTTTACTTTTTTGTTTAAAAGTGATAGAAAGATGTATTTTAAGTAGAATATTCATATTTTTAATTTAAAATAATATGTGAGACTTTTTATGTACAAAAAATAGAACGATCCCCAAATGGGGCTCACGGTAAATAGCGTGTATATAAGTATGGGTATTGGTAATTGATTTTATTGCTATTTTGGGCAGCATTGCACTTTTATTGAAGAATCTTGATAATTATATGGATATATAAAAGTTATTTTTATGATATTGAAGAGTTAAGAGAAGGTGTGCACTTGGTTTTGTTGCCGCCTGGTGAGGTGGATGGTTTGTCCATTGAAAAAGTTATGACGAAACAATAATGGAAAATATTTTCCCAATGGTGCAAGGGCTTTTGAAAAACATAGGTACCTAAATGAGCATACATAAGGAGAGGGATATCTGAGGTCCACCCCCCCTCCCCTCTAAGTATCCGATGCAATAAAAACTCGCAAATAGTTTGGAGCAAATGATTTTTCAAGTGAGTATGGCAAAATCATTTGGAACAATTATTGTTATGTTGAGGGGGGGGGGGGGGTGACGGCCCCCTCCATGCGATAGCTTTTGCTACGGACGTCTGTAGGTACATGGCACTCCATCGAACGAAGTACCAAAAATAAACAGTATCAATTATTTTATTATCTCCTGAAAAAGTCCTGAAAAAGATGTTAGGTAGGTATTGTTTCGCAGATAGGATATCATTCCCTGCCACTTTCAAATCTACCCACCGGTCAGAAAAGAAAGATCTGTCTGTTGAATTGTCAAGAACTGTATACCGATGATAAATATATGGAAATAAAACGGAATTTACACTTCCCAGATAATGCCAATAGGAATACCTACCCATTAGATAAGAAATAAAAGAGATAAACATTTCAATGTTCGGCTTGCAAAATTGATGCACTAAGTAAATACCGATTTTATGCAGTTTGGTGTCTTCTTTATGCACCAGTGCACAAAAGCATTAGTGTTTCTGATGCTCTGAGAAAATATCAAACAGGGAAATAGGTATTTAGAAAGAACAAAAGCAATGAAAATGTGTGATTCGTTAAAAAAAAATTCAGATATTTTTTTATAAAATGTGATGAAGGGTTACATGTTGAATGTGTAAAACGATGACATACCTAGTATGTAAATTGCATTTATTTAACAAATAAGTGTTAAATTTTGTTTGAATATGAACACAAGAACTATTGCAATAATAATTGTAGGAAGTAAATTATAACACGCCATTAGCCGTCGGCCCCATATGGGGATCAAGAAAAATTTCAATAAAATGCTGGTTTTTCTTTTTGGATTCGAAAAATTTCTGGTTAACTTTTTATTTTTGTCCTAAAACCTAACAGAATACGGCATAAAAAATGATAAATAAAATTTGGTAAAAAACGGGTTAAAATATGTAGGACGTAGATATGTGCGGAGTTTTTGTAGGAATTTTTGTTTTTTTTTCGATGTTGAAATGTAGCAAGGAAATTATTACCTCATCACTCATTTGCTTAAAAAGTTTTGTACCTATATAATGCACTTGTGGATCTGTTGGCATAACAATATCATGTCGATACACTCTTCTTTGCTCTATCGAATATACCTAAAATATGTGGACGCGTTCTTCTGATCAAGCTGATCTGCTTTTGTCATTGAATTATGCCTTTTTAGGCCACAAAGAGACAGAAGGAACTCTCATTGTCTATCAAAATGCAATAAGCGAATGCAAAATTTCAAAGTCTGCAAGTAACTCCGTAATGAAATTAGTTTTACTCTGAACGAGTTTGAAGTTGAGATGAATATAGCAGTCTTACGACCGTCTTCAAAGATTTAAAAAGACGAGAGAAAGATTTGCTAAGCAGAAGATTTAATTGTGTATATCATTTCCCTTTTTTTATAAGCATTTCCTCATTTGCGAGTTTAAGTATTAAGTATTGCATGTTAACATATAAAAATCAACTTGGAGGTATTTATGTGTGTAGAAACAGGACATCTGTCGGTATGTCTCACTCTCTCTTTCACAAATTCCAGCCCCGCGTACTTTTGAAATATTTTTATGATTTATAATACCCCACGTTCCGAATACAATATGAAAAAATAATAAATTAGAATTTATTTATCAACCATTTGCGCGTGAAAAGTTCAACTGTTTTTTTATTGTTGTTTGTTTTTGTTTTCCGCATTCGTTTGTTTAAAAAGGATGAGCAGGAAAACAATTCAATTAAAATACGAAGCACTTATTTCGCCCCCGGATCGTGTCTATAGAGAAAAATATTATAATTTTTATCATGTAAATTGGCATGATTAATTGATAACCCATTGTTATTTGGGTCAAATTTACTACAGAACTTTGTTTAATTATTATTCTCTTAAATAAAAAAAAATTTTTTTGATTAATAATTTATTAACGCTTTGACAATTTGTTCTAAAAAAACTTAAAAAAGAGGTGGTTATTTTTCCTTTAATTATGAGCACTAAAAGAACGTTACTAAAAAATCTTCATCTTCTTATTTTTTGTTAGACTTATGTTTATTTCTTTGATTTTTTTTATCTGGTCTGATTTAATACGATAGTAATGCTGTCTTTCTAAATAAGCAAAGAACAAAGCTTGTTTCGTAATAGAAGCCATTACATAATTGATAATGAAAACACCTAAGTGGCCGTCTTGTAAAAAATATATACGCATGATTTTATGAAGGGGGAGAGGTAATCATCTGAAACCTCACCATATTTAGCTCTAAAAAGTTATCAAATAACATATTATCAATTGGATTATGGGCAACGGAAAACCTTCATCTTGCATATGGTCGTCTTACTTGCCTTGTCTTTTTGTTTTCATTCTTTTTATTAGTTTTAACCTTTTACATCTTAAGAATTCGCCTATATTAGTACCTAGTTAGTACCAAACATTTCATGCAGTCAAAAATGAGTATGGTTTTCATAATTATGAACTTTCTAGCTTTCCCGACAGACGTTGTCCTGTAGTCCTTACTATGAATATTGATTTAGAATTTGTAATTTATACAAAAATACGTTTAAAATATGTTTGAATGTGTAAAAATTATTTTTGAAAGGTCGAAATAAATTCTATCAAAAATCTACGTACCAATGTTTTCAAACTCAATGGTTGTCAAGTAAATTAAAATTGTGTTGTTATGGAATTTTTCACAGATGGCGTTGTTGTCAGTAAATCCTTACCATACTGACTTTAATATTATATTTTAGGTAAGTTATATTATTTGATTGATATTAATTTGCAATCCATTTTTAGATTTTTTTAAATAATTATTTGTTATCTGGAGCGGAGAAGAATCCAACAAACCAAGCATCATAAAAATCTGTTCATCCCATCTTCAGTTATAAGACTTTCTTTTATATTATAGATTTTTGTCCAAACCGCTAAGTAAAATATTTGATGAGGTATTGCTTAAACTTTTCACTTTTTAAAAAACACTTTTGACGCTTACACTTATAATATGATCCTTGTTTTGAATAAATTATCTATATAATAATTCAGAAATGTTTGTTTTTTTATTTGCCTTTTGTCTTGCTTTACCGTTATGTCGGAGCATCACGCCTAAATGACTGAACCGATTTCACTAATTCTTTTTTTGCCGTGTTGGCTTTTATCAGTAGAAGGTTCTTATGAAAGAAAAAATTAAGAAAGTTGCGTGGTAAATCTACATAATAATTCAGAAATGTTTTTTTATTAGCTTTTTACCGTTATGTCGGAGCATCACGCCTAAACGGCTGAACCGATTTCACTAATTCTTTTTTTGTCGTGTTGGCTTTTATCAGTAGAAGGTTCTTATGAAAGAAAAAAATAAGAAAATTGCGTGGTAAATTGGGAAATTAAATAAAACTCGCATTAGCCCCTCCTTCTCTATCTACATAATAATTAAGAAATGTTTTTTTTTTTTGCTTTTTACCGTATGTCATAGCATCACGCTCAAAATACAAATGCTACGTCAGATATGAATCCGCAAAGGGCCGTGCAAAATGCCGGAAAGGTTCTTTAATACAATTTGCTGCATTAACTTTAATATATTTAGAGCTAATTAATAAACCCTATTTTTTAGGATCTTCATACAAAATTTTAATAAACATTAAAAGTGTCATTCTTCTTTTTCTGTGCTTATGTCAGTTATAGAGGTCTACAAAGCAATGGGAAGCTAGACTAGAACCTGTTTAATTACCCACCGATCAAGCCTGACAATCGGAATCAAAAACGTAAAGCAAGACGGGTATAAGCTAGTTAATAATAAAATAACTTTTGAATTAATAAAAAAGTACCTACCTATGATTCATCATATTATATAATTTGGTTTAGAAATAGAAAAGAATGTAGATATAAACGTGTATATATGTATACTCATACATACACAAAGTACCTTGGTAGGTAGCTATATTTAATTTACGTCCATTCAAAAAAGGTTTTTTTTTTCAAATAAAACTTTTCTTCGCAATATTCCTTTTTTTATTCAAATCAACCTTTTTTATTATTGAAGTCTTAATTTTTTCTTTCATTATTATTTTAGCTAACAAAATTTGGGTTGAACCATCTCTCTCGCGTATAATAATTTATATTTGGCCGTCTCATATAAAAAAAATATTGACGTAAAGAATTATTAAGAAAGAATGGCTTTCAAATTTTATCTTATATACCTAATTTAATTAATCTGTGAACGCGCAATTTTATATTTTTAATCGTATAAATTTTTGTATCAAATATGTTATCATGACGTTATCACATAATTTTTATTAGGTATGTTTCTATTGACAATGGTTGTCCATTTGAGTAGTCGATCGATCTTTGAGAAAATGTTTCCGGACTTACTTTTTAAAAAAGTTATTGTGTCGGGGTTAAAAGTTAAAAGGCTGTTTTATGTGTGACGGTACCGAATGTTGGGAAGAAAATACGATAAAGGCCTAAAAGTTCTTTGTTTATGATAAATGACAATGTGCTAGAGTTTTTATTAATCTACCAGGTTTTGATTGTTACGAAGGTTGTAATTTACCTATAACTCTAAGTTTCTGTATTCTAAATTTCCGTGACAATTACGCTGGCGTGAAGTAACAAAATTTTGTATGGAAACGTGTATAGCGCCCCTACTGAATATTTCGTAAAGCTCCCCTAAAACTGAACTGAAAGGGCCCCAGAGGACTCCATAGCAAGAACAATTGGCCAAAAGCTCTTATCGAAGAGGAAATAATAATCTCAAAAGTGTTCTAATTCTTGAAAAATCTAAATTTCACAATCTAACAAATTTCACAATAGGATTGAAAATTTGGTAAACAGTTTATATACAACTAGCTTTCATGTAGTCCTTACTATGAATATTGATTTTGAATTTGTAATTTATACAAACATATAACGTATAAAATATATTTGAATGTTACAAAATTATTTCTGAAAACTCGAAAAGAATTCCATCAAAAATTGCGTACTAATATTTTTAATGTCAATTTAATGAAAAATTCAATAACAGTAATTTTATTGTTTTGAATTTTTCATAGATGGCGTTGGCATCGCAGGAAATCCGTTCCATACTAAATTTAATATTATTTCTTATGTATTTTTTCATTTTTTAATAGTTATTCTGTTATCCGGCGAGGAGAAGAATCCAATAAACCAAGCATTATAAAAATCTCTTCAGCCGATCTCAAGTTATAAGTGTTCGCACTAACCCGACTTTCTTTTATATTATAGATTAGTTCTAGATATCAAATTATATTGTTATGAGTTTTACGTTAGCAACGTTCTCCATTTAACTTTCTTCTTTTAATTTTCATCATTTTTTTTCATCATTCGATGTGGTTGATAGACCAGCGGTTACGACGCGGGCTTTCGCACTGTTTCGTGCGGAGGTCGTGGGTTCGAACCCCGGCCGTGTCGACCATTTTCCGCTTTTACGACACAAGCATTAGCTTACTGTGAAAGATGTCAAAAGTGTATTTGTGTTCACTTCGAGTGAGCACAGATTCATAAAAAAAAAAATTCCCTGCACCACTGTATATACAAGAACTTTTCATCTTATCATTTCCTTGCACCTTTATATGTACTTACAAGTTGGCCCACATCTCTATTTGAAAATGCATATGGACGCTCAACTTCGCATCAAAAGTTATTTTATTATAGTTAAAGTTATTTGTAGACGATGATTTTTAAATATTAAGTACTTACTTAATTTTATGGTTTATTTTTTGTGACATGTAAGTATGTTCTCGCATATGACAGCTGTCTGCGTGTTCATCGCGGTTGGGGCGCATATTTTGAACGAAATGGTATTTTTAGCGAAAGGACAATATCACATGTGTTGCTCCTTTTGCTACTGGATCTAATTTTAGAGACTAACCTCACTCCGTTAACCCCAGCCGCGCTAAACAGTTAGTTAGTCGTTATAACGAGATGCCATGTGGTGAACGTGTGCACTTTTAATGGCGTGAAGCATTACGGAACTTTTCATCGTCACTTTGATAAGACATCACACAATTCTCGCTAAAATAACCCATGATTATTCCACACAGTTAGAACTATTCTGCATAATATAAACCTTACTTTACTAATCTGCGAAATATAATACACTATAGTTTTAACTGTGTGTTGCCCATTCTTTTGTATGGGTGTGAGTCCTGGCACCTGACCAAGGCCCAGGCACAAAAAGTCTCAGCCCTTGAGATAAAGTGCCTAAGGAGAATTCTGGGCGTAAGATGGTACCACCGCATCACTAACGACGCTATACGCCGGCGCACCCAGCGTGAGCCCATCACCTCCACCATTGTGGGGAGGAGATGGACTTGGCTGGGACATGTGTTAAGGATGCCGAATGACAGTTGGCCGAGGAGAGCGCTGTTCTTCCTCCCATCAGGACGAAGACGACGAGGAAGATCCTCTCACACTGTGTTCCGCTCCTTCGCAGCAGAGCTGAGGGACATGGACATGGTGTGGGAGGAGGTCATAAACATTGCGCAAGATCGAGCGCAATGGAGAGCTCTTGTTGCCTCCCTATGCCCCTGAGTGGGGTGTAAAAGGGAGAATTGATTGATTGATTGATAGTTTTAATATCCCCATATATGAAGGCGTATCTTGGTAGTTTTATTATTTTCTTTAAAATCTGAGATTTCTTGCGTGGAAAGAATTTTGTTGAACATGGTTTATTGAGAGATTTTGAAATGGAAGCCAGCATGAGAGAACTGGTTGATGGTTGATAAATCGAGACGGATTATGCTGATGTAAATGCATCTTAAATGATGAACAGTTAGCAGGATTATTCACGAAAAAGTTTTAGGACTAGGCGAATATTTGAGAATTAAAAGTGCGTTGCACGTAAGCACCCGTTTTTCACTCATATCATATCAATTTTACTTAACGACTGCGTGAGTCCTTACCATACGAAACTGACATTTCTGTTTTTTTTTTATTGTAGATTGAACTTTAATTAAATAGTTTAGCTCGTTTAGGATGCATAGTGAGTATTTTCTTTTCCTGGAACGTCTTTCAAATTTTTTCATGATCCTTAAAACAATAAAAAATATTTATAATTTAAACGTAAGATGCAGAAAAATGTGAAGATTAATCTTAAAATAATAATTGAAATATGTCTCATTTACCTAAAAATTATTTCTTTGTTATAATGACCCTTAAATAAGAATTTGTTTAGTTCGAAGTAAACTTTTTCTTCGGCGTGAAAACCCCATGCACCCTATACGATTTATTGAGAGCACTGCTGGCGTAGGTATATTTCACATTTCGATAGTATGAGTTAAAATAAATTAAGCAATAATATTTTCTCCATCACTATGTCATATAATAATGATATTTTATAAGTCCTTTTCCCCGCCTCTCCGGGCAATTACGAGGCGGAAATACGCTCTTTAGGATTTGTATGATTTGGCTGACTATTCCAGGCCTTTCAATGGCTAATCGATACGTTAGTGATGGTATTATTGTAGGGAATACAATTTATTACAGTCTGTTAATCGCTTAGGTGCCTAATGGACTTGCAAATCTTTATAGCTTCTTACCTGTTTATTCGAATTATATTTTCCACCTCATTAACTCATTTGGAAACTATCAAATACATAAGTTTATATCCAGCGGCCGTTTATATAATATTTCAACACGAGGAAAAACTGAATAAAATACATAAATTCAAAACAAAGAAATTGAATATATTTTTTGAAGTGGACAATTAGCAAAAAGCGGGACTCTTTCAAAACCTGTTGTCGGATTTTTCCTCTTTCATTTATAAAAGATAAAAATGAACCAAAAGCAACTAATCTTAGAAGGTATTTTTATTTTATTCAAATAAACTTACAGTCATTAAATAAAATATTACAAATTTCTTTGAATATGAATAATAGACCATTTCAGGTATAATTATAGAACCAAATAAGTGTTTGATGTCAAAAGAATTTTATATTTTTTTTACCTACTTTAATATGAACCAGCACCATCCGCTACTGCTGTGTCAAAGACTAGCTTATTATAAAAAAAATGGTAGTTTTTTCGATTAGCTAACATCTGAATTCTAAAACTAAGACCTCTTTATATTGCAATATAAGGATATCATTTTTTCAAATCAACATACAGGTAAGTTAATTTTATTGAACCGATGAACTGATGTTTTTTTCAGACTTCTATGTATATTCCAAAGGGAAAGGAATTGCTCGTTTCTTTCGAGTTACAAACGGCAACTCAATAGGAACAAAAATAAGACAGGAGCCATAAATTGTATTAAATAATTCTTTAATAGAATTATAACATTTTGTATGCCTATTAATTGGTCCCATTAAAATAATATGGCGCTTCATATACATAAGTGTTGCAGATCACTCAAAATAAATTAAACCGATAAGTTATTAACAGTATTTTAATATGGGTATTTTTTTTAATTAAGGTAAGTTCTCCAATTTGCATATTATATTGTAACGTTTATTTTATTCATATATACTACCGACACAAAACCAGCAACTTTGAATCTAATACACTTTTTTTCACGTTTTGCATATATTTCACATTTAAAGTTTTTACTTTATAAAATTACTATTGCTACCCGTTTAACTTAGTCCCGCACCTGAGAATCAATAAAATAGTTTTGTCTACCAAGGTCCTAGGAGATCACAACTGTGATTCTAAATCATCCTTGAATTACCCTCACAATAATAGGTTCTCCCTTAATCACTCCACATAGGGGCATGGGGAAGTAAAAGAGTCCTTCTCGATCTTGCACGTCTTCAATGATCTCCCGTGTCCAAATCCTCCAGCCGTATTCTTAGGAGTATGGTAACAACATGCACAGAAGAATATAAATGATATAAAGGTTATCAATAATATTGTGCTAAGAAGTTATCATGAAGAACTCCAACGCAATTCTTCCTTTCCCGCCCTTCCTTTCCCCTCACATATACATTTAGTTCCGTCCCAAGTGCCGGCCATCTTTCTCTTTCTCGACACAATACTGTAACGTAAAAAAGCTGTGTGAATTTGATTGAAAATATAATTTATTTATTTATTTATTTATTTATTTATTTCATAGAGACACCAACAGAACACTGAACAACACAAACAAAATAAAAACATGAAACAAACACATGGAATATCCAGCGCTCCAATAACAGGTATCTCCCGCATAGCTATTTACATAGTTAGGTGGGTACAATCAACGTCGTCATTTTAAAAAAAACTCATAAAAAAAACCTTTCACTGCATAGGCATATTAAGTTAAAAAAAATTAATGAAAGGAAATAATATATGTGCATACCTAAACATGTATATTCTCAAAAGAAAAAAGAGAACAAAAGTTAATTAAAACGATGATTTAAAAATAAAAAAGAACGGAAAATGGAGTCGATAAAAACATAGATTATGGCCCATCATATTTCAAATAATAAAGACATATAATTAATCAACGGACTTACTTTAAAATATAAAAACATCATCTACATAGTATGACTATAAAATAAATTTATTGTCGCAACGATTCTGGCGCGAAACACCACATACACTGCATTCAGAATGTCATAGTATTGGTAGGTGCATACGCGAATGCAATATGGCGACGCCCAGTATGAAACGTCGCGAACAACATCGTAATTATTCGTAAGTGGTGAGAAACAGAAATATACCAAAGCTATGAGACTCATTCGCGCCAAACGAAAGATAGACCGACATGCCAAAACTTCATAGCAAGTTATCTCTTTGGAAAATCTGTTTGAAATTTCGTAACGATTAATACTGGATGAAGTGCTTCACTTGCTATTGAAATATGGTAGGTACTTAGGATGTTTTTTATTCATATATTTTATTACTAAGCATTCGATCGATTCGAACACATTTTATGTATTAAAATTTATTGTGTGCAAACATTTTAAGTAATTTTCATACAAAAAACGTTGGTAGTCTTCGAACTGAGATTGAATGTATCTACAAAATATTTCCCAATCATTTTCTGTTTAAATATAATAAAAACCGCAACTTAATTACATATTAAATTTATGATAATAGCTTTGAATTAATTTCAGTGGTAATTATCCTATCGCTTTAAACATACTTCCTTTAAATAACGTTCATACTCAGTTCAAGTCTCAACGCCTACTGTGGTATTTTACATATTTTTGCATATTTTATTTGCTAATCTATTATGTTTCATATATTCATTTTTCTTTTTTTTTGTAAGGTTTGTGTTTTTACGTAGTGAAAGTTCATTATAATGAATTAAAACAAACACAGTTGACTTGATATTGTCTACACGAGATAGACGAAAGCGCTCGAGCCTCAATAAAATATCGTGAAAGTGCTTTGTTTTAATTCATTATTCATTTTTCTATTAAATATGAAATGTTTCAAAACATCAATAAATATTCCAACCCTAAATCGACCTTCCGAGAGGAATGGAAGAAAATCGAAGAGGCCTATGTCCAGCAGTGGACCAGAGAGGGCTGAAGAAGAAGAAGAAGAGAAATCGACCATTATTTGAAACAGTGCAAATTTCGATTGTTATGCCAGAAAGGATATGCAAAGCGGTAACAGTGGCTAAAACGTATAGTTGTGGTCAAAAAGTTCATCAGTACTTACAAAAAATAAAAATGGTTTAAAAATGTATAAACGGTGTAGAAGTTTTGTACACCTCCGCGCATAAAAAATCTAGCGTTATGTTTGTATTTTAGTCCTGATGCTATATTATGATCATAGCTGAATTATTATGTACATTTGTATGTAGGTATTACATATTTATAATACGTTAGTAATTAAAAGGTTGTATAAGAACCACCTACTTAAGACTCAAACCATATCCTATCAATAATTAAGTTGGCTGATCAGGCTTAAAATTATTCATACCTCGATCAAAAGCATTATGTTTTAACAAGTTGATTGCACTAAATTCAATCAAACGCTGTAATAATTTCAATAACCCGTCATGAAATCGTAAATTCTTCAAACGTAAAACGGCATCGATCTAGGTATTAATGTTATCGTAATAATGTTGTACCTAAATAACTCGATGAACTTCCTGCAGCGGAAATGAGTTGATTAGTGAAAAAACAACAAAACGCGATGATACTCTGACGTTTTAAGTCAACACAGTAGTGATTGTGTTTATCATGACAACGGCTGAATGGTTGAAACATTATAATAAGTTGGATCAGTTTGCTCACTTTACTGACAAGATATTTTATTATTAATATTCTGAATCACAATGTGCACCTGAACTCGATTAGAATTCGAACTCTGAATAGATATTGCTCAAAAAATTTCAGTAAAATTTCTTAACTTCTTCATTCATGTATCCAGTGTCTATCTGATGGAAGCGTACCTAATAGCTATTCCTCCAGAAGTGGTTTTACAGCAGGTCTGTTTCCTTGTGGTATTCTGGTGGTCTATTCCCTGATGTCGAACAAATAAATTGTCGATTGAATTGTCCACTGGATATCGTTTTGTCTATTCTCGACGTCACTTTTGACACCGAAATTCGCATGTCACACGAAAGAGTTGTCAATATTGGAATTGGGGGGCGTTCCCGCTATTGTATCTATGATTTAAAAGCTTATATGGTTTTTTATGATGTTATTTACACCATATATGTAAGTCAAGCTTAAAAAATAACCCAATAGTCCCACTTGACCAAATTCTCCAGAAATAGTCAAAATAAGTACCTATGTAGTAGGTAATTAATCTGAACGAGACATAATGTTAACTTTCATTTAAAAAAACATGGCCTTATTTATATCAAGCGAAAATAACAACAATACGCATAAAAATATGGTTAAAATGATGTTGTTTCCGACATGATATTCACGCATTTAAAAATGTTCGCAATAATTTCTAGTACCATCATTGTGATTTGATGTATACCGCGGGTTCGCCATTTTTTCATAGTATAGATAAAATCAATCGAATACAATTCCAATACAATTCGAGTGGTCAAATAGCGTTCGACAGAATTCTCATGATTTTTTATAGACAATTTTCGCATGCAGTGTTCAAGAATACCGTTGTGGCTAATGTATTTTGTGGTTCATCTATAACCATATTTTTTGTCTTTCTTCCATAATATAGGTAGGTAGGTATTTAATTTCGCACATTAATTTTTGTTTTGGACTATGTCGGCTCTGGATTCGATATCAAAAAACTAAATATGTTTGACTAATCCTAATTTTATAGACAAAATCTTTTCTATCCACACTAGCTCCCAAGGTGGAGCAAGGGGCCGTCACTAGGTCTCTTCTGCACTTTTAAAGTAAAGATATATTCGGTCGGATCTTATTTGTTACTTTTCTGGAGTCGGTTGTAATAAAAATAGTTGGTTTAGTTATAATAAAACAAAATAATTAATGCAGAAGTAGGTGTCTGTAGCTCGCATGTGGGTGGATTAGCGTTTGTGTCACATTCCTCAATTATCATTACCGATACTTCACACACACGACATTCTGTGGGCGTCAGTCAAAAGCATGTGTAATTATATTATATCAATTTGTGGCTCGAATTAAAAATTATTATTGCCATAACTGTTCTCTATATTTGATGCGCGATGAGACCCGGTTTTAGGTGTTAAAAATATCATTAACTGCCTATCTATGTTTAATCTCACGCATAAGATAAGTAAGTCGGGGATGATTGAAAATAAATGAACCCTAAACTTTGCTGGGATACCAAGGCGAAAACCAGAATGAAACAGGGGTCGAAGAAGACAACTAAACAAAATATTTGTCGACACAATTTAAGCCAACTACAGTCGAGCAGCGAGTAATTTAGTAGCAAAAATGCCCAAAAATCATTCACACGTTCATTAGTCATAGAGTTTTTTTTAATGAACAGCCTACAACAAAATCAACTTTCGACATTCTTTCTGTAACAAATGGGCTCGACTCAAAATATTTTCGATATAAAGATTCGCACACGTTGAGCAGTAAGCTTGTAGGGGCAAGCCTTGCCGCAAAAATGGATCAACTTGATTCTAAATTTATTAAGGGAGTTCTGACACGTTTACTTACTAAATTACTCGTACTCCGCTAAAAACTCGTTTAGAGTGACCTAGGCCTTGGGGCAAATGCATACGGTTAAATATAGTGAAAATAACAAGAAGTACATTTGAATATTTGTTATATTTAGTAGCCCATATTGAGGGTGGAGCCACATTAAGCTGGTACTCTTAATACTGCGCTCCCGTTTACTTATAAATCACCATTAAAAGCTTGCGGTCGATAACTTTGATGCGATTGTACGCTTAGGAAACCATACATGCTCTACAGTCTATAGGGGTTACCAGATATGTACCTTTATACTTAAAATCAGGGGAAGTCACGGGGCAAAATTAACGAAATTTTAAACGAGATTATCCTGCCTATAAAATATTGTAACAATGAAAAGTTTGTGATTCCTGCCATTTGCCATTTATTACTTCCGAACAATTACATCAGTCGAATCCTAAACAAACCCCACTTTTGCACCAACCGTGCCAAACCATGTGAGTAATTTTTACCGCAAACATTTCCCTCGAGTTCCGTTAATTGTTTACTTTATATTCGTAAGGGTTCTGTTTATATTATTATCTGGAGATCATTCCTAACATCCTGAATGTTCACTGGATGTCTTAACAACGCCAGAACAATATAATGATACCTCGAAAAACGAGTGCCGTAACATGCGAGTATTTTTCAAGCTACGACAATTTTACATACGAGGAAACGAATGAGTGCATGGAATTCTGAAAATTGAGTAGAGAAAGAAGCATTAACGTTCAGTGAAATTAAGTTTCACTCTTCTTTAAGCTCAAGTTGGTCAAATTTATTCTTTTAAACTCAGTTTATTTCTTTGCAATCAAAATTTCTCTTAAACCTATTTTTTTTTCGCATAAACAAATACGTATTTTTTGTTGAAATTTTTTTTATATAGTTTAAAAAAACACTTTCCGTAAGAAAAACAACTAAGGTGAAATTTTGTTTAAGTGCAATTCGATTTGAGTGCTGAATGAGTCCATTAGTGCATACTATAATCTTCTTCGTTGCTATCCCCATCTTTCCGTGTCCTCGGTCTCGCATATTTCCCAGGTTTCATTTATCTATATATTAATACGTGAACGAAAACTTTGTGATCATTTTAACGTAAATTGCGCGGAAGGAGAAGTACACACTTATAGTTTTTATAGAGGAGTGGAAAATGCATAAACATAAATTGAATCAATGAAAACAACATTACAAACACTACTGTCATGTTATGTATTGATACTCACACACATTTCGATGTGTTTGACATTGACACAGACGCATATATTATTTTGTTTATCAGTGTTCAAATTGAGAATATATTAATATTGTTTGTCTTAAAAAATAATACAAAAAAACTTAACATATCATCATTTCAAATTTGATATTTCCATATATTTATTTGTTTTTGAAAGAAAATTTTGAAAAAACGCTCGTGCAGTTTTGAAATTGCCATGTTTATAATGTTCAAATTTATGATATAAATAAGTTATGGTTGAATTTCGAGCACTGGTCGACCACTAGTTTTAATAAAATTCTGAACATTGCTTTCAGATGCGAGCAGTGTAACGGAAATAGATAAACTCGTATATCGAGGTATCACTGTCGTACGTAGGTACTTACCTTCATGTTTGTGAAGATGAAAAGCCAATATTTGATGTTGCTTGAAATATATATACAAGGGCCATGTTTGTTTATTTATAAAACGGATTTTAAGATAATAACATTATATAGAAGTCATGTTGTCAAGTTCCTGCGGAGAGAAAACAGTTGACACGCATTGCGCGTGTTGACAATCTGTTTAAATTTGTTGAAAGATAATGACCACGCGTGTTTTGTTTATCGTCAAATCTGTCGATTGTGAAAAAAAAAATTTGTTAAATTTCATGTTAACAAAATGCAGATGTACCTACGTATTTGGTAAGAGATTTATTGCCTAAACTAATGAGTTTGAAATATGTAAATAATTATAATATACGAACCAAATCAAGAGAAACTGTATTCTTAATTTATTAACATTCTCCAGAACACTGACCTCGGTAGATAAGTGGTGTAGGCGCCGAATTCAGTTCAAGAGGTTCCGGGTTCGAGTCCCGGTCGGGTAAAAGTTTTCTTTTTTTGAATTGAAAATTCTACTCGTTGTTAGAATCCTGTTTCAGACTGGACGGAACTGGTTAGAAAATAGAGAATATTATTTCAAACATTTTAAGAACTGAACTACAAAAACAAAAAAATCATGAAGCAAAAACATAGAATTTCCAGGTATCTTTCGCATGGCTGTTGTGCATATTAAATAGGTACAAATGAACAGAAAAGTAAAATTTTGGTGTATAAGCAAATAATTTTATGCAAATGCATTGAATTGAGAGTTTTATAAAGGAGGCAATATATCCGGCAAAACTGTGATATTTCCAATCATCCCGAATCGTCCCAATTTAGAGAGACCAATTTCAGTGAGAATATTCAATATATTCACACACGAGCTCTGCTCTATTGGAGAGGTTATATATATAAAAAAAATCAAGGGAAAATATCTGTAACAGAATATTTGTAATAATTGTGTAACATTTTTCTGTAAATAAAGTTTCTTTTGAATTTGAATATGAAAAACATGACCAAAATGCCGAACCGACCAGGAAAATAACCCAAACCCTCTTTATATTGATTCTGGCGTTTTCTATAGCTAGGCTATCGAGGTCGACTCATTCAATTTAAATTTTAAAACACATGAATTGATGTTTGTTTCTTATATTAAAGTCTAATATTACCATATGTAACGTACTTAAAACGCCAATATGTTCAACTGATCAACATCATTATTTTGGACTGGAAAATCATGTTAATCGCAAAATATTCGATTTTTTTCTCTCTGTTAACACATTAAAAACCATCGTGAAAAAGGCAATACTAAAAAAAATCTATACGGCATTCAACGTGTTAAATAAAATTTCCAATATTTCTAGTCCGCTATATAGTTATTTGAAGATTTTTAAATTATTGCAATAATTATTGACGATATCTAAATAAACTGAAATTTCTTTAAAATCATAACTATCTAAACGAAGCAATAGAAATCCTACTACTGTATACCTAAATAATATAGCCACTTGGGAATCCATACTTAGGACTACCCTTAAATATGTATGAATGTTAGGGGCGAATGTAACGCTGATAAAAACGGCCGACGGGGGTTGTATTTTTAGCCCGTAAACAAGGGCCCAAGACTATTTTTATACATCAAGCTAATAGTTTCTATATAGGGTCTGAAGTGCGTCATTCTAGGTCAAGTGGGAACGGTTCCTTTCCTGCTTACATTACAGTTTTTCGGAATCTTTTAAGCAATAATAAAGAATAGTCCTTTTAACCCTTGAAGGGATTGTTCTTATATCTCAAAATCAGAAATTTTATTTTGTTTTCGGCTAAATAATAAGGGTTGTGTAGAAACCAGCACAAAAGTGGCATTTTTGGTCACCAAAAGAGCACTTTTGTACTAACATTGTATGGTTATGAACGGTTCTTTTCATGCAGGAATATTATGTACAAAGAAGGTTTTGTATCTAAATATACGGTTATTCAGATGGATCTTGTAGAGAAATGGTAATGTTTTATAGTAAAAATATATTCGTATGAAAGCGAGGTTTATTAAGGTAAATTTACCAGCATAAAGGTCGCATAGGAATATATATTTTTGATGAGCATTTTCGGATTTTATAAAAGGTAATGTATAACATATTCATCTGGTATCTGATTCATGTTAACAAGTTTGCTTGGCAATTCGTGTATTAAATGTTTTCATGACATTGCATATACCTACTATTCTGTAATTATTAGATACTTTTACGTATGAATATGATGATTTTATAAAAAGCTACATGTTAACGTTTAATTTCATGAATACAATTTCATCTCATCTTATCTTATCTTAATAATATATATAAATCTCGTGTCACGATGTTTGTCCTCAATGGACTCCTAAACCACTTAACCGATTATAGTAAAATTCACACACCATGTGCAGTTCGATCCAACTTGAGAGATAGGATAGTTTAAATCTCAAAAAACCTTGGGTAACCTACGAAAACTTCAATAATGTAACCCAGGGTGTAAAAAATTTACCTAAAATATTCTTTTTATCGCGAACGCTGTGAAAACTAATGATGATAGAATAAAACAATGTACTACAATTTTGTAGAAGACATCATTATTTACAAAAAGTATCGCGACAGCATATGTCTAACTATTATAGTTATGCCACAATAAGTGTTTTTTTTATTTTAAAAAAATCAATAAAATGTCACCTCTAGAAAAGGCTCTTTATTGGTATCTTGGTATTATTCCTTATTAAAATAAATTAGTTCATATTCAAGTCTGCTTCAATATGTTTGTATAACTTTTTGAATTATTCAATTCGGACATTCCATTCGAAAGTTATCACGAGTTTAAAAATGTGAGTATTGGAAAAAAAAAAGCATAGTCTCTTATCATCTCAACTTATCCGATGCAGAGTGCGTACGGGAGAGGGGAGGGGACTGAGGGGAGTCATGTCAAGTTTAGTAGAAATACCGCGCAAAGTAGTCACGGTGGTAAACTGACGTGACACGATATATTGCAATGCAATTATTCCAGATTAACATATGCTATAAAATATTTTGAAAAAGTTAGGGATCTGTATGAAAACTAAATTATTTTTAAGTATCTATCTACCCGTGCGAAGCTGGGGCGGACCTCTAGTAATGTTATATATTATTTTTATCATATTATATACTAGATGAGTCGGTAAAATACGCATCACCTGCATTCTTCGCACACTTCATTTCCAGTAACTCACAACGAAAAAATAAACGAACTTTCTTTGTGACACATCTGACAGGCAGGAAACCTTATACGGAAAAACAAAATTAGTATTTTTATTTCAATTTTCTTCATCGTAGTCATCAAAATTGCGTAGGTAGGTAACGTTTTTTGACATCCGAAAGCTATAGACCATTAAAGGATGACGTCATCTGACACTAGGCTGGATGCAAAATGGCGGCCATGGAGACACACACACATCACACATACACAAACCATAGTGATGGGTTTATGTATAAACACACTCATACCAACTCTTAAACTTTTTGTTTATGTTTATGCCTGCCGGCTAATGTCAAAATCCACGTGGCCGTTAATGGTCTATTGATGCGTTCAATAAACATTTTTTTGAGGTGTTCCAATTGATGTAGAAATATTTCTTCGATAATGCGTTCAATTCGGTGCAAAAAGTAAATTGATTTTCTCGGAAAATATTGCGTGAAACAACAAAACAATACTCTTTGGAAATAATAAATATGATCAATTACAGTGAATCACGAAATATAGAAGGCAACTCTTTTAAAACTTATATAAATAAAAAAAAAACATAGAGAGATTTCAAATATTCCTTTCAATAATGCTAACTAACTGTAGACATTTAAATATGGCTTTCAACTGAATTTCCCCCTGTCTAGCCGATAAATAATTTCTTTGGGAAATTTTCTAAACTCCGCGGCGTCTTCTGCGAATATCTTTGAGTGGTGAAATGTGATAAAAACTTTCTTGAAAGACGAGTAATGTAGGGAGGGAGTTAAATATTTAAAAGGGAGATCATCCCTTCTCCGTTCCAAGTACAACAGAACTCTCTTGGGTTTTTACGTCGTTAACAGCCATAATTTAGAGCACTATTATTTCCCAAAATCACATTTTTATATTGTGTAGATACTTTCTACCTTCATATTGCCATTTTGAACATGGAATGAAAAAAAATATACGAAGATACATGTAAAACAGAATGTCTCATTTCTTTGATACACCACCCTTTTTTATCTAAAAAATTCTTTGATGTTTTGGATATGATATTCGATACTTCTTTGATATTCCATGAAGAGTCCAGGCAGACCACCCACCACATGGTTGTCGAGCATCAAGAAGGGCCTCAAAGAAAGTGAAGTGAGTTGACAACTGACAACAAAGATTCTTGGTGAAAAAGGACTTAGAGAACTGTCCCCAAATTTGGGACAAAATAAAAACTAAAGTAATTTAAATACTAGAATTTCAGCTCTCGATTAGGTCGTTATCTGTCGGATCTTCAACATCCGTATAACACTGCCTGCAAATAGCAGTGATATTTTTCTATTAACTGCGGATTTCACTAGACTTTTTAAATTAATAATCTTATAATATAAAAGAAAGTTGGGTTAGTGCGAACACTTATAACTCGAGATCGGTTGAACAGATTCTTCTGATGTTTGATTTACTGGATTCTTCTCCGCTCCTGATAACAGAATAACTAATAAAAAGTTTAAAAAAAATATAAAATATAATTTTAAAGTTGGTATGGAACGGATTTCTTGCGACGCCATAACAACACAATTTTTATTTACCTGACAACCATGCATAGATTTTCAAAACACTGGCACGCAGATTATTGATAGAATTTCTCTCAAGCTTTCAGAAATATTTTTTAACATTCAATCTTAATATTTTAAACGCATTTTTAAACAATATTCATAGTAAGGACTACAGGACAACGTCTGTCGGGAAAGCTAGTAAACTTAGAAAATTTTTCAAATTGCTTTCCTAATTTTGTTAAAATCCCTTAATAATCTGATTACACAATAGACCTACTACTTGAATGCTATATTAATCAATGTGTAAGCTTCGAGAAATTGTAACATACCAGCCCAATATTGAGTGTACGTGTTTTGTTATTTCCTTATTAAATCTCCGTATACGGCTTCTTCTTTGTGAACACAGAACCGACACGTTCTTTGCATTAAAATATAGGTGAACTGAGACGTAAAGGGACTTACCCTAAAAGCCTCGGTGCGTACGTCAAATTAAGTTCAACTACAAAGGTTTCCATTCCCTGAAGAAAGGTTCTAAATTAAACCGGAAGCGCCGCAGTCTGTTCTGGGATAGAATCGTCAGTTCTTATTCCATCAAGGAAATGTACCCAATTTTGTTATTATCTCCCACAGATGTTTTTATATTAGGTACAATATGTTCTATTTTGTAAATTACCTTTTTAGATAAATTCGCTTCCTTCTAAAAATTATTAGGTACCTATTAAACCTTATTTGATAAATAATATTTTCCTCTAATTGACTTCTACGAGCTTAGTATTTATTCATCAGATAACCATTTCATGATAATAAACTTGACAGTTCTTTGTCGCTTCTTCTTCTTATCTGATTATAAAGTTGTGTTTGATAGTTATGAGAATTACATCATCAGCATGCCACTCTTTCCATGTGGGTTGGTATGGGTTAGCTACAGCTACATTTGATGATCGGTAGCCAGAACCTTGTTGATTTTCTATCAGGAGGTACCCCTTTCAGTTGAGGTTTGTTAACCTCAAACTCTTGGGTCGACTAGGTGTTTTTCGCAATCACCCCTTAGTTTGACATTATGGTCTTTTTCCAGTCTACGGACACAAGTGTCCTGAAAATTTTGTTTCTCTGACTTGCCTTGAAATGACGATCTGTATAGTTGGGAGTGGGGTTGGTCCCACAATGCAGAACAACTATATTGCCGTCGTTTGGAGAATCTCAGTCCTTTCAAAAATGCCTTCTGTAGCTATTTGAAGTGCGACTCATTAGCTAGCGAACTTAGACATATCATACGGACTTATTTCAGATGTGATAAGTACGATGTTTAAAGCAAGGGAGTTACCTATAAGAATATTTTTGCCTTCCTGTGCCTTCTCATTTGTCCGACAATTGGAAAAGCTCTAGGCTCTTTTTATTGGTCATCGAATCTTTAGAGATATTGACTGGTATTCTCAAAGTCACGTTCCAACTCAGCGCAAGAAGCTCTTGCTTAGAACTTAATCGGTTACCAGTAGCATCTAATCTATTGGATAAAATATTTTCAGAAAATAGAAATGTCAAAAGACCTCAATAAAAATTGGATACGACGCAACTCAATCGTCTGTTTTCATTTCAGAATAATATTCATTAACCAATTTGTTTTTTTTTTCTGTTACAGATAACCGACAAGCTGAACACTTCTTCATTATGTAAGTCTATTTTTTTCAATATCCGAGATTTCAGAGAATTTCGAAATGGAAATGTTTTGATACACATTGATATACTTTTTCAACTTTTCGTTTCTGTTCTCAATGACGCAATTTTCTGCAAATATTGTATGTACAAAAAAAACTTAATACATATTTCTTGCCGAGAAGTCTTCCTCGAGGCATTCAGTCAAACTGATGAGAATGTTGATATTCGAGATTTCTTTGATATGCAAATAACGTAGGGAACGAAAATGAGAAAGGTCTTTGTCCTTTTTTTTATATTTTCTACCAGACTTTATTCTAAGAGTTTTTTGTTTTTTTTTTGTTGGAATGTTAATTCTTTGAAGTTTTTATCCACCCATTGTAAATGTTTATTTTCAATATACGTACGAAGCTATTCGGTTTATTTATTTGTTTAATGCAGTCTTACGATTTCGTTTGTGAATAATGGCTACCGTTTTGTAAACCTGAAACGTTGTTCAAAAATGTTAAATGTTGCTTTAAAACTATTGAAATGCGTTTGCCAAAAAATAACTATTGAATTCGAATTAAAAGGTGCGTGTATACCAAACGAACATAATATAGCCAGAGTTGGAAAATACATAGATTATTATAATTACTTGCTCATTGATATGGTCACCAAGAAAATACATAGATTTTTTTTTTTTATAAATGAATCTGTGCTCACTCAAAGTGAACACAAATACACTCCTTGACTCTTTCACAGTCAGCTACTGAAAGCTTGTGTCGTGAAAGAGGAAGATGGTCGGCACCTGGGATCGAACCACGACGTCCGCAGTACGAAAGCCGGCGTTGTAATCGCTGGGTCACCAACCACTTCAATTTTACCAGACACTTCAAATTTAATTTCTTGCTCGTTGATATGGTCACCAAGAAAATACATAGATTATTATAATTTCTTGCTCGTTGATATGGTCACCAAGAAAATACATAGATTATTATAATTTCTTGCTCGTTGATATGGTCACCAAGAAAATACATAGATTATTATAATTTCTTGCTCGTTGATATGGTCACCAAGAAAATACATAGATTATTATAATTTCTTGCTCGTTGATATGGTCACCAAGAAAATACATAGATTATTATAATTTCTTGCTCGTTGATATGGTCACCAAGAAAATACATAGATTATTATAATTTCTTGCTCGTTGATATGGTCACCAAGAAAATACATAGATTATTATAATTTCTTGCTCGTTGATATGGTCACCAAGAAAATACATAGATTATTATAATTTCTTGCTCGTTGATATGGTCACCAAGAAAATACATAGATTATTATAATTTCTTGCTCGTTGATATGGTCACCAAGAAAATACATAGATTATTATAATTTCTTGCTCGTTGATATGGTCACCAAGAAAATACATAGATTATTATAATTTCTTGCTCGTTGATATGGTCACCAAGAAAATAACAACGAGTAAGAACAATCTGTCATCGCCCATAATAAAAGTTTTGTTTCTACGGTGTCCAATATAACGATAAAAGAAAGTATACCTAATCTACTCCCAGGTCTGGCACTATGTTCGTATGTTTTAAATGCACCCTAATTAATAAACTAATTACCTATTTAACCGATACAATTCCGATCGATGCATCTGTTTAAAACGATGTTTACAATCCCACGAACCATCAACATTTGACAGATGTCACACGCTAATTAAAATTCAAAAATAGAAAAATTTATAATGTCAAATGAACAAATCAGGCTACCTACTGAGAAATCATTTAACTTTACATATTGCAATACATTCTTTGATAATCGTCATTTACATACTCACTGACACATTTTATCAAGTGGGTACCTATCTACCACAGAAATTTCAAGTGTTATCCATTAGTCACTTTTAGGTATAATATGCAGCATATAGAAACGGACCACTTCTGTTATCTGTCACTAATTTTGTGGTTGCTGAAACATCTTCCGCAAATTGAGACCTTCTTGAAGTGAGTAATCGATGACTCTCATATCTTGGATTGCATTTAATATTTAGTTATTCACTCAGAAGAGCCAAGTATATTTCAAAATAATGGATACATTGTATTAATAATTTATGGATATAGTATCTATATAAAAGACACAATGATACAAAATATTGCATTAAGGCAATTTTCAATTACAATCCTAGATACAAACTAGTTTAAATTATTAGAAATTCAATCTTTCGAGTATCATATTATGTCTGGCAAAAATATGCAACCATTCTTGACTCACTTTTTGTATACCCTCTATTTTTTGTAGATTTCAAATCGAGAGAATTTGTTTTGTTTTTTTTTTTTTTTAATAATTTTATTTATTTATTTATTAATACTTTACTGTTCATTGGTAGTATGAGTAACATAACAAAGGCACCACAGAATCAACATACAGAGGGCCAGCTTACCACAACGAAGTTGCGGTCTCTAGCAACTACTAACCCCATTTTTAGTGGTTAGTTCGAAAATTTCTAGTCAGCTTAGAACTAGGAACATCTCAAAGATGTTTGTATCGTCAACAATAGGTTTTCAAAATTTAGGTACAAAATAGGAAAAGGAAGATGTGATTATTCGTAAAAAAAATATTCATTGTTTCGTCTTGAAGAAAATATAATATTTTTCATATGGAAATATATTTAAACATAAAGTTTCCAAATAAATTCATAAGTACAGTTTATCATTTCATTTCCTCCGTGTTAAGAGAAAAAATAGAATGATAAATAAGAAACAGTGCTAGAAAGAATAATAAAAAAGAGGAAAAGGGCTGTAAAATTATACGACATATCGTGTATTCAGCCTGGGCTTGGGTCCATATGTGACTTGAAGATAAAAAAGGAAATCTTTTCAAAAATTTAGCTTTTCTTTTGTTTTGATTTTTGTCTCTCTCTAATTTATTCGGGAAGATTTTCTGATATAACATTCAAAATTTTATATCCCAATTTCACAGGACTATAGATCTTAACAAAAGATAACTCATCTTTTTTTAATCGAATATTCCACCAATTATCTACAAAAGATATCTCATCATTTTTCTAATCCCACCCAGCCAGACCCGGAGGTAAGCTTTTCGGTGGCATATCTTAAGTCGTAGGTTCGAATTGTGGGTTTTTCACATTGATCACAACAAGCTAGCCTTTGAAACAACAGTAGCAGACGATCGTAAGTCTGTAGTGGTCCAAATTGACCATTAAAACTGGAACACTATCGGTAATGCTAGCCTCGAAAAGTTGGTTACGCATTATTATTTAACGAATTGCAAAATTCATAACAGCTATATTATTTTCTTGGCATCAGTTCTCACAAAGCATTTTTGGCGTAAGGATGAAATGCCAAAAAAGAGGTTAAAAAAATATCTTTTCTAATGTTTCCTTTTGACAATCCTCCACATCTTTTTGAAGAGGTAACTAGCCTAACGGTTATGACGTCGGCTTTCGTACGCGGAGATCGTGGTTCGATCCCAGATGCCGAACACCTTCAAGAAGCTTACTGAGTTAGATTCAAAGAGTGAATTCGTGTTCATTTTGAGAGAGCAAAGATTCATTTAAAAAAAAAACTTTACCTGATTATCCTATAGCTATCCGTATGTATTTTGATATTATACATATGTATGCTTATGAGATTATCTCCATATCTGACGAACTGTTCATAACGTTTTCAAAAGTGCAAGATCCCTAATTTAACGGATTTCAGTATTTCAAACTAAACTCTCGAAAAAGGTATATAATGGTTCTTGTAGGAACATCCTTACACTTAAAATAACAACAAAAAATACATTAAACGATCTTTTCTGATAAAACATCACATCACATCAACACAAGGATAAAACATCCTACTTAGATTATTTTTTTCTTTGGCTCCATTATGTTTGTATTAAGCTTTTCATATCCGCCTTAAAGTGTCTAATGTATTTTTGGGTGTAAAATAACGTGAGGATCTCGAAGATTGATTATCCTGCTAAAGAGTTTAATAAAAAAATCAAAGTTGAGCTGTTGAGCTCATATTTCTTCTCCAAGCGACCACCCTAAGCGTTTTTAGACAGCTTTTTTTCATTTTAAACAATCCAACGTAATGTTCTACCATGCTTGCAAACCTTTTTTTCTCATGTAGAAACGTCAAAAATAGGATTTGAAAAAGAAAATATTATAAGAAATAAACAATATTATAATGTTCGTAGGAAATCTTGTTTCCGTGTTGTTGTTTATAAAATAATATATTCGGACTATTCCCTTTGGAAGAAAGCATTTCGAAACATTTTCATATGAATTCATGAACCTATTTCCCTCCCACACAGCCCACTTCTATGATTATTTTCGAAATCCGGATGAATATACGTATATTGAAATGAGGTTAACCAAATTCTCACTGAAATAATTTATTTCTCCACAAAATTATATAGGTCATCAAAATGAATTTGTGTAATATATATAATTTGAGGGACATGAAAGATTTCTTCAAGACGCTCAAATTATATCCGATTTCTAGAGTAACCAGCGAAAGAAACAAGTATCTGCTCCTCGTACCTACTTCCTCCCAACTTTTTTTTTCAATGTTCTTATTGTAATTATCGCGAGAGAAAGTACATTTAGCTTTATCTAATTATTCTACATTTTGGGAAACATATGCTTTTAGTATCTTTATCTAGCTTTTTAAAGCTTTCATCGTTCGTTTAGTTTTCAAACTTTGTGTTTTTCTGTTGTCGGACTATAGACGAAAGTAAAAAAATTAAAATTTACAATCTCAAAAGTTTATATACCGAATAAAGTTTACTGTGCATATTCAACAACACACATTTCGGTAATAAATTATTGTTTTTTTTTTCTACTTAATAAGCGTTTTATTTACATAAAAAACAGGTAGGTATGTATGTCAAAGAATCACGCATAACGTCATAACGTTCGATATTATGATCGCTAATCCTTGCAGTTATAATAATTGTAAGTAATGTTAGATACGACATAAATAATTTTCTCGAATACTATTTAAATTATTTATTTCCTATAAATTAAATGTTTCAATTACTTCAAAGTAAATTTATATGATATATAATTGATTAACATGTAGGTACTTATATACTTATAAGGATAAAAATATCATATTCAATCTCGGGTAGAGGTCCTAAATTAAAATAAAAAAAAACTGAAATGGATAATTTCAGTATAATTTCAATCAGAGAGATAGTAAAGTAAGACGGGTAGGTACTAGCTAGTTGTTAATGCATATGCAAATAAATTGTCACTAACTGTTATAGTTTTCAAGCCACATCGAGTAAAAAAACAATGAAAAACAAATGAAAAAATTCTTTGTATTGATAGTTAGTCTTTTTAATTGATCAAATTTGTTAAAATTTAAATTGATCAATGTTGTTCATTTGTTTCCAATTCGTACAATCCGTTTATTTGTAAATCGAACACGTGCTTTTGTTCGATGTGAATGACCCGAGTGATTTGGAACACAAGCAACTTGGGATTATTCCATTATTTAATCCACTTATACATTTTCATTTTTTTTTTACCAGTTAAGTTACAATAACAAATGCAGGTGTGTTTACTCTCACGGATCTGCTGATGCGAGTCACTGTCGTTTCCTGTCATTAGCACATCGATACACCAACAACCTACCCACAAACTCGATCGCCGCTTGTAAATCTCTGTTATACCTGTGGCGTCTTTACGTGCCAACTAAATAACTCCTGGCCTATTATTTCTCGACATTAAGCGCCGGTATAATTAACTGAAATGCTATAAACGAGTATACGTGAAGGATCATTGTGACCTGACTTTCCTATTAAGTAGCATTGTAAACACGTTTAAAAAAATAACTAACAGAACAATAATAATATTATGTCGTCCTTGCATAACTTCACCCTGATTAATGAATATTTTCCCAAGGTTCTAAAATTATGTTTAAAAGGCTATTCATATAGTGCTTCAAGTACAATCAGAAGGTCTTAGTAACAAGATTTCGCTGTTGTAAGCGGCCAGTACCTAGTGCTCACTGTTGCGTCGTTAAGCTGGAATTCCTCCGTTAGAAATGTCCGTGTCTTCCAAATAGCCCAAATGAAAATGTTATATAGGTTTTCGGGACCTCCCAACTAGACCGAATCTGAAATTCGTGTAAAAAATGTACGAGAAAGTATGCTTGTAGTATCAAAAAAAAAAATCCAAGAGAGCAGATAAAGAAGCGGTGGGGCTAGTACGGCTTTTATCGAAACCTAATTGCACGCAAAAAGCTGTCATTAGCGTGCAAATAGTGTTCTAAATGTTCTAAAATCAAAAAATCGAATCCTTCTATCATTTTGAATTGAATTTTTTTTCGAAACTCTTTCGATGATTGTTTCGATATTCGATAATTGAAAACTTATACTAGGGGTACAGGTGACCACCAGAATACATTGACAACAGAGCACAAGCCTTTGAAGTCCCTATAGGTTGGTAGGTTATTATTATTTTTTATTCAGATTGTTTGCGATCTACAAATTTTATAATTTTATTCGAATTTATTTTGTTTGTAAAGAATACCCATATTGGGTGATATGAGGTTACAAAGTGTCAAAGAACAACTAGTAGATTTAACCCCAGATCTCGACATTTCCTTAGAATTAAAATTTATCTTATTACACTAGCTTTCCCGACAGACGTTGTCCTGTGTTCCTAACTATGAATATTGAATTCAAATTTGTATAATGATAAACTCTTTACCTTTTAACCAATGTAAAGATCGATGTATCTATTTCAAACCATATATTTTCCATCGACATTCTGTCAATAGACCAACTATCAAACAACTGATAGTTCCTGTCAAACTTAAATTTAATTTCAATTTTTCAAATTTTTTAATAAAAATCATAATTGTTAAAATACTAAGAAGGTTACCAACATAAAGTTTTCTGTGATTTTGTAATTATTCACGCAACTTTCTTAATTTTTTCTTTCATAAGAACCTTCTCCTGATAAAAGCCAACACGCCAAAAAAAGAATTATCGAAATCGGTCCAGCGGTTTAGGCGTGATGCGATGACCACGCAAAATAGGTCTCCATTTTTATAATATAGAAGATATCACTATCGCGGCTAATTGGTTATCGCTTTCCTTTAATTCCTGTTCAATTTTTCAGCCATGTCGCTTGTCTTCTGCTTTCTCCCTTCAATTTTCCCCTTGAGGATGAGTTGCAGAATTTCGTATTTCTTCCTTTATTTAGCCGGCCCAGATACACTAATAATACATATCTACATGGAAGTAGGTATAAATGTCACTAATTATTGTAATCAATGCTTTATATGTGACCATATAAAACAAAAAATAATAATGTCTTAATACTTCTATGAAAAGTAACTTTCAAATCTTCGAAAAAAAAATTCAACTAAGTGTTGATGAATACAGATACCGCAAATCTTTTGCGTTAGTCGTTAGTCCTTTAGGTGCTATAGAGAGTTATTTAGCTAGTATAGGCACTATCTCCCTAGATCTCTCCTCTGTACTTAAGAGTAGGTAGGTATTTGGAATAAACAGAGCAAGTGTACACAACACCCGTATCACCCATAACCAACAATGTCTAAGCTTAAACGAACGCTCTTGTGTACCTACTATACATATCTATATTCCTCTATCTATATTATAAAAATGGAGACGTATTTTCCGTGGTAATCGCATCACGCCAAAACGGCTGGATTTCGATAATTCTTTTTTTGGCTTGTTTGCTTTTGTCAGTAGAAGGTTCTTATGAAAGAAAAAAATAAGAAACTTACGTAGATACTTATAAAATCAAAGAAAACTCTTAGTAGGTAACCTCCTTAGTATTTTAACAATATAATTTTTATTCCAAATTTGAAAAATTGAAATTAAATTAAAGTTTGACCGGAACTGTCAGTTGTTTGATAGTTGGTGCGTTTGACAGAATGTCGATGGACAATATATGGTTTGAAACAGATGCATCGATCTTAATCACATTGGTTAAAGGAAAGGAAATTGGAAAGGCAGACGGTGCGACACATAGTTTCCGAATGCAGGGCCAGAGCCTATGACGGCGACTTCCTGGATTTCATTCATCTTAACGAAAGGGCGATTGAATACTTACACCACAGCAATTTTAACTTTTGACAAGGAGACACAATTCCAATATACCATTGTTTGTTTTTAACCTTTTAAATTAACCATAATTATTTATATTTATTTTATTTTTTTAAATTATTTACTTTCATTTTACTGATTTGACAATCCAATAGGAGATATAACTGTTTAATATTTTAATGCTGTTTTTATGTATTCTTACTTATTTGAAAAAATATATTAACCTACATGAAATGTGACATACATTGTAAGACCATACGATAAATAAATACATTGGTTAAAAGGTAATAAGCTTATCGAATTCAAAAGTCATAGTTAGGAACACAGGACAACGTCTGTCGGGAAAGCTAATATTCGATATTACCAGAGCTATTATAACTCTATCTATACCAAGAGCTTGACCGGTTTCTGCTAGTGTGCTTCAATTGCTGCTTACACCCTGTAGGCTCAAATACGGTCGTTTTAGCTAGATCAACTCTATCTAAAAAAATCTACAGTGTATTGGTGCCTTTAGTCACTAGGCAATACAAAATTTGTTCTTGTTTTTCACTACACGTTCTCACGTAGTCCATTCTATCCCATACATGTGCATGTGACACTAATTTTAATTCAACAGATCGCCTGGCTGTTCCGACTTGCGAATCAGCCACCTTTTGTTTCCTCACTAATGAAGTGTCTCGTGTATTTTTATTAAAAACGGATTCCATCTTGTTTTTTTGTCATTTTGCGGCTTCCGTCTCGCGATTACTATGGTTGTAATAAATGAATGAATGAATAATGTTAATTATTCAGCATTATAATAGCTCTATTCCGGTTATTATTAGGTCTTGTTTGGTGAGAAAAGTTAGGAGTAAGAATGTTAAAACTATAACTTTACTATAAAGACAGGAAATACGCATAGGTACCTACATGGACTACAATATCGCTATTTTCATACTGCAAAACACGCTTCAATAGAACTTTGTTGCGATGACATACATTGGTACTTAAATGAACATAAGTTTTATTAAATCTCTAATTTCCGTGTTATATTTCTGACTTTTATATATCTACTAAATGAGTTTGACGGGTTTTGATTAGAAATAATTTATGAGGATTCACGAAAAGATATTTGTTCTTACGGACTATAGGTATTATAATATGAATCCACATTATTCGTTTACTAAAAAGGGAGATATTACAGGGAACCACTTCTTTGTTTTTTTTTTAGTTATTTTTTATTAAGCTTGCTTTAAAAAGGAGTTATCAAAGCTCAACAAACTAATTTTTATAAAATGAAAGTGGGTTCACTCAAAGTGAACGCAAAAACACTTTTGAAAACTAAGAATTCAAAAGGAGATATTCAACAGTTGAAAAACGAGGAACATTTTTGCAATAGAAATTAGTATTCTTTAACCCGATGTCTAAAATCCACGTTGATTGTTTAGTTTGTTCCAATATTATTGAATTACCTAGTATAGGAAAAATTCAGTCTCAAACTCGAAAGATATCGAAGTTTGCCATATTATTGTCATAAATCTTCAGTGGTCTAACTAAAATAAACTCACCATACTGATACATAGTAACAAAAGCAGAGATCATAGGTTGCCACCGAATTAAGGAGTATCGGAATGAATTTCTATGAATAATAACAACATTGGAGTATTTTGGTATTTATATTATATATACCCTTCTTCATTTATATTCTGTGATCGTATTGGAAAATTGAATAAATAACATTCATATATATAAATTGAATCGAGAATTAATTATAAACGGTAAACAATCATTTTATATATTGAATCGTTTTGTAAACACAGTTTGATTTTGAATACTTTTTAAAGTAGGTAAATAATACTCACTTCTCTTTGAGCGTCGGAATACACAATCACATTGAAATCAATCGAATCGTTTCATATTTCATTCATAACAAAAATTTCGAAACTTGATTCGATATTCGATCATCGAAAGAGTTTCGAAATTTTTTGAATATTTAAATGATTCGATCGTTTGATTTAAGAACACTTATTGCACGCTAATAAGCGCTTATTTGCGTAGGTACAATTAGCTTTCGATAAAACTCGTTCTAGCCCCACTGCTTAATCATGCTTTCAGTGTTGACATGATCGTCCATAGGATCTGTGAGACGAGGCAGTCCTTGCCTCAAGAACCGCCAATTATTTTCATCACTTGTTTTCATTTCGATTTTTTGTCATTTTCGTCGAAGCATCTCATGTATTAACGAGCTATTTTGTGAGTGACAAAACTTACAAATCGCACCCTCAGTGCAAGACTATTACATCGAAATATAGTGGTTTTGAGAAAAACGCATATTTAGTTTTTAAATCACTGTGAAAAATCAGAAATTGATAATAGAAATGCAATATTTTGATTAAATATTCGTTGAGGATTTCAATAATAATAAATATGATTGTAACCTTTTTTGAAAAAAAATGCTTTTTTTGGATGTTATAGTCTTGCACTAAAGGCGCGAAATTATGGTTGTGTAAAGTTATGTATAAATTCACGTTGCTTTTAATCGCAATAACACGTTCTGAAATTTAACACAATTTTGACTCAACACCAATCCAGAGCATGTATATTGAATTTTCCTTATATTATAAATAAATAAATAAAAAACACTATCATATACATAGGTGTCAGTATAGCCGGCGGAACTTAATGCTTGAAGCATTCTCTACCAGTCAATCGGTCCCGTCCAATCTGAGACAGGATTCCAATCCCGAGTAGAAATTTCAAGTGAAAAAAAAACACATTGAACATTTCTGAACCGACCGGGAATCGAATCCGGAACGTCTTGTTCCGAAGTTGGAGCCCTTGTAACTAGGCTACCGAGGTCGGTATATTATTATCTTGTTTGAGGTTATATTATAGTCAGGTGTCCAATGTGTGAAATCAATCAAAATTTCAGCGGCGTAGACATTTAGGTACTTTATTTGAGCATTTTTTTATGAACCACTTATACCTATAAATGAAATGAAAAAAAAAATCAAAGTTTTATCATTGTGATCTATCCACATTATAAAGCGTGAAGCTTTGAGTATATTTACTAATTTTATAACACGCTGTAAAAAAGATTAAAAAGTTATTGAGACTGGCCAGGAACACCAGCAAGGTGAAGGCCATTAAAAAAAACTTGAGATGAATCATCTTTGGAATCACCACTTGAGTTAAGGACCACTTTACATTGTAACACTCAAACTCTTGAACAAAATTACGAGTCGACACAATATCTTTTACGACGTGGCTACGTAGTGAGTTTTTTTTAAACAATAATATGTACTTTAGTTATAAATGTATCGTTAATTAAAGATATTCCTACCAGTTGAATGTGAGCTAGTCTGATCATATTTTGTGAATTAAAAAAGGGCTAAAAAAGCTAGTTATCAAAGATTTAAACTCTGGAGGATTCTGGAATTGACTCTCGACTTTTTTTTAAACTTCAACCCTAAATTTTATCCGGGGATCCATCATGTCTCAGATTAGACAGAATCAAACAATTATAGAAAAGGTAAGCTGTAGCTTTTCTACACTTTTTAATTCAACTATGTTTGTTTGATGTTCCTTCTGAAAATTCATTCAAGGTAAGATTGGAATATGTACCTTTTTTCAAATTATGAGAAGGTGTACGCATGTACTTCTAAACGCTTCGCGACAACGGCTTTTCATATTTTAATAGGTCATTTTTAATATCACATTTTGGAATTTTGTGCAAGATTTTATGCTGTAATAAAATTTTCCCAGCAATTCAGAAATGCTTTTTTTGCGAATTTGAAATAACATTTCTATATATTAATACGTGAGGGAAAAATTTGTGACCATTTTTGCGAAAATTGCGCGGACGGAGGAGTATGAAATTTTGCACACTTATAGTTTATATAGAGAAGGGGTGGCGAATGCTAATATTTTTTTAAATTATGCATACAAATAGATTAAATCAATAAAAAAATTTTTACGTACACTTCTGTAATGTTCTATATTTCATACTCACTCACACATACCTATAGGTATTTTATTTATCTGTGGTCAAATTGAGAATAGATTATTACTTTTTGTTTTAAATAACCATAGAAAAAACTTTGAACATATCGACCCTTCAAATTTGACGCATCCTTGTCATTATTTTTGAAAGAAAATTGTGAAATAGCGCTCACTCAGTCTTTGACAAAGAAATCTTAATAGTGTTCAAACTTATAATCTAAATTAGTTATGGTTGAATTTCAAGCACTGGATAACCACTAGTATTAGTAATTACGGAGGGAAAATCCCAAAAAAACATTTGATGAAAAACAAAATTAGATTTTAATTTGATCAAAAAACTTAATGTATTGCTTAAGGTCTTACAGCTTTCATACCGAGCCCCTCAAAATTGATATAACATTGTTATTTTAGATAAATGGACCCTAATGAAGCATTGATATTGCCATGGACTACGTGCTCCCATATTGCACGTACTCCATGGGAAGGGAAATCTAGTCAAGAATAATTAAAATGTGGCCAAAATCGTTATGCAGGCCTCGCAACTAAAATATAAAAAAAACTAAAATAATCATGAAATGTTTCCTAAAAAATATATTTTTTGTTCAACGTTTCCTGGCAAGGTTTTTATAAGGACTTATTAATAGAGACTTATTTTTTTTCATGGGGATATCTTATAAATATTGGAACTTTTCTATAATTTTATTATCAACTATACATTACTTTAATGTTCATATAGGTAGTTGGGAAATGATGGCATAACAATTTTGTTTTCCAATCAGCGAGTTAATTGACTAATATTTTCTTGAAACAAAAAGGAACGGCCTTTTAGCATTTTTGTACCACCAAATTCAGTACTGGACTGCTGAAATTAGGATAAATTGTAAGGTTTTCAGGTAAAGACTATGTGAGACGAAAACGAAAATTCTGTAATTAATGTTACATTTCAGCAATCAACAGTTATGCTTGAGCACTTCAAAATAAACAGTGAATCTGGAAACTTCGGCATTGATTGAGACACTTAACAGTTTCTGATAATCATTATGGTAAGGTCCTTGCCTTCTCAAACATGAACTACGTTACTCATACATTGTTTGTATGAAAACCACGTGTCGCATCTTCGTGTATACATTTGAATGATTTCAATGATGCCGACAGTTTATTATGATTCCAATATGTTTATATTCTAATGTGATGTCGCTGTATGTCGGCTCGTTGATAGATGTCTCTTTATAAATTAAAGTTATCATCATTTTATAAAATATCTGCACGTTTTAATACTAAATATTCGATTTTGTATATATTTACATTAAGTTTTTAATGGAAGGATTTGTAGTCTCATCCAAAATTAAAATAGATAAGCTCCAGGGCGTATTTCAACGTCGAAGGCATCTTCAGACAAGGACACTATAACAAATATTTTCCCTCTAATCCACATTGTCTATGAATTTCTGTTTTCTTCGATACGGTCTGAAGTCAGCGCCTGCGTTCGATACTTTGCAGGGGATAAAATAAATAATTTCAATGTTCCTCTGGTGAAGCAACATAAATCATACCCGGGGTTTTTCAGATTAATTTTTTACCTGGAGTTGGCATATTTTCGTTGATATCTTGTAAAGTGTTGATTTAATTAAAAATCTTACCACGATGATTTCATTCGATTATTTGCTAAATGAAAGATAATACTCATTGTTTAGCCAAATTTTCGCTAATATTTCATCAAACAAAATTCTCTCATTATAAATACTAAACTCTATACTAATACGGGTTCGTGTACCTACATAATGGATATTGTAATGGATGAAGAATAGCGCGCTTTGACATTCATTGTTTGTATAGGAAATGTTGATATGTTGTTATTAATACCCTTTCACTAACATTTTCAGTAGAGTCGAAGCGTTTCTCAAACTGGAGAGCATTGTCTCGCAGCCTGATCTCGTGAGAGATAATCTTAGAAAGGTCACTTGTTCCGTGTTCTTCCTCACGCTATACATTATTAACTCTTCACCTTTTCACAGTGAAAGTGATTTGATTATGATAATGCATTGAACATTCATTTGTTTTAAAACAATTGACTATCGTTTATTTCGTAGACTCCTGCCTGAGGCATCAGTCTTTAGTAACATGTCAAACTTATTGAAGATACTCAATGGAAGGTTTTGACTCACTAAACTAGCCATTCTTTTTCACACGTCGTTCTAAGTTTATCTAGATTCTTGCGTCCATTTTCAGGACTAGATCTTAACGGTATATCAACAACTGATGACTTACTATGAACGAACCACTACTGGCCTACGACCGTTTTCTACTATTATTTCGAAGGCTGACTTAGTGTGATCACTTAATTAATTTATCATTAAAAATTACAACCTCTGTCGGGAAAGCTAGATTTATCATAAAGTACTCATACTAATGTCTTTTAATATTTTCCCGTTATTTCTGTCTTATTCAAGAGGTTGTCGACCAGCTCATCCTCAAATTAGCTGTGCATAACTTTATTACAATGTAAATTGTAGTTAAATCGTTAGGTTTATTAACAAAGACAAAAACTTATATAATTGTTCTCGTCAGTTAGAGCGTAATCGATTATTGTAAAACGAATCCGATTCATTGTGTAAGATTACGTACGAGTGGTCTTGAAATTCGATTCGCTACAAGTGATGGCAATTTTTTTGGTGAAGCTCGTATGTATGTAATTTTAGTTAATTGACCGTATCTTCTTGTGAAATAATTCTGCATTTAAACGTTAAGTTGTGTAGAAATGTTTAAATTATTTGTAACATTTAAAATATTATGCTAGAAATGTAAGCCGTGTGTAAATGTGCAATGTCTTCTGCACAATATCCTACACAGATTATTTACATATAACATGTCATTGAATCTCATGATAAGAAATGTCGGAGATTTCAACGAATTTGACTACCTATGCCAACTATGCTAACGTAGAGTGATCTCACCAAGCCAGCCCTCGAAACAGCACTAGAAGATGGTTGAAAGACCGTAGAGGTTCTAATTTGTAAAGACTTGCCTCATGAAAATCGAATACTAATGGATATAATATTATTTAATCATAAAGTTTACTCTATTTAAAAACATTTTTTCCCAGGTAGAGATTTCAATTACAATTTTTTCTCAAGACACTACACGGTTTATAACCTGAACAAAGTAATCTGAAATTTTGATGTAGTAGAGCCAATTGCTTGCATAGTTAGTTGTTGGATATCGCAAAGAGTAGTAGGTAGTTATCGACCGGCCATGTTATGATATATGTAATTAAGTTTATCATCTCCCGGATATGCGTAACTTCAGGTTTAACATCTAGACTATTGCACGCATGTCTTCTACTGCACTTCTTGATTGCCTCCATAGACTAATAAAAGCTGGACATCTTGAAGGGATGCAAATAATAATAAATATTATTTGTTTTAATAGATACATTAGTAGTTAAAAACATAAAACAGGAAAAAGAGGTCATAGAAAAGTTTGGATGGATGAGTGTCATTATTAATCAAACAATTCCAACAAAACGTCTTAACAATTTGTAAAATACTAATGACATAAATCTACATTGAAGCATCTCGCATCTATTTGGATTTTTTATAGTTAACGATAGGTTTTGTATTAAAAGTATTAGAATATAGGATGAAATTTGAAATTGACCACCCTGTTGACGTAATAGTGATCGTACGTATAGACATCAGAAAAATACGGTTGTTAAAGGCTGTGATGGTTATGGTTTAATAATACATTTAATTCTCAAAATCGAATTGTCAATTTCGCAACCCTTCTCTGTTTTTATCTATGGTCAACGTGATTTGAATCATGAATATAAAATTGTAACTTTTTTGCAGCGACGCCATCCGCCCAACATATTTTTAAGCTGTGTAAATTATTACAATAAAATGCCGTTAAATCAAATTCAGCGCCATTTTTTCTTAATAAACATACCTAACCCTCACTATATTGCTCACACTGGAAAGGCCGAAATGCCTTTTGATCCTTCAAACCAGATTTTCTAGAAATGGATCAGTTGGCGAATGATCTAATTATCAGGAGTATAAAAAAATATCCTGCTTTGAGAATATAACTTACATGAATTACTTACTAATTAATATCTGTTTCTATTGTGAATTTTCAAACCATCTTGTCGGTTTTCCTTCATATATGTCCTCGTGCGCACGTCTCTCTTTTTGTTTTCTATGACTGGCTACAGTCACCAAGCCGTTTTTATTAAATTGTATCTATCATACCTTTAACCTGCTTTTAACCCTTCATTTTAATCTTAGACAAAAAGAAGAATCTTACCATAAAAATGGATTTAAATGAGGTCTATTCTTTCAACAACATGTAGAATAATGTAACGTGTTTCACATGTGATTTATTTTCTACTACACCGCCATCTCTTGGATTTTTTGAAAGTTACGCAACTATAAAGGAATTGTTTTTATTACAAACTTAAGACCCGTTGAAATTCATCCCGCTTCCGAATCAACAATAATTATTACGCAACGCAATAAATTATTAGCTAAATTTAATTCAGTTTTCATGTCGTAAATTGCATTTAATTCATGTAATAAGTCAAAATTATTGTTTCATTCTGGGTTAGGTTGAAGTTCGACGGGCGGGCGGGTCAGCTAGTACACAATATTATGATGATGCTGACAGTCCTTGCATTTATGACTCAGGCAGTAATTTATTAATTAATTTTATCCTGCCTTCAAGATGTTGTAACATAGATTTTAGATACGGGATGTACTAGCAGTGTTATTATTCACTGCAACTGAGTCATGTTTTATCCGCAGCTCTGCTCCGTATAGAAGCACTGATCTGAGCAGGTACTGATGGACGCTGGTCTGTGCGTGGCACGTAGTATAGAACCGGGCTGACCAGTAAAGAAAGACCATCACGCAGACTTTGCAGTTGCAGACTAAGAGCTTGTAATCGGTGGTTTAGTCTTCATGGATATTTCCGTTCAATTATGGTGCGTTCATAATACAACGAGCTTTAAAACCATTCCAATTTTATATCCAAATAATATGTGTAAAGTGAATTTAACGAGGTTGTACATATCAGACAAAAAACAAAAATGGATATATACATATTTTCGTGCCATCTATAGAGAGATTAAGGAGTTTTAATGATTTTTTTGTTTGCTTATTTTTCCTCGCAATTTCTACTTATATGTCAAAACATTATTAAAATTTGTCTTGTTTTAATCATGGATTTTATTTTTTAAACAATTATTTTTATTAATGTGTCTAAATGACCCATTTCGTTTTGTTCAATCAATTGATATGTCTGTCAGCACGATTTGGTTGTTTTAATGATGGATTTAATTTTTTAATCAACCATTATTTTTTGTTAATGTGTCTACTAGCTGTGTTTCATTGTTTGTTTTTGTTGAGGCCTTCCACCCGATGTAATCAATTGTTCCTATTTCGGCGTCCACATGGTTTTATTTTTCTTATTTATTTATTTTAACAAAACACATTACAGAGAACTATACATTAAAAGTAGAAACAGTATAAATTTATGGCCTTAAACTAAAATCGAGATGTGTCACATGTTATTTTATTCTATTGTTTTATTTTGCTGTAATATTGAATTTTTTTATTTGTTATGATTATTGTGTTACATTTAATTATTGCATGGCCCTACAGGCCGTAAATAAATAAATAAATAATTATCCATCTACTCGTTGAAATCCTACATATATACCTAATACCTATTTACCTTTTGACCAAGGAATCAGCATCGTGCAGTTGGCCCATTGGCTAAATGAATATGGATCGGTTATTTTTCTATCTACTTTTATGATATTCCCTTAAAAAATAAAAATTGAATAATCCGGCAATCTTTCATGAACACTTTGTTATTTTTCTTTACTCACCTTTCCTCCTATAGAGCCAGCTTTTGCAGAGCAGTTGTGATCATTTCATCCATAGTTGTCTGCAATTTATTGTAACAGATTTACTTTCCTAGTGAATACTCGGAACCTCGATCCACTCTACATTTTATTCTTATGTTGTTTTTTGCGATATCTTTCTTTAGAATCGTTCGCTTTACATCAAAATGAGCCCCCCTTAAATTGATGTCAGTGTCTCTGATATGTCGGTTCTGCAATCCCGTAGTAATAAACACGTCTCTTATAACGGTCAACTTTTATTAGATTTAAGTACTAAGTATATAGGAAGACCATTTTACGACAATGTTGCATTATACTGTTGGCATTCTTGTTTATTTCTTTAGAAAATCATGAATCATATGCATTTGCATAAAATTCAATTGATTTAAATAAAACACACAATTTTGATTCATCCAATTATATGAAATTCTGTTTAAAACATATAATTGAAGACCATTGTTCTCAAATAATAACTTTGAAAAATCAGAAAATTTATAAACGGAATTTGTTAAAAAACATTTTAAACTAATTTTTTTAATATGATTTTCTTCCCATATTTCTGGGTTTGCCCTTTATTTCATCTGTTTTAGTTGTTTCGTAGACATAAACAAAATGGCTGCGAAACAACTCAGAACCTAATGGTCGTAAGTACAAGGTTGGTGTCCTTATTTTGGCTAACGACATTTTTCGCTTTATATTGAGGTAATAGGATATGACACACCTGCACACTTTGATCCAAGAAGGAACTCTTTCATTGTATAAGTCAAACAGTGATAAATAAACAGCGAATTTTATTATAACCTACATTTCTGTCAAAAAAAATATCGGGTATTTATTATTATTTATCGTATAGTCTTATGTATATCACATCTTCTTCTTATCTTCTTATTTATCGGGTATTTTTCTTACATAATATTAAGATGTTGTTAAAAAAAAACTAAATTGATTTACAGTTAACTTGATTTTAATAATACGTCAAAAAAAATGAGAAAAATATGCTGTATCACGATTAAACACTGCATAGTTTTCTACGAAGTATTTAACGAGAAGTCCATAGAAGCGCGCTCAGAGGAACTCTGACAATTATTTCTGCGAATATGCCCAAGACAATTCAAACGTCCGCTAAAAAGCTTCCATGTAATGACGCCTGCCCGTGTAGCTATTGATGGAATTGCACATTTGCGCAACATCAAACGACGTCCAGGTAATAACTCCAGCCCTAATGGTCCATTATTCCTTGGCATTATTTCTACACTCTGATAACGACTTGAATTGCTCTAGGTACAACTCTATTCACCGAGACATACTACGATGTATGGAGGCTACAGATTCTTATAAATTACTCTGCTTTTATGAAACATACAAGCAAAATTACTATTTTAATCGATGTGGTAAAACTAGATGAATTCCTATAGAATACATGATGGTTTGTTTGAAAATCATCGATCGTTCAGATTGTTCGATGTTGCTCATGAAAAGATAACTGACAAATGTACCTACCATCGTCGAATTAGATTCATGGTATTCACGTCGGCAAAGTTAAATCTTCTCAGGTTCAAATTCAAACATTCAAAGTGAACACAAATACACTCCTTGACTCTTTCGCAGTAAGCTACTTAAAGCTTGTGTCGTGAAAGAGGAAGATGGTCGGCACCTGGGACCAAACCACGACGTCCGCACCAAACAGTACGAAAGCCGGCGTTGTAACCGCTAGTCTACCAACCACTTCACACAAATATACCAACTATGTTCTTTGTGAGCTCGCCTGTAATATCACCTCCGCTTAGGTACCGCGTAACGATATAAGATCCCGAGACATTAACATAACGGCGCAATAGATAGTAGTTAGTGTTCAACCTAAACGTTTTGTTGTAATTATCGTCCCCGGGTACCTAAATAGTTTAACCTAACTATTATGTGCCATCATCTTTGTATGGGTTGACAGTTTACAACCAATGAGACATGTTTTATGAGCCGTAGCTTTCCTTTGACTGATCTTCAATTAATGTTGGGTTATCGCTCAGAAATTAGAAGCAGTCGATTGATTTATACGTACATACATAAGATATATCCATAGTAACAAAGTGATTATATATTCAGAATATGTAAACTTCATTGTAACCAGCAAATCGATTGTAAGTGGTTAGGACAAACTTTGTTGAGGATTACTAAAATATTATCACCCTTATATTTTTGTTGTTTTTAATAAGCCATTTTTCAAGTTCATCTTTTTAAAATATGTTTGTGTCTATCTACTCGTAGTGCGGACTCTTCTACCTACATCTATCCAAAATTCAATATCAATTCTATTTTATGCAATCCATCCCCTTGATATTCTAAGCAACCATTAATCACCGAACACCTTATATGTTTTATAATAGCTGCAACTTTTTCAACAACGCAACTGCCTTAATCGAGCCTTGTTCCACACGGCAGGAGTTTTGAACAGTTTCAAATATAAACAATCAATTTTTTCAATAATTGATATCTTACATAAGCTCCGATATAATTGCAGGAGACAAGAAACATATGAACAAAACCTATATTCCATCAGAGTGACTTAGACCTAGCTAAACCTCGCATTATGCATAGAATAAGAGTAGATATTCATTATCTAGTATTGTAACTACCAGTAGCACTTTAGTAAACGCTCGTCGCCGTATCGTGTTTACACCTCGCAGTACCGTAACATGGCTAATTCATTTCACATCTGTTAAAGAGGAGCTCTAATAGAGTGTAAGCACGCCAACTGCTGATTATCAGTCACTTTGTTTGTTCTGTTTTCATGTCTTTGATTGTCTCCGTCCAACGCCACGATTGTTACGAGACTCACATGACGGATTGGATTGGAGTGTTAATAATCTACTAGATGTGTATCGGTTGTTGCTCTGTCTTTTTTGTACAGCGTTTTTCAAAACAATTGACTACCAGATGGTATCATAAATCACAATTATAATTATGCGTTAAAGATATTATGTCAATAAACGGTATATCGACTCAAATCAAGAATCACATTTCGTGCCTTGCAAGAAAACCCGTAAAGTTGCAAGCAAAATCAATCAGAATAGCAGAAGGTTGCAGCTGTAAAAAAATATATGGAAAAAATGAATGAAATCGCTCGCAGATGAAGCGAGGAGTGATTTTTCTGGATTTATGTTCAAAAATTTCGGGGAATAATATCATTATATTTCCACTCTAATGAGTTCCTTACATTGTGCCACAAGATTTTATATTTTTAATTTTTATCTTATGTTGTTGTTTTTCATTGCTTTTTATGTATATGATGATGATGAATGGATGTTGCTCTTGAATGGCTTGAAAGCCTGGATGTTGCTCTGTAGGGTGCGTGTCTCCTGTATGTAGCAGATAGCATACTTCTCCATCTTCTGACGTTGCAGCCCGTTGGTGGCAGAAGCCATACGAAATAATAATGTATATGATGTGCCCAATTGCCCTTAATGGGTAAAGTGATTACATTAATAAATTAATGGTATCTTGAGGTCAGAACTATTTAAATTAAATAGTTAATCCATCACGTGTTTTTTAGCCATCATATGGTAAAAAATATCAATTCCTTTAATAATAAATGTAAAAGTCAGGTCATAGGAAAGATTAATAATAATGGTTCAAAAAAAGGCTCTGATAGAGTTGTTATATAAAACCATGGCAAAAAATGACGGCGTGCTATATAATGGTAGGTACCGATTTTCATGTTAATATAAGTATATTTTCTTTTTCAATGCATCGATTTCTGGCATCGTCTTCCAAAAATCTAATATCAGTACTCCACATTTTTCCCCGAAATATTTTGTTTATTTTGAAATATAATTTTTTAAGGTGTGCAGCTATTTTGGTCCTTTGACTCAATATTGTTAAGTTGATTCTGAGAAATGGTATCTTAAAGCACAACTAAAATAACATGATTTCATTTTCGAGAGCAGTAGTGTTCCGTCTGCCTACATTGTGATATGCACGAACTTTGACAGAGTAAGTAATTAAATTAATAGTCATGGTGTTGTGTGTCGGTGTTAATTAGGAGAACTAATTATTATTGCTCACATTACATAGTGAGGTGTTGGGATGGCACGTTATCTTTAGAATAGAGTAGAGTAAGAAGATAATACAAATATATAGTAGGTATTTATCTAAGTGTCTCAGTAAGATGTTAGTATGGTACCAGGGTGTGTTGTATAACTATATTCAGTATTTAGCTTGAAAGCACGCCTCGAAATAAAATCCGTAAAACTAAAAGACATTACAAACCCAATCCGATATCAAATCCATTCTCACTCACTGGTAAATCGGGCGGATAAAATAGTTTTCTGGGATGACGAACCCCATGTTGTCTCTTTAAGGGTCTTCCTGGTTGGCGATGTTGTAGATGTTGTGGGCTGCTACCTGTAGGAGTCTTTCACTCTTCATTATTTTAACGTGGTCGTGCTAAAAGGCCCTTCTTGTCGTGCCCACTTGCAGATGTTTGCAAACTGGATTTACATATTACTCTGTTTTTTTATTCTTTCCCTCAATGTCATGCTTAGAATAGCACGCAGTTTTCATCTGCTGTTTTAAGCAGTGCTTTTAGTAAGGATTGTATCGGCTTGGATTCAATTTCGTAAGTCATATAAAGTCTAACACAAGTTTTGCATATTCGCTCTTTGATTTCCACCTTATAATAAACATCAATTTTATTTAGATTAACGGATATTTATTAAGAGTCTTATAAACCTAACGAAAATATACCTACATAAGTCACAAATCTTATACATAAAAATGGAGAGCAATTTCCAGATGTCATCGCATTACGCCTAAACGGCTGGACCGATTTCGATAATTCTTTTTTTGTCATGTAGGCTTTTATCAGGAGAATGTCCTTTTAGAAGAAAAAAAAATAAGAAAAATGCATGGAAAATTAGAAAATTAAAGAAAACTCTACGCAGACAGCCTTATTAGTACTTTTTACCTTATAAATTTTATTCCAATTTTGACAGAAATTGTCGATTGGTGCGATTGACAGAATGCGGATGGAATATGGTTTTAAAAACAGGCGCATCGGAATTACATGGGTCAAATGATAATTAATTCATCAGCATACAAATTCAATATTCATAGTTAGGAACACAGGACAACGTCTGTCGGGAAAGCTAGCTAAACATATTTTATTTATCCATCTAAATATTTCGTTCATCGTTTATCTACAAGATCGTGAAATTGTGATAATATACTATTACGTAATTTTTATGATAATCTCAATAGCGTAAGATGCAAGTGTTTGCCAATATACATACACACTTATACTGCGGTCTTAATCTGTTGCATAAACAAGTATGCACCTGTTTTTTGTCCGCATAAAATTTGTTTTGTCAGATGTGAATTATTATCACATTTAATCTTATCTATTTAGGTTGCGATACATTCAAATCGCCGTATTGTATTATTTTTTTTTTCGTTAAAGATTTTTTTTCACGGATAATTGTGTCTTTGTTCATTTAACTAATTTAACAACCCATTTATGAGTTTTTACATGAGTTTATTGTTAAAATACAGGTTTACCTTATTGGAAAATCATTTCCGCGTTAAATCGGTATTACAATAATCTTATATATAAAAATGGAGAGCTATTTCGCGTTGTCATCGGATGGCGCCTAAACGGCTGGACCGATTTCGCTAATTCTTTTTTTGTCGTGTAGGCTTTTATCAGGAGAGTGTCCTATTAGAACAAAAAAATTAAGAAAAATGCGTGGGAAATTAGAAAATTTAAGAAAACTATAAAAATGGACATTTATTTCCCGATATCATCGCATCACGCCTAAACGGTTGGACCGATTTCGCTAATTCTTTTTTTGTCGTGTAGGCTTTTATCGGGAGAAGGTTGATTTAGAAGAAAAAATTAAGAAAAATGCATGGAAAATTAGAAAATTTAAGAACACTATAAAAATGGAGATTTATTTCCCGATATCATCGCACCACGCCTAAACGGTTGGACCGATTTCGCTAATTCTTTTTTATCGTGTAGGCTTTTATCGGGAGAAGGTTGATTTAGAAGAAAAAAATTAAGAAAAATGCATGGAAAATTAGAAAATTTAAGAACACTAAAAATGGAGAGCAATTTCCCGATGTCATCGCATCGCGCCTAAACGGCTGGACCGATTTCGCTAATTATTTTTTTGTTTTTTTTTTTGGCGTTTAGGCTCTTATTGGGAGAAGGTTGATTTAGAAGAAAAAAATTAAGAAAAATTCATGGAATATTAGGAAATTTAATAAAACTATAACAATGGTGAGATATTTCCCGATGTCATCGCATCACGCCTAAACGGCTGTACCGATTTCGCTAATTCTTTTTTGTCGTGTAGGCTTTTATCAGGACAATGTAGAAGAAAAATATAAGAAAAATGCATGGGAAATTAGAAAATTAAAGAAAACACAGAAAGTAGGTAATCTTTTTAGTACTTTTTACAATATAATTTTCTTCTACTTTTGAATTTGTATTAATTGACATTTGAAAGAACTGTCAGTGGATTGATTGTTGTTGCAATTGATAGAATGCGAATGTAAAATATGTATGAAATAGATTGATTGGATGGATAAGTCATAATATAATATTCATTGCAGTTATTTTTTTAAGGAGTTTTGGTAAGTTTTAATACAAGGAATTCATTATTATAATGAAGTGTAAGGAGTTTTGAAAACTTTCTTTATTTACAGAGATTTTTTAAAACCGCCAGCAAACAGAATCGTATATACAACATTGCTATTAAGGAGTTATACTTAATTGAAGTTCATTTTATAAGAAGTTTTGATAAGTTTTAACACAAGGAATACATGATTATATTGAAGAACAAGTAGAATATTTTTTCGTTTGTTTGAAAATCAATTCTTCGTTTATGGGCTGATTTTTACAGAGGATGAGTACTTACATACATACCTACATATAACTTAAATATAATCTGCATCGTTAATATGTTAAAAAAACTGGATATTATTTGCTAATGACCTAGCATTTGTTTCTTTATTGAAAATAAAAATTGCTAAACTTCCACCATTTTGTGATAGAAGATAGAAAAAAATCACAGATACTGCATTAAATGTGCTTTTTTATTTATTTCCATTGTTTTGAAAGAGAAGATTTAAGAACGCAATGTTGTGTGAAAGTGAATGTCGAGAACTTGGAAGTATGTCTATTTAGGTAATTTATTTAGAAGAGATGCAAGGTGTGAAAAAGAGATTGAAAGAAGGAAATTGGCTGGGAGAAGGGTTGGCGGTGCACTTAGACCTCTAAGAAGATATCTCTGAAATCGACAGTTGATGTACAATGCAATCCTGATACTATCCATGATTTATGGGAGTAATGGGAGTGAAACTTGGACATGGACGAAAAATTTGGAAGTTGGAATAAATGCTGTGGAAATGAGATCACTGCGTAGGATATGCGGAAAGAGACTTATTGATAAGGTGAGGAATGATAATATTAGAAAGGAATGTGGAGTGGATGTTAGCGTAGTGACTAGAATGAAAGTGAATAAACAAAGAAGGTTTAGGCATGTAAAGAAAATGAACGAAGAGAGAATGACTAAAAGGATATATAAATCTGAAAGAATAGGTGCACGCAGATGAGGCCGACCTCGAATGACATCGTCCGACCATATCAGTGCCGTCTTACAGGAGGGCCAAGTCAGGAGCAAAAGGAATAGAAGAGCATGTATGCGGAATGTTATGCGTTTGGAGGAAGCGAATGAGTTTTGGATTGGAGAGAATGGAAGTCCATACTCTCTGCCTACCCTCTTCGGGAATCAGAATGATCGGTAAAATAAGTATTTACACCTCAATGCGTATTTTGAATCGGTACGGAGAAGTTCCTTATCGTACTTTGATTAATCAATCAATATTATTTTAACTGAGCAAAATAATTATTGAAATATGTATCGAATATAATGACATACCTAAATTCTTTTTTTTAACATATTAACATCAAATCAATCAAAATTAAAACTCCCTTTGAACTCCACTCAGGAGCAAAGTGAGGCAATAAGAGCCATTGCACTCGATCTTGCGCAATGATGACCTCTTCCCACATCATATTAACATAGGTTATATGTTTTTGATGTAGAAATATAATCAGACCCGATGAATGCAGCGTGGTATGCAGGTTTTGCTAATGCCAGTAAATAGTCATTCATGTTAAATAACTAAAAAACGAATTTGAGCTCTGTTGCATAAAACCTATAGTACCCATATTATTTATTTCGATACGAAGTTCGACGGGTCAGCTAGTATGTTATAAAATCAAAGAATTTACTTATTGAGGTGTGGTAAGCCTTCGTCTTTTTCTTTGATATGTTTAGTTGTTATAGGTACACATTAAGATATAAATTTTGCTTAGAAGATGCAAGTGATGAAACCCATACTTCGTAATAATTAAAAATACAAACATAATTAGTTAACGGCTATGGAAAAAATGTATTAATTACAGCTGAAAACATTTTCTTTCAACCATTAAATCGAAACTTGTTTTCAAAATTTGAGTACTTTTAATATGAAGGACAAAATGAAAATAGGAGTTATGGTATTTGAATATTGATCACTTTTGATAGTTATGACTACTGAATAAGTTTATAATCAGAACTACTTTCGGATTATGATCAAATCATACTCTAAACTTGTAAGGAGTGAATAAAATTGGTGACAGATACTGTTAATGTCGCATAAATGGCTCCAAAATTGAATTCAGGTGGATTTTAGTACAAATCTCAGTCCATTAGTAGTGTTCCAAAATCTTATTAACAACTAATTCTGCTTCCTCAATTGATTAAGAAATTTTAACTTATGAAGGTGTAAGTTTTTCTCCATTTCAGTGTGTCATCAGGCAGAGACTTTGCTACTGCACTATGGAAAAACTGTATTAATTACAGCTGAAAACATTTTTTTTACTTCGCATGCATTTCGTGACAAATCTTTGATCATCAAGAGGTGGTTGGTGGCCCAGCGGTTACAACGCCGGCTTTCGTACTGTTTGGTGCGGACGTCGTGGTTCGATCCCAGTTGCCGACCATCTTCCTCTTTCACGACACAAGCTTTAAGTAGCTTACTGTGAAAGAGTCAAGGAGTGTATTTGTGTTCACTTAGAGTGAGCACAGATTCATTAAAAAAAAAAATTTTTTTTTTAACTTAATTGAATATTTCTACCGAGATAATATGAGAAATAAATACAGTATCTTTAAAACAAACTGTAATTCCATACCAGTATTTTCGTGTTAAATCCTTTCTAATGTTATTTTGACGTTTATTTTATCTGATTTTTTGGTATTATTTTGATTCTATGAACATTATTTGTTGGTAAAGGATATGTTATTAAGCAACCTGTCCCTCGGAAGCCGGCTTAGTGTGTATTTAATACGACACCTGATTTAAAATATTTGCCTTTGTGCGTTGGATAAACATCTTAAGTAGGAACCCTTCAACAGAGCCCCGTCCAATATATTCCTTGAATTCCCATTTGTTCAAGTCTCCTTCATAAAAGATTACTGTCACACATCTTGTTATTTATGAAACCAATATACAAAGTTGCCCGTACAATGTTGTTGGGATCCTACAGCTACTCAATATGATTATTTGTGAATTATTTTGGTCAGAGATTACAAACTTCGTCTATTTGAGTCTTTGAGGTATTCTAATAGGCCTACTATGTATTATACAAGTGTCCCAGAAAGTACGACTAAGCAAAAGTCCTAAGATAGAACACCTTTAGGGCTATCTAAATACCTCAACATATTATGTTTAGCGATTTTTTATAGTTTTTGAGTTATAACAACTATTTAAGTACTTTTTTTTGTCAAATCCTGACTTACTGGATATAAATAGTTACAGTTAATGTAGTAGGTATATTATTCTCCCCGTACATTTTGTATAGAGAATCATCAAAATTTCTACCGACCTTTTTGCTTTAAAACTTTTTTTCAAAAATCATCTATCTGGTCACGTAGTTTTTTACAATAATTATAATGTCCTTTATAGAAAACCTTTGAATCTTTATCTTATTTACGATTATATTTCATTAAAAAATTATTGAGTGAATGATCTGTTCAATCAACTATTCGTTCGAAGAGCTCAATTCGCTGTAGCTGCAAAAGACATCCTTGGCCAAAGTGTCACCATAAAATGCGCTTTGGCCGCGATCTTCACTTATCTACCTGCAGTGGTTCTTGGAATAACTCAATACAAAGAGCATAAAAACAATTACCTGCTATTGGCTTGTCTCTTCATACTTCATGTCGGGACAATCTTCTGACAAAAGTTCTTTGCTACGCGACCAGCAAACATAATGATGTTATTTATAATAATATCAAACAAATCACAGCATTGTGTTATGTTCCACAGCGAAATATTGTTTAATTCTATCATTGTTTGTTACTATCTGATGACGATTACTATTATTGCATGATTGTTTTGTATAAAGTGTATTGACCCATCTCGAAGATTAGCAGAATATCGACAAATGATGTGTTTGTATCGTACTTAATACCAAATAAAATACACCACTTTTGTGCCACAAAATGTTGTTTACTAATATGCAGATTAAAAAAAAAACCTAAAACTTGTATACCTACCATTTAAACTTTCTTTTAGAATGAACGTTATACTAATTCTCAGGAACGAGAATTACAAAAAACGTATACGAATTTGAAACATGTTTTGCGCAATTAAAAGCGGATGACATCATTGACATCGGTCTAACAAGGGGTTTTTTTTTTTTATGAAAGTGCAACTGCCTTCATTTTAAATAATAATTGTGTATATAATTTGAAATTTGTACATTTAGGTATGTTTTTGATCAGTCTCCCCAGAAATAAAGAATAAAACTTCTATACAACATTGCTAGTTCTAACGTCAATTGAAAGAGGCTTGCAATAATAATTAAATACGATAAGTGTACTTGTACGAAAAACATTTAAAATAATGTTATTTTGGAAAGTATTCTTAAATTTCAACGCCATTTGCCATGGCGCCTACCGTCATTGCCTTCTTATGTGACTGAGAATCAATAATTGATCCACCCTGTCCTCCGAGATCACCCTACCGATCTCACATAGGTAATACAATAATTATTATTGTCATTTTTTTGTATATTTTAACCGACCCACTTGATTTTATGCACCTCAACATGTTCATGATAATTGCAGTTTTACTTGTCTATAAGTAAGTAAAAATTATTGTCTTCTGACTTAGGTATTTGGTGGCTAAGAATTTCTAGCACAGACTTATCAAAATATGTCGTAACAAATAATCTCCTTAAGTAAGTGGACAGCCAATTCGTTTCTACGAGATTGCTTTAGTCCTCAGAGACTGATGGACTTAACTTGGTGAAGCTCTAGCTAGATTAGTTTAAACGATATTGATACCCTAAGTGATTTTCTTCATAAATAATAGTCATCGTAATATTTGTTACCTTTTTGGCGTTATTTTGCTGTAGAAGTATTGATTTTTTGTATAAAAATTTTCAAGCATTATTATCTTTTCCGAATTTCACATCTCATAGATCTTGTTTTGGTTGACGTAGCCCTCAAAGGATAAGCAGAGATAACAAACCTTCATGATTTTCAAACATGCCTACATGGTTCGTTTCTCCCACCGATGTAAAATTTCTCAAACAACCTCATATTTTTTTACTCCTGACCTGCAGGGCTACACTCTTGAAATTCAATCCCGATTTGAACGTTGACCAATAGAAAAAAAATATATTAATTAGATAAAAGATACCTATCTGAATTTTCTCAAAATATTGATGTTTGTAAAGTTTAAACACGATAATATTATCAAGTATTTTTTAATTAAAAAAATATGTTTTTCTATTTTGAGTGTATTTTTTGTATTACCTATTAATGAAAAAAATTAAATAAATCCTATAATATAAACATCTCTGTCACTGACTGATGTCATTAACGCTTTTAGTTCCTGCGTTCACCAGAAGATGGCGCCACTCGCAACTAAAGTGAAATTTTGTGGCTGACAGTAACATATGACTGGTGGCTGGGCACTTTTTTAAAATGTCTGGATGTCTAGAAAAACAATTTTAAATAGGTACTCGGGATATATACAGACTTAGATGCGAATTCATAAAGCCAAATGAATGCAATATTTGTAATAAAAAGTTTAACAATCAAATAATTAAAACAACCACAATTACATGCTAAAAGCCATTCGAATGCTAAGTTTGTAATAAAAAATTTAATTTGTTTTTTTTTTAAGTTTGCATAAAGAGTTCAATCAACCGTGTGCTTTGAAGACTCACATGTGAATTCAGCCATACGAAAGCAAAGTTTGCATGAAAAAGTTTACCAAATCACGCGCGACTTCATAGCGGAGAAAAGCCATACGAATGCAATATTTGCAATTAAAAGCTTAATCAATCAAGGAATTAAACACCCACATGCTAAAAGCCATTCGAATGCTAAGTTTGTAATAAAAAGTTCAGGTTGTTTTTAAAGTTTGGAATAAAGAGTTCAATCAACCAAGTGCTTTAAAGACTCATATGCGAATTCTGCGATAAGAAAGCAAAGTTTGCAAGAAAAAGCCATAAGCTTTAAAAATAGTAATAATAAAACTAGTTAGGTATATAATAATATAGGAAAAGTAATTGTATAAATCCTTATTTATACCATTTTATTCACAAAACAATACCGGATTCAAAATATACCGAAATAGGTGAAACTATTTGCATGCTTAGCAGCAAAAAATAAATGTCATAGTGACATGTAATTGGATCGGAATCTCGAGTATCTAAATGTAGATGGGCCCAGACCTTCCTCGAAGACAACATTGATCAATTATTGATCCTCGATATTTTCGTAAGATCACTCTATTTGTCAGCCCTTTTTTGTTATCATATTAACACCCATTCCCAAACCACCACAAAGTTTATTTTAGTTACAACATTAATAATTTACATACAACATTCCATTCTTATAGTCTCATCCCTTTCTCTCATAAAGTCTTTTCACATAATCTACTACAAAGAGCTTTCATTTCTACAGCATTCATGCATACAAAATCTTCTAATCTATCGCTGGCATCTCGCTTTGTGGAAGACCCTGCGCCATAAACATGAAATTGGATGGATTCGCCTTCGTATACCATTCGCTCAAATCACACTATCTTTCAATTTCGATTACACCGTGATTTACAACTGGATAAAAAAAAAGATCATTACAAAACTATATTATCATCATTCTAACAAGAGATATGTTAGTCAATACATGTGACTTCAACATCACGCTTATACACTGTCACACCACTCTATGCACATATTTTAAAATGCTTTAAGCAATACCTATTAATAATATACTCTTGATTCATGTTTCAACATCCAATGATTGATCATGGTTTCTTCCATTATTCATTCAGATCATGTATACCTAATTTTTCAATGTTTAATACTTATCGTATTTCTAGCTTGTTAATAAATATCAATAAAAAAACAATCAAAGACCTTTTTTTTAAAGATTCAAGTTGATGCTTTGTTGATTTCGGTAATACAGTACAATTTTTCTGTATTCCCTCCGTTATCTGCTTCTGTAAACTCCGATAGTTTCACATAGATTTTCCGTTGATTTGAAACTTGATATTTTGCCAACTTTCTCATTCCCGATGACAATACAATATTGAGAATCAGCACAAAATATATTTTAATGAAAATTGATACTTCAAATATTGCGACTTACTCAGAACAAATTGAAAACTTACTGTCCGTATACCGTAGATAAATGGTATTTTTTATAAGCATGTCGTAATATTTTCTGATTTTTCTTCGAAAATAATATCGCCGACGAACAATAAGTACTTTTTTAAATTGTATTTTTTTTAATTTGTAGATATCTACAAATTATTTCAAACTGAAAAATAGAAAAACAACAAAAGTTTTCGTCATTGAAGTTGTAATGATCATTAAGCATTCATTATTTTGTTGTACAAGAAGCAAATTAGCCTCCACATCATATAAGGTTCAACAGAAATAAAAAGTCCTAGAGAAATTTTCACAAATTGCCCAGGAAAAATATGTTTACTTTCGTGTGATGTAAACAGTAGGGTTATTCTCGTAGCGGTCTTAATACGCTCCTATCTTGATTGACAATATTAAAATGGCGGATTGGTATTCACAAAACAAGATATCTAGCAGATATCTTAAAAATTCGTTATGTTTGAAATATTAGTATGAAATTCTATGTAATCGGCATTCCCGTAACTATCTTACAAACGTCAAATTCAAGGGCGACCTGATTGCGATCATGTCTTAATCTCATCGTTAAGTGATTTTTAAATGCGATTGATTACGGGAATAAGGCTCCAGACCCTAAAAGAACGCTTATTATTGCGGTATACAGTAGTAAAGCCGTTATATCGTTTGTGATTCATCAAACTTTATCTTTTCAATAAAATTGTTTGTGACATTTACTGAAAATCATGTTAATTGGACTCCCGCTAACTACGTGATAACATCTTCATTTTGACGTATCAATTATTTTATTTCATTTGATCTCCCGTTTAAAAATAATCTTCCAACCAATCCACTCCGTTTCCTCTCGGAACTCGTTATTATCTCGTCATAAATCTGTTGTCGCTAAACGGCGATGTCTCCCGTGATGTTTGTTTATGACTTTACAAGAGGTTGGTGTTCCTCTTGTCGAGTTATGCAACGGAATGCCGCCGTGTACAAACAAAATGAAGGAATAAACAATCGGTCGAGACATCCATAATGATGTTGGTGTCTTTTATGAATATCCGCTCGACTGACTGCGAGATGAGCCGTGAACCATGGAGAAGCTGCGCAATATACACAGAGGAACAGCAGTTTGGTCGCTGTGGGTCCTCGACTTCTTACATAATCCAATATCTACTAATGTTAAGTCCACAACTTTCCGCTTTTTTCTGTAGTATCATACTGTGTGAAAGACCGGATAAAAACTTCGAGGATGTTGTATTTGATGAAAAAAGACTAAAAATTACAATAAAACTAATTTTAAGACATTTTCGGCCACAAAACGGCATAAAAAAATACGATATACTATATTCTACGTCCTAGAAGATAAGACATCTTATGCTACTAGTCTCAAAAATATAGTTTATTTATGTTTTTTTTTTGTTATTAGGTATATTATATTATATTTTATTAGATTTCTAATAATTTTTATCTAGTAGGTATTCCAGTATTTCTAAAAACAAAAGTATTATCTCAGCACAGGCGTCTGCCTAGTGAGATAATAAATCCCAAAATAAATAAATATATATAGATTGTAAGTACTTGTACTTATTATTTTTACTCATGTTATTGGTATGGGAAATAAAATAAATAAATAAATAAAAAATTATGACCATTCCTACACACCTGTACTTCATAAAGCGAAATATGACATATTTTGTTGACATATATGTCAAGCTTCGAAAACTATTTACATTTATGTACAACTTTCATTTGAATGTTATTAAAACATTGTTTATATGATTTGAATTACATTTATTTGTTTTACAAATCAATCTTTTTATTACATTTTCATACCGTAATACAATAATTCCACCCAACCTACATGAGTAATTTTGTATCCAAAGATGGCTATATGTGTATATCTGTGAAAATCCTAAAAAAAATATTTTTTTAAATAAGCTCTGGGTAAATATGTTAAAGTAAATGCAGTAAACTGTATTTAATAAGAATACTCGGAAGTTTTTTGCACGGCTCTGTGCAGAATAATATCTGACGCATTTGTATTTTTAGCGTGATGTTTCCACATACAAAAATACAAAGGTACTCGTAACAGAATTATTATAGGTACAGACGGATAAGATTAACTGTGTTACAGTTTTGAATACCCAGTATCTCCAGGTCTGGTACTTATCTGTGCAGCGTACTACAGGTCGGAATCTACGAAAGGGGTGCGGTAGATTAGATTCTTTGAGCAAGAAGTGCCAAAGGTCAGCTTCCACTGATTTATTTCCATGCCCGCCTATATTTAGATTTCATCAATCACACCTAACATTTCGGTAACATTTCACCGCCAAATAACTTTTAAGAACCTTTGGTTTGATTACTTCATCATCGCTGATTGATATTAATTGCTTTGTTTATTCTATATATTATACTAAAACTTATCTTCCCTGTCTCACTTTGCCTGCAAACTTTGGCAAGGTACATAATGCTTTTACATTTTGTGAATTATGTTACAATATAAAATCAAAATGTATATTAAATTAATATAGTATTGCCAAAAATAAACAAATGCCCAAAAAAACCTGGGTAGAGCAACTTATATGAAGCGTGAAAATCGATAGCACAATAATTATTAAAGAGGTAAAGAAATTAATTTAAGCATACTTGTCAAATGTTACCTACTATATTTTTAGTAAACATATTGTGTAGTAAAGATGTACCTACAGAGTGTCATAAATGATTGACCAACATTTTTTATATTGATCAGATTTCGTATTTATATCTTTTAAACTTTCGCTGGATATCCCACATTAAAGGAAATTGGGATACATTAATTGCAGCTTGTCCTTAAGTTGATATGCTTTATCGGTATAAAACCTTCGATTATCTTATAATTATTAGAAAAAAACATTGTTAAGTTCTCATTGTTTATCAAAAAAATTTTCTTCTGAATAATATATTGGGTATAGGAGATTACAAAATATCTGTTTGCTAAATCCACAGAGAATAAACAGATCTATTTCAATATTCTACGTCATAAAAACAGTAATCCTCGAAATGTTTTTTTTTTTTTGTTAATTTATTTATTTATTTCATTTCTCTTTGAATCCGTCGTAATCTCAAAAATTATTTCTCTCAAGAAAACACGAGTGTCTTTTATCTTGAAGAGAGAGAGAGAAAACAAAAATACAAATCCAATAAAAAAAAAATTCCAATTTGGTGCGTAGAGATAAGAATTTATTCCCATGACCATTGAAGCTTGACATTTTTTTTTACTCTGGATTTGTTTATTGGTGATGACGTTGTTTTTTTTTATCCCAAACAACCTCGATAGGAATAGACAATCTACAAAAAAAACTCTAGTATTTTAAGTATTTAGTTCAGACAACACATTTTACTTAAAGTACTTCTTTTTTTCAGATAACCAATTTCTTGTTAAGTGATGATGGCTTTTTCCCTTTAGTTCTCTCGAAATATTCTATTACGTTAACCGAATTTATGACACTTCGTAGTCCATTGGTTTCTTCTCTAATTGGTTTTGGGAGTTGTTTCCCGGTTGATATGTTTATTTCTTGTTATTTTTCTCCCGATACACAGTCTTATATTTATTTTATCATCCTAAGAACCGCTGATAGATGTGGGATGTTTATCCGAATGCGGATAGATTTATTTTGTTAAGATTTATTATCTCTACCGCTTTGAAGAACTGTTGTACATTCTTTGTTCCTTTTAATTAAAACCTTTAGGACCTATTAATTAATACGGATTTTTTTGATAAAGTGTTAAAATTCTTGTAACTAAAGCAGTATTGATTTCGATAACTTTATCTACATATCTGTGGATAGTTATTATTTATGATGTAATTTTTTCAATACTTGAAGTCAATATTGAAGACGACCCTCGCATTAACGGGTAGTTTACCTGAATCTGGACTACCTGAATCAATGGAACCTAATGGTGAATAAACTCTATAGTGTAAAAATATCATTCTAAACATGCCGCTAATGCGAGGGTCATAAACCCCAATGGTTCCAAATCCAACTAGACAATCTTCAATATTGGCTTCAAATATTGGAAAACTTACATCAGGATTGATTTGTTCAAGATTGGCTAAAGGGCAGCACAGGGTAGCAAACATCTATGGATGGAAATCGAATCCTACACAATGATTATGTTGTTTGAAGAAAATTGACCACAATTTGATAATTTGAAGTTGTAATTACCCTAAAACTGTTTGTCATCAGGTCAACAAGAAGAACATGTGGAAATACTCTGTGAGGTATTAAAAGGTATGACAATATTAGGACGTAATGTGTTAATGAAATAAGAGTTTTGTAAAGAGGAATGTGAAGAAAGTTGAGATGATTTGGGCATTTTGAAAGAATAAATAGCATCAATCAATCAAATCAAAAATTACTTTACACCTCACTTAGGGGCATAGGGAGGCAACAAGAGGTCTCCATTGCGCTGCGAGTTGGCTAATAGTATAAGAATAAAGAATTTATGATGCTGAAAGAAAAGGTTTAAGTTGACGTGGCGGACCAAGAATGGCGTGGGTGAATGTCATCCTCAAGTAGGGCTAGGTCAGTTACAGCCACAGCCAGAGAAATAAGAGAGATTGTAGGAGAAGTGAGGTCCATTCTTTCTGCCAACGCCTTAACCCTAAGAGACGTGGGCGGGAAGGTAAAAAAAGCTAATGACATGACAGTTGTGTCAAATTGGTTTAAAGCCCCGTAATTTTGTGTTGTCATATTGCTATAAACCTGTTGGGAATATTTGTTTTTATCATACAAACACTGCCCAACAAGCTTGGTGCCTACTTGTTTCACCCGCTCACAGACAAATTAATTTTGATCGTTGGAACAGGTTCTGCGAAGAATAAGCCATTACCATTATTTGCCCAGTGAAAGTTATGTGTGCAGGCACCACTATACGAAACTAACTCCTATCGTTATAAATTTGTAGAAATTAATTCGCTAACTAACAACTAAAGTTTGAAGGCCGACTATCACTGCGGTAATAACACTGTAGTATCAACTAAGTCACCTCTGTCTTTACAATAACAATACAGTGAAACCTCTCTTAACGAGCATGTCGCGGGGTTTACAGAAAGGGAAGCCACGTTTTCAATTTTATCTTAGAACTGCACTTCCGAGCTAGTTCGTTAGATTGTGCTCGTTCCGCTTACTCATTTTTCCAAATTTGTAGGGTATGCCTAATCTTACTTTTAAAATATGACCACGAATAAAAAACCACGAGAAGTCAGACATACTTGGAGTATAATCATTTAATAGCTTTACCATATTAAGGAGGTGGCAATTTTATTAAAAAGGATGTCCTGTGAGTGCTGTTACACATTTTCGCCAAATTTTAAGAATCTGGTCTGGTCGTCCGTAAAAAAATACAAAGTTTATGAAACCAACATATGTTCTCGTTTTTATCAAATCTAAATTTATTCCAAATTGTTACCAGTTACACTCCTTAAAAACTATAAGTAAGTTTAGCTGTATTAATATAGAATATACGATGGAGAATTTTTTTTCCGCGTGGAACGCATAATCGTATTTTTTTATGATACAAGAAAAACGTTATAAGAGGTTCCACTGTATTGGTTAAAAAGTGTTGCCAAATGTTATTTGTGTTTCAACTAAATTAATAGGAGATCGGGAAATTGTTCTTAAATAACAATTAAAATTTTGTGAAATCAACCTTCAAATTGATTGCACTTGCTTGTGGTCAATACGTTATTTTTAATATTGTCAATCAAACATCTAATTCTTTTTGCGGTTAGAAATGAATTTAGGTTAATTGTTAAAGAAAATTAAATTAATTAATCAATATAGTAGGTATGGCTCTAATCTTACTTATATTTATATGCTCAATAGTAATATTTTCAATTGTATGAGGTCACCAGTGAAACTCTTAGAAAGGACTATGAATGTTCTACTGAACAAGTGCGTTGTAAAAGAGAAAGATTGTCGAAAATTGAGTTCGAACGAGAATTCTTAGAAATAAAAATATCCACACTTTTGATAAGTACCCATGTAAGTATTTTCTTCGACAAATTCCAAGATAAGCACTTGATAAATCGGTATCTCCAGATTCGAATTGAACATGTTACATTCCTAACCGGAGTCCAGAGGCTTTCGTAAATGTTATTACAGTCAGATTTTTTCAAACAAAGTTTTCTATTTATGACATTTAAAAAATAAACGCTCTACGAGGGAAAAATGACCCTCTATTTTTCAATGTATCGCACTACAATATATTCTCAAGAGACTAATATTATTCTCTTACCATTGAAACTCCAATTTTATTTTCATTATGCGTTAGTGTCTAAGTATGTTACTGTTATTTTAATAATATCCTACTTATACTTATTTTTAATAAACATTGTATCAAATGCGTTGTAATCACATTGCTTATCATCTAACTTACAATATTGTATTCGCGTATGCACCTACCAATACAACGACATTCTGCCTGCTGTGAGTGTGATAGATCTCGCGCCCTAATCGTTGAGACACAAAAATAATTATTTTTTAAAGTCATACTGATGTACATTAAATTATAAAGTATTGATTAATTAATTGTCTATTTATATTCTTTACAATATGATGGGTCAAGATCTATTTTTTGTGGGTTCTAATTTTTCTTCTTTTTTATTTTGTCTCTATAGTTCTATTTTTTCCGAGTATAGATACATATACCAATGTATAGAAATATACATAGATATATATCACAAATTTTGTTTTAGTTACTCCTTGAAAGGTTTATTGGGTTTAATTTGAGTGCTCAGGTGACGTTGATTGTTGCCACCCAAGTATGACAATGGCTATGCGGGGGATACCTGTTATTGTAGCACTGGATATTTGCGTTTGTTTGCACACCAACCAATTATCACACATTATCCTGTTATCCACTGAAGGTATTGACTCTAAAAACCTTTTCCATGCCTCGTCCAACAGCAGCCCAAGGTTTCTTCTCCTCTGTCCAACCATATCAGTAGCCTAAGTATGTAACTCGCATAGATAACTTGACATTGCGTCATGTTAAGGTAAACGTTACGTTACGTTTCAAGTAGACGCGAGAAATCGCGCGTAATCAAAAACGCATAGGTTTTCACTAAATTACGGTGACGTAGGCTTACATACTACCGATGTAATTAAAAACTGACAGTTGGCTCCGTTTTGGTACAAAACGAAGACTATAAGTACGTTTTGTGTCTTACATACTTAGGCTACAGCTTGGATTTTGCCGTGGATCTTCTTTAGAAATTTATCTACGAATGTAATAAAAAGTACCGTTAAAGCGGCGAAGATATTGCACTCCAGTATACTAACAATACTTTTCCTAAAACAATGCATTAATATGTCTTTCTAATAGTTGAATATTTAATAAAAAAAAGTATCTTTTTTTAAATTTACATAACCTTTTAACGAAACTAAGTCTTCTGATTGTCTTGTTCCTGGGAAGAGACCACACGCTGTTGGAATCATTCACTTTCTCCATCATAATAAATACACAATTATTATATAAAAGTTTTGACAGTCTAAATGTAAGTAAAAAGGCCGTAATGTATTTTAGACAACGCAATTATCACGTAAGAATTTTGTTTTCTATACGAGAATTGTTTATAATGGTCTGTTTACATGAGAAAATGTTTGAGAGTACAATACATACGAATCACTATCGGATGTAAAATCAACATTATTTGTAGACTTCATACTTTGAGAATAACGCTTAACATTATACAGTAGAGATAAAATCAATATGACTGTACTCTTGGGTACCGTGTGAATTTGGCGCCTCATTGTATGTCTGCCGAATATCCCTACAAGTACCTACATCCGTTCTTTTGATATTCAAGTCTTAACCCTAGAATTCTTGGACTAGAACTTTTTTTAATGAAAATCATGATTTATCGGCAAGTTCTACAATTTTTGAACTTTTTTATAGACGGTCGTTTCATATTCCTTTACTCTTTTGTTTTTGATGTTTTATCAATGTCTGTATAAATTCACCTCAATGGTTTTTTTATAAGAAAAGATTCACCATCATTTCGAATTATTTCAAAGTAATACCTATAGGCAAATAGAAATGAAAGTAGAGGTTTTTTAAAGACAGTTCAACAGACAATCTTGGTATTATGGCTGCAAAAAACTAACATTATATCTTCAATAATATAAAAGAAAGTCGGTTTAATGCGAACTGTTGCGAACACTTATAACTCGAGATCGGCTGAACAGATTCTTCCGATGTTTGATTTGTTGGATTCTTCTCCGCTCCGGATAACAGAATAACCTATGTTTTAAAAAGTTGAAAATGCATAAGAAATAAAATACAATATTAAAGTTAGCATGAAACGGATTTCCTGCGACGCCAACGCCATCTATGAAAAATTCTACAAAATTATTGCTAACCTGACACCATTGACATTAAAAATATTGGTACGCAGATTTTTTATGGATTTTTTTTTCAAGTTTCAGAAATGATATTTTAACATTCAAACATATTTAAACGTATTTTTCTATAAATTACAAATTTGAAGTCAATATTCATAGTAAGGTCTACAGGGCGACGTATGTTGGGAAATCTAGTGGTGAATAAAAAGTGCTGCGAATTTTTCCTTTCATGAAAGAAGAATAGCATTGGCAAATTCGGTGACGTTTGGAACACCATGCATATATCATGCCCTCAACATTTTTTATAGATGCATTCATACGTGCTGGAGATGCACTTAAGGTTTTAGGATATGTGACCAACCAAGAGTTTTTCAAACACATTGTTTCTGGCCAAAAAGGCAAAAGAAAGACGGTTGGAAAACTAAGACTGGGAAAGGGAATGCGGTACAGTTTTACGGAGACTGGGACTGTTTGAGGCAGATTGGGGCTGTGGGAGAAGTGGTTGGTAGCCTGGCGGTTTCGTCGCCATGTTTCGTACTGGAGGTCGCGAGCTCGATCCCAGATGTCGACTTTATTCCTCATTAACGACATTAGCTTTAAATAGCTTACTGTAAAGGATTCAAAGAGTATATATTATGTGTTCACTTTTCGTGAGCACATATTCATTTGAAAAAATGATGGCAAATTTTTCAAACATTACCGATTGAAATAAATTGGATTAAAAAATCCATGAACCTTTGACCATCATCTTGGCGCGATATATTTTAAGCTGATGACTTTGATTAGTATATTTATCGGCGCTTACTACAAAGTCCAAATGTAATTATAGAAATAAAACGGTTCCTTTAAAAAAATATGTGAAATATTACGTTTTATCCACTTGAAAGTACGTAATTCCTAGAGATCGCTTTCAAATCCAATAAATTAAATATTCATATAAATCTTTGGTAGAATATTGAGTTAGGCTGTGCCGTTTCCTTTTACAATTTCTCAAGTAGGTAGGTTGTTTGATAAATATATTAAAGAATGAGTTCGTAAGTTAGATGTAGCCATCGGAAATGAAACGTCTCTCTAACTCAACGGTTTACTTTGACAAACTTTCCCTGCTTTACTTCAAATAACTTTTATTCGCATTTCCAAGAGATATTAATTTTAAAAACATATTTCCTCTCAATAATAATATCGACTTGGCTCTCACTGTGCATTAGCGAGCTATTAGTGTTATGGTTTAGTAAGCTTCACACGGAAAATTGGCTATCTCATGACTGTGAATAATATATTTTTAATATTAAGTGGTAAAATCAGTATTATTTTTCATATTCAACGCTCAGTAAGGTTCATGTTCTTTTTGGGCTTGCTTTAACTGCGGACGGGGAAAAAATCAGTTAATATCTCTGGTATTTCCAAAGAAGAAGAAAAATATTCTTTCATCATTTTATAGGTAGGCTAGGAAATCTGGAACACTTACAACAGAACACATCTTTAGTATGGGTGTGCCAATATTTTTTTTAGTGAAAATTAATCTGTGGTTACCCAAAGAGAACACAAAATGCACTTTTCACACTCTTTGACTCTTTCTCAGTAAGCTACTTAGAGCTCGTGTCGTGAAAGAGAAATATTGTCGGCAACGGGAATCAAATCAACGACCTTTAGAACGAAAATTAGTGACTGAACCGCTAGGCTACCAACTAACTCGATTTTGAGCAAATAAAATGAATATACAACTCTTTCACAAAGAATCCTTAGTTTGACGCATTTGTTTAAAAATCTCTTATCCTTCAACCATTCTGTACTAACCCAGCAATATAGTACCTACTTATTATGGTATTCGAACAGGTATTATCACAAACTTATACCAAACAAATTTTCGGGCAACTGCCTGTTATGATAGATACACACGTCATCCACTTGTCATAGTTTCTAAAGACGCCGAACATTCAAAGATCCATATCGGAGTAGAGGGGAATATTATATATAGAGGCAGGGACTAACGATCTTATTGAAATTCCTGTATCGTCTCTTTCCTTTCAAGCACTTCATTCCAACTTAACCCACATTCCCGTGGTGCGCAATAAGTTGGTAATTATTCTCGTTTCTACGTCTCTATACTGGATTCTTTATTTCTCTCACAATTGACACGTTTCAGTCCCACAGCGCCATATTATATTGCTTTCATGAGATGATACAGGAAAACCAACAAGTTTCTTCATGTTTACGCTATGTGTGACACCATTCAAAAATACCTTAATCGTTTTCTTTATCTCAGCGATTACTTAGTCCTCTCTTTGTACGAATAAAGGATTTAACGATAGCTTTGACATCTTCTTTCCAACCATACGTTTTTTATGCATAAAACTATAATCCTAGGACAGCGCAATAAGTAACACGCATTCATTTCATGTATTATGGAGAAATAGAGTGAAACCACACTACTTACCGTGTTAAGAAAAAAATCTGTCAAAGATTGTATTCAGTAACTTGTTCGTTCAAGTATTACTTGGAAGACGATTAAACTTCTTTGACACAACTGAATTGCTTTTTAACTTGACTAACTAACTTCTTTCATATAAACTGTCTTGAAATATAATTTTACTCCTTTCTCAAAGACTGTGTCGTGTAAACACGTATGTTGCTCTCTTTGAGAGTTTTCACACATTTTTTGAAAAGAATGCCTTCATTTGCACTGATTTTCTATAGGGACTTATCATAGTTTCTTCCGTTACTCAAGCATGATGTAACAAAAAAACTTGTTTACCTGTTAACAAAGAATGCTTTAAATATAAATATCGATATTAATGGTATAAAACATTAGTTCAAATAAAAGCATGCTGTATCGATTGGAAGTGCGATTTAAATTCTTAGACTATAGTTGATCAATTTATAAAGAAAACAAACTACGCAGTATATTTCCGAAATATTATATTTTCGGCCAACTATGCGACCATTTTCAACAGAAAGTTTTTGGACTAACAAATAATTTTATTTTTATTATAAAATGAAATCTAACATAATGGATAAAACAAAGGAAATTTTAACAAAGGGTCAAGACTTACAGATACCTACTTTGTTTTATGCAATATGTTAGATTTAAAAAAAAAATATTATGTTAGTCCTAAAAACTCTCCGCTGAAGATGGTCGCATAGTCGGCCGAAAATATTTTTCAGAAATAATATAATCTATTATAGTAATACAGCAAAGATTGTTTTCTTTATAAATTGGTATAATTACTAAGTACCTATTACAAAGTTACAAATAATGTTTTTGAAGAATTACTATAGTAGAGATGGCTAAGGTCAGCCAGCTGTAGAACAGAGCTTAGTTGAAGCGCAAGAAAGGGAACGACATAAGCTTTATAATTTGCCATTGTTCTGAAAACTTAGTTTTAGACCTAGTGGTGTAAAGGCGCAAGCTGCTATACCAATATGCCAATATGGAGTAAAAGCTCTGCAAAATCAACCTCAGTAACCATATAATAACCAGCAATAAATTAATTATCGTTTATAAAACCGGCCCTAAGAATCGAACCAAGTATGAAAATATAGTTGCGAATCTTTGCTTATGCAAAAGTAAAGTTAATATGACGCGAGCCGTATATCCGGTACAAAAATAAAAATGTTTAATAACGAAAGGTTGTAGCTACAGGGATGTTGTATGGAAGTTATCCCCAGGTATTAATCAAGTTCCGTTCCGTCAAAGGTTCACAAAGGTTTCATCACGAAAAAGCTTCATTAAACCCTTTTGGAGGGCGCACGTGTGGAGGCAGTCACCCTGCACCCCGTCTTGTGACGTAGGGCTGAGCAGATTGTATTGGCAGCTATAAATGTGCTCCATTTCACCAACAACTCTAATTCCATTTCCTTCTGATAATTCACCGCTTCATTTCGCTCTTCCGAGAGGGGAACAAGATACCTTCTATTGAAAAATCTATTGTTGCATGAAACTTCATTAAATTTTTGGGTGAATCTTAACATTAGTACATAATATATTCTAATAGTGATGCATGATGATCACTTCAGCGTGTCAAGTAGATTTCTGTATATCTCGTTGTATTTCGAATTTAAAAAAAAAAATAAAAAAGGAACTTTTTTTAAGCCGTCTCGTATCTATTGTTGCACAAAAGCCTTCAAAAAGACCCTATGAGTACAATATGTTTTAATATACGTCTTAGCAGCTATTCTTGACGTGACCATTCCCTGGAGTTTGTCCCTTCGATCATTATCATATTGTGCAAAAATTAAAATAAATCTCATTATGTAAAAATGTAATACAAGACTTTTTTCTATCGTGTGCCTTTTTTTCAATGAGATTTTTAAGTTTTGAAAGCTTTTTTTTTTCGTCAAATGCATATTTCTTTATATTGTGATGTACCTATATAAGTTATGCAGTTTTGTTTATATTTTTATCAAAGTTGTACAATAGTAAAGGCAATTCAAAGTAAATCTAAATAGTAGAGTTGAAATCTATATACCTATAAGACATTCATTCTATTATTTCCAGTCGCTTCAGAATTCAATCAGTTGTGTTAAAGAATCTCAGAAAGATTAAGCGACAAGTATTGAGAAAGTATATTAATAAAATATTCAATTGAAATATTCTCATTTGTAAATAACTCTCAAGGGTTCCGAATTCTCAAACAAATAAATACGTGAACAATTTTGTTCAGCTAAATCGAGTCATGTTGCCAAATTGGTAGTATTTTTTTAAATTGTCTGACGTATTTTTCAATTAAACTAGGAAATAGAAGAAGATACTTCACGTACAGGGTTGAACGATAGAAAATCAGATATATGGGTAAATATATGAGACCTTTCTTGTGGCTGCTTAGAATTTTTACCCTGCACGCTTTATTTTCATTTTTTTTTATTCCCACAGTTTTACTTGTTGGCCTTGTAACTTTTTGACATAGCATGACTTAACATCTTGACTAATGTGACTCTTTAATAATTTTTTTTAGATGTTTTTACTGTTTGTACATATACACAAATATTGTATACCGTTTGAAAGAGGATTTTTTACAGAAATCTTTCCGAGATTTGAAGAAATCAATAAAAATAAATAAATAACACTCTTCTATACTCTAGGTGTCAGTATAGCTGGCGGAACTTAATGCTAGAAATATTCTCTACCAGTCAACCGGTCCCGTCAAATCTATGACAGGATTCCAACCCCGAGTAGAAAATTAAGTGAAAAAACACATTGAAAATTTCTGACCCGACCGGGAATCAAACCCGGGACCTCTTGATCTGAAGTCGGAGCCTTTTTCACTAGGCTACCAAGGTCGGTAATCAATATTTCTTTTAGTACCTCAATCTTTTAGTGCCTTCAAAATGGAACTTAACTTTTCTTCTCTTAGAAGTCTTTGAACCACAACTTTTTTCGCACCACTTTCTAGAACAGACAAAAATATGCAATCACCCTGTTTAAGATACTGGTTGAACATCTATGTTTATTCTCGTACAGCTTTCGGCACGTTTTTCATCTGAAGGCTCTGTATTTGTTCTCGTGAATTCAGTACGTAAAACGAATTTAATTCCTGAAAGGCACAACCATTATTTCCATTTTTCTTTAATGTTTGTTTTATAAAGGAAGAAATGGTCTTCAATGTTAGGTTTGGTGGTTTTTTATTAAATTCAGATAAAATTACTGGCGGAATAGAAATGTATTTCGGACGGTCTTATTTTTTTTTTTAAATTCATACTGTGAAACGATTAAAATGTGATTTTGTTTTATTGGTAAACTAATGGACACACGAAGATCATTCCAAAAATTTGGTATCCGAAAGAGTATGATTTCAATATAAAAATGGTCAGTAAAGATACAACCCGGACATTTCAGGTTTTGCCTGGACACCTGGACGCACGCTGCAAAACCCGAACTGTTCGGATCAAACCCGGACAGGTGGAAACACTGGGAGCGAGTCCATTTTGATTCATTGCTCTGATCAAGAGTTGTAGTTGAAAATTTCTTGTATATTTTGCTATCCTTTTCTGTTCTAGATCGCTGTTATAAGTCGATATTTTATACTGGCAAAGTTTGTGTCGTATTTTTGTGTATTTGTGATTATGTGTTAAAAAACTGTAAGTTTTCGAAAATTTGAAAAATAAAATAAATGTGTTCACCTACTTAATAGGTTGCTACTTACTGTTTATTCTAATTTTCATATAATCAGCCTAAGTTCCTACTTAGTATTCTATACACTTTGATACTTCGGGCGTTCAAAAATATCCCAATTGTGGCATGATGCATAATTTTTATCTTCTATGATTACTATTAATCTTTGATCATCTGTCATCAGCTATTTTAAAAGTTTACGATACCAATGATTCTCTATTGTGGTAAGTTATAAACATTTTATTTACATTTAACGAAATACTAATCCCGTTCTATCTCTGGGTACTACTGTATCTACGTATTGAACTGTGTTTACTCTGCAGAGCTGTTTTTCTCTAGCTAGAGCTAGATACCTATTTAAATCGTTTTAAATCGAGCGTTTTGAAAAAACTGACTATTTGTTTACATAACACGCTTATAGATGTCGAATAGAGCGCTTTTAATATAGTTAATAAAATACCTGTAATATTGTTAGTGCTCGACCTCTCTACGTGATAATTCTCACACCTCTAGACTCAAAATAGATCGCTTTACCTTGGTCAACTGTAGCTCTCTTTTTTTTTTGTTTTATTAGTCTATCATAATACATTAACACTCGATTTAAAAATCACTGTAATTTTCTTAAAAATAATATTCGATAAGATGTTAAAATTCTGAAAGTGATGATGGTACAAAACATGACAATAAATTTTCACTCTAAGAAAGAATCTTCTCACTGCAGTGTTGTCATGAGTCATGATGCAACTCTTCAAAATCACACATAGGTTTTTGTTTTTTTTTTTTTTTTTCAATTATTTCTTCATCTACAATGCCTTGGAAAAGATGACATAAATTTTGTTTTGAAATGAGTCTCAAAATATATTTTGTTTGAAATGAGTAACAAAAATATTTTCATTCCAGGAATAAATTTTACAACCCTGGATAGATATAATAAATTTTGTTAGCAGTCGTAACTTCCTATTATATTTTTCAGGATATGAATAACTGAAAGAAAACATTCACCACAGTGTATGTAGGTACCTACTGAAACGTTATATTTTTACGGTTTTCCAAAAATATTATTTTTTGTTTACTTCAGTGGGCGTTGGTTGTTATGTTTTCTCCCGAAACGTGAATAATTCCCGTGAAAATATCACAAAAGAAGTTTGTTATGATCAAAGAATCGATTAACATTCTCTCCGTGTCTCGGCTCGATGGTACCTTCTTAGCTTCTACGTTTTCATGAGAATATCTTAAGGGGTGGGTTTTCTTATGTATGATATATTGCCACGATTTAAAGATGACTTATGTTTGAAATTATATTAGGTTACAAGATACCGTGTGTTATAATAACTCTATTGTCTTATTTTTAAAAACTTGATTTAAGATTGTCATTAACTTAATTTAATTCAAATTAAAATCTGCACATCAATAGGAGCAGTCTTCTAATAAATCTTGTGTGTAGAGTGGAGCCTGCAACGTGAAAAACTATGACTATGATTGGTAAATTTAATATTGGCTACCAGCAAATAGAGGTGGCTGATTAAAGCCCTGTTCTGGAATACTTTAATTACTTGGAATACGGACACACGTCAGCACATTGTGAATGACAGGCGCTGTCTCCATTGTGGTGAACAGCACCAACTACAAAACTGTAAGAAGCGAATGGAAAACTACATAAATTGCCGCAAAAGAGGCTCAAAATCGAATCATGCAGATACAAGTCACGAATGTCCTATTTGGAGGGGTGCCGATAAAAGGATAAAAGATTCAGAATATCTTCAGATTTCAGCAAAACTTAAACAACAACAAAAAAAAAAAAAAAAACAAGAAAAAAGAATCACCGTAAACTAAAAATTGTAAATAAAAAAATATATTGATAAAAAATGTCATGGAGTAGGCTCCATGAATTATTGCACTAAAAGATATCGAGATACACAAACATACCAGTAAAGAAAATTTATACCATCGAGTGAACAAAAATATTTTTTACCGTCTAAAATTCGTAAAAAATTCAACAAATATCTCAGGGGGAATTACTATCCATTCGAAGTATTAAAAAATCGTGCATTAATGATATTAGAATTTTGTTTCGCATGGAACATCGGAGGTGTCATAAAAAGTACAATGCCTGTTTTTTTTTCAGGTAAAATAACTTCTTCGTTTTTCAAACAACAATGACAACAATTCATGGCACTTGTATCCCAATTTGGGGACTGCGGACAATTTTGCATTTCTTCCCGTAAAAACAATTGTATGTATGAACCTCTGATCAAGTAGCACATTTTCTTCGTTATTTTATTATACTTAATTGCAGACGAATGATTTTATCTAAGCGTGAAATACATCCCCCATAATTGTTTTGGTTTTTTTCATAAGTATGAAAAATAATAGAAAATATCAAGTTACGGACGCGGGACGATCTAATCAGTTATTATTATATGTATTCTAGCTTCCCCAACAGACGTTGTCCTGTGGTCCTTCCTTACTATGAATATGATTTCGAATTTGCGTAGTAAAACATTAATTACTTTTTGACCAAAGTAATCCCGACCGATTCGTCTGTTTTAAACCATATATTTCCCATCCGTATTTTGTCAATCGCACCACCTATCAAATAACTAACAGTTCAAATACCAATTTAATTTCAAAATTAAATCTAAATTACATTCTAAGAAGATTATCTCCTTTAAGTTTTGTTATATTTTTTAATGCTTCGCCATCTTTTCTTAATTTTTTTCTGATAAGATAATGGGGGTTATTCTGAACATCCGACCCTATCGAGTTGTGTGCGTCCCGATAGTGTCGCGTAGGATCCAATTTTTTGTACAGGCTCTTACTATTTACAAGTCACATTCGATTGAAACATCGGATAACCGGTTGCATTCGTCGCAACACTATCGGATGTCTACTCAACGACCATTTCGCTGTCGCTTGCGATCCAACCAACTCTTTACTAGTATTTAATCATCTTTTTTTAATTTAAGTGTAAAAAATGGCACAAAAATTCTGTCAATCGTACCAATTGACAATTTCTGTCAAAATTTGAAAATTTAAATTATAAGGTAAAAAGTACAAATAAGGTTGTCTATGTTGAGTTTTCTTTAATTTTCCAATTTTCTTTGAATTTTTCTTAATTTTTTTCTTCTAAAAGGACATTCTCCTGATAAAAGTCTACACGACAAAAAAAGAATTAGCGAAATCGGTCCCGCTGTTTAGGCGTGATGCGATGACATCGGGAAATAGCTCTCCATTTTTATATATAAGAAGATGTAACTATTATCATTATTACTTATAATATTGTATATCATGTCTGATTGTCTGTGTATACACATAGTATAAAATAAAAAAGTAAGAAGTTTATATTTAGGATTTTTATATATAAGATGCAACTATTATCATTATTATGTAGATAGATATTTAGCATTTTACTAAAAATATCGAAGATGATCTCCTGATGTTTTCAATTGAAATGAAAGAGTTGTTAAATAAATAAATAATGCAAATAATAATATTATTGTGAAAAAGGTCCAATCAATAATGTCTTGCTAATATTCTGATGCATGTATCATTAATAAATTAATTTATTTGTTTCAGAATTTATATGGCTAGAAGTGTCCCTGGTTTCATCTGATCAATACTCTCGCACGGTAAGAAATTTTATGCAAGATTAAATTTTTCAACTTTTTTATTTTTGCTCTTTACATTTGTGAATGATGTTGCGTTTCGGTAATGGTTCCGTTAACATAACATGTTAATGGGGGTTATTCTGAACATCCGACCCTATCGAGTTGTGTGCGTCCCGATAGTCTCGCGTAGGATCTAACTTTTTGTACAGGCTCTTACTATTTACAAGTCACATTCGAATGAAACATCGGATAACCGGTTGCATTCGTCGCAACACTATCGGATGTCTACTCAACGCCCATTTCGCTGTCGCTTGCGATCCAACCAAGTCTTTACTAGTGTTTAATGATCTTATATTAATTTAAGTGTAAAAAATGGCACAAAAATTCATTAGTGTTATTTGGTAAAAATTTTGAAGAATTTTAATGAAAATTGTTTATAAAAGTTCTATCTAAAAGTATAGATATCATGTAAAAGATTGCTTACATTTCAATTTGAAAAAAATAATTATTGATAGAAATAACAAATTATGAGTTTTGTTTATTAAAATAGGCGTGTTTTTTATGTAAAAAAATATAGTGGAATATTTTAAATAAGTATTACAAAATTATTATTTTTGTCCGTCACGCTATTGTATCGTATCCGATGCAACTCGATCGGGTCGGATGTTCAGAATAACCCCCAATGCCTCTTCTTCGGCTTAGCTGAACGTAAAAACCTATTCCTTGTTCAAAGTCCGCGATTGGATCATAATTAAGTTAACGAATACTTCGATTCTCGCTTACCTCGTTCACGCATGAACTATCTGAAAAGTGAAATCAGATTATTATATAGCCCGATAAAATGCTCCCATTTTGTTCAAGATTATGAGAATTCCCAAAATCAATTAGGATTAGCCTATTAGTAGGTAATATGTGCTTAAACGGGCATGCTTACACTAGACTTCAAATTAGTTCAAGTAACCTTAACTCGATTAAAATTTATAGGTACAGCAAAAAAAAAATTAAAATTGATTAAATAGAAAGGAATAAGTCGCTAAAAGGGTTCTCATTATTTCCAACTAGCTGACCTGTCCGTCGAACTTCGACATAATCCAGAATAAAAAGATAATTTTGACTTATTGCATGAATTAAATTCAGTTTATGACATAACAACTGAATTAAATTTAGCTAATAATTTATTTCATTATGTATCTATATAATGATTATTGTTGATTCGGATGCGGGATGAAGTTCGACGGGTCATAAAGTTTGTAATAAAAAACAATAAATTCCTCTACAGATGTGTAACTTTTAATAAAATCCAAGAGATGGCGGTGTAGTAGTTAATAAATCACATGTGATACACGTTACGATATTCTATATGTTGTTGAAAGAATTGACGTCCATTAAATCAAATTTTTCCAAATTATTATGGTAAGAAGATAACTCGATGTCGCGTCATTTTGTACACCCATCTGGTGGACTGAGGGTTCACGCCGCCTCGTTACATCACAGTTAGGGTGGTCGGTTCGAATCCTATCGAGGACATGGAGTTTTTCAACATGTTCAAAACCTTCATGATGGGTTTGAAATTTGGCGAACGTTGTTACATAAAGCGATCATATTAAGCCAACCTTCGAAATAACGGTAGAAGATGATCGTAAACACGTAGTGGTATGGATTTACCATTAAAAAATTAAAGTTAACGTAAAGTGATCACACTAAGCCAGCCTTCGAAATAACAGTAGAAGACGGTCGTAAGCCCGTAGTGGCTTGTTCCATTTAAAAATCGAACATTAGTAAAGAATTTTTAGAGTCGTTAGTTGTTATTTTTTCATTGAAAAATTGTTAATGTATGGTTAGCATCAATAAATTGGTAAGCTTTAGTCTTTTGAAATTATATGGCATAAAAGTAAATTAACTTTGTTTAAGGCATATCGAAAAACTGAATGTTAGTAGGTAGGTACAACGAAAATTCAACCAACATCAAACCTCGAACGAAAGCCTTCTGATGGACGAGAAGAATCTCAGAAAGAGACGACACTTCTTTTTATTTGCCGTACCTGCTGCTTTTTGCAAGGAATTGTTTATGTCTTCGTCTTTATGTTGTTAGGGATTCCGTCACAGAATGGTTGTTTATGGTGATAATTGAATGAATAATAATGGTAATTCACCTATTTACCGTCTCTTATGCGACTATTACAGCGCACGAGTGACCTGTCGATGTCCGCAATGGCACAGCACAGCGACATAATCGATTTACCGATATCTAAATAGATGCCCGACCTTACATAACTTCGAGAATACGGTAAACCTCTTGCGCCGATAACGGAAAATACCATGGCTCGTTACTCGTAAGTGTGCAATTATTGTCGTTAAGGTGGACGGTTGACCAGCTTCAATCACTCTTTAAAAAATCCAGATCTCTGTGTCAACCTCTGGAAACAACACGCAAGCTTAATTTTTATGCCAATGGTATTTTCATAACAATAAGGCGCGTTCAATCGACTTTAAAATACTCTAACTTACACTTTCCACCTAAAACAAACGATCACTTCATTCATTGTCTTTCTTCACCGGAATTATCCGGAAAATAAGGACCATCAGAAAGTATTGATGTACTTACTACAAAGTTATATGGAGTCCATATTGAAACTGGGATTAATGAGGGATAACTAATACTTATGAGATTATGAAATAAATATCATTCAAAATTGTCTGGAAAATGATCGAAACACATAGTGATAGACCCGGGGGATAAGGAGGAAAAAAGAGACAGATCAACGAACAGCAAAAATAATATTTGATGAGAACCAAGGCGTAATTCAATTTGTTCTGCCAAATTTCATAACGCCGTTCTAATATCATGATGTGTGTGTGTATCAACTCTTCGAGGAGACGACTCCAAAGTGGGTGGATGTGTATCGAATTTCATTTCAAGATAAATTGAATAAGCCCAGAGGGTTTTTTTTGTATCAGGAAGTCACTTAGCTCGATACATTATTGAAATCCATTTTATTCAAAATAAATATTTGCACAGAGGCGCTTTAGATTGGAAGGGAAAGCGTATTGTCAACATCGAATACAAGATTATTATACATTTATATTTAGCAACAGTAAATATAATATCTTCATTGAAACCCTGAAAGCTAAAGAAAACTAAAGAAAACTAAAGAAAACTCATTAAGTTATATTTTTTAATGGTGATTGCTAGCCTAAGGCTTAGACTATATGTCAAAGAGTCTAGCTTACTGCAAATAGGAAAAAAAATCTCTTATGCAATGGTTTCCAACATGCACAACGTTCTATTGAATTCATTCACCGATGTATACGGCTGCTTAATGGCAGTACCGCATTACAAAAACGGCCGTCTTGTCAGAAGACGCACCGCTCCCTTGGAATCCATTACATTACTGATCCTATCGAACAGACGTAGCGACTCGTTTATGCACTGGCTTCCTAGGGAGGGATGCGTCGTCTGGCAAGACGGTTGCCATCGAAAAGTATGTCGAAGAAAGACTTGTTCTCCTCCTTCAAAAATCACCCAGGTGGGCGACAAATTGTCGGAAGAAAGACTAGTTCTCCTCAAATCACCCCACAGGTGGGCGACAAGCTGTCAAGAGTAGTTCCTACCTTCTGGTGCTCCTCCTCGGTTCTGCTCTAGTGGTCTTCCTTCCTCTATCGTCGAATCATCTATTTCAACTTGAAACTCTATGAAGACTTATTGAAGGATGTCTATAGCAGTCCACTCTGAGGTAGAACACCTCTGACAAGAAACAATAGGAAGCACAATTGTCTTAAGGAGTTGGCTAGCTCACCAAACTCAGAAATTAAAGAGATTTTCTTAGAGATGTATTTACTTTTGTTATGTAGCATGAGACTGTTATCACTTGAAACCAACGTAATGGTTTATTTTTATCTCTAGGGTTATGAAGTCCGAGATTTGAAGAGGAGATTCTATAACAAATGTTTGTTAGATAAATACAAAAGCACAGATCACTTTGAATTATAGTTTGTTTTATTGCAGGATAAACACATTTATTGTTACAGCAAAGTATGACACAAATACATACACTATTTATAAGGTTTTTAGTGATTATTTTGTGATTTAGTTATTATGAAAATTATTATTATTAAGTTACAATTGTTTTCTGTCCTTTCACTGTATCAGCACTTTGTAAGGTTATTTTTAATTATGAAGTTTGCACTAACGATACGAATATTGCGCGGGAGATGTAACACAAACGTAGTTTTTGATCTGAAGCACAAATAAACAAATCGAGAGATCACTGTTTGAAACTGTAATCATTAATTAAATAAATGATACTATTAATTTTAGTAATCTCGAATATAATTCACGACATTTGATGTTAATAAGATTTGCGCGGCAAACGACACCTAAAGACCAGAGGTCCTTGGTCCGCGGCTTGAGGCTTGTAGTGATAGAATGCGTGCCCGAACAGGTGAGCGAGGGGTATATATATTCTCTATGAAGGAGACGCGGGTAGTGCGGTGTTGTTGCATCAGCCGAGGGTAGTTTTTGAAAGTGGACTGTTCCAACAGTCAATTCGTCTTATAAAAAAATGAATTTACCCAAACCGGAACATATTAATGAACCAATCACAGACCCGTATTCAATGGTCTCCTTATAAGGAGCGTTACCCACTCAAATAGTCATGTGATACGACAACACACCCGAAAACTTTAGTGTTTGACGGAAAGTTTAAGTAATAAACTTTATATTGATAATATGATTTTATTTCAATTTTATAGTAATTCAAACGATTTAAATTTTGAATTACGACATTCCCCTCTAAGTTATCCAAAAAAAAATTATAAAAAAAAAGGAGCTGAAGTAATCCTAGGTGGCTATTCCTGGAATGGGTAACCCCTGGAGTACACAACGAAAGAAAACTAAATTCAAAAATTTTCAAACTTAAAAATGACCAGAAAATTAGGGGGTAACAAAACTAGTAACGTAGTGCTGATAGGTGAGGCAAGTTGACATAAGTTTAACAAAATTAAAAAAAATTATTAAAATAATTTGTAAGTGAAGTCGAGCTTTAAAGCTAGTACTTTTGTATGGGATTCTAATACATACAGGCAATCCTTTCTTTATGTTATGAACAAAAGTGAATGCAGAATACAATCCACTTTTCGTTAAGGACTCAATTTACTCTCTTTACACTTATACAATTCAAGATCTCTTTTTATAAGAGATTATCAAAGATTATTTCATGAGGGAAGCAGGATTCTAATTAGATTATTATTTCAAGTGAGTAGAAATGTAGCAAAATTTATACATATACAAAATTAGGACGCAACAAAATGCAAAGTTATACAGTAGTACAGTAAGGTTATTTTAATTTTAAAATTATTAGCAAAATGAAGAGTGAATGCGCTCTTGACACAATCATAATGATGGAAATATTAACGAGTAGGAGTCTCTCACACATAATACTTTCGCTTAATGTACAGGCTTCATCAATCATATCATTCTATCATAATTCAAAAAAAATGCGCATAAGAAAATTACTATTAATTCATTCATACATCTCTGACTCCAACTTAGTGACATGATAATTTAAGACACTAGACTCCATCATGAGACCATATCGTAAGCTTAATTCACATAATATATTACACATAGAATTAATTAATATACATTTACATACAATACATAAGTATATAGTCTTAAAATTAAGTGAACCTATGAGTGTCCTGGAATTTATTATTATATGTATGGCTTTAAATTGCTTCTTGTCAGAATACAGAGTGTATTCTGATTATCACTTATTCACACTTATATATCACTTGTAACAAAATTATTATTTGAGACACTTCCTGACTTAGTTATTGCAAACTCAAAGTTTTATAGAGATACCTAATTTATTGTTTGACAAGAAAACATACCGGAGGTGCAATGTACAGGGTTCACTATTTTAGAGACATATAAATAAAAAAATAGTAAATATTAAAATTTTCTGTTTGCCCATAGTTTCACAGAAGAGTTTGAGGATGGTTTCTCAATGCTAGCTGAACCTAATAGGTGACCATAGGTTCGAAGTTGCTGAGCGCCAGTAATTTTTTACAAAAAAAATTACAAAAATTCTTAACTTTAATCATGTCTTATAGACAACTATACTTTAAAACTTAAACTGACTTAGTAAGCGTCCTTACTTTGTCAAGTAACTAAATTTCTAAGGAACTAACGTCTTTAGTCGTATAACAGTCTTATACGCATTGGAATATTATATGTCACGATGAACCAGTCAATTGAAACGAACGTTATTTTCAAACGTTATTTTTCAGCGATGTACGTATTTTATCATGGCATTAAGCAAGGGATGACCAACTGATAGACGAAAGAGAAAATTATACATAACAGGGAAAATATGAAATCTTACTCTATTTGGCAGATTGCGGGATGTAACGCTTTTGCGTCACATAATTAACGTATCTGACCAAAACTTAGACTAATAATGGACTTATTTTTAGCCAATCCATGCTATAGCGTGTGACGATCCGGACTTTCGTCAAATTTTTGCAGTAGGCCTACTTATAATTAAATTTACCACAAAAGGTCTTCCTCGTTAGATACTCTCATGGTTTCGTAGAGGGAATTCACCAATAACTAATATCTAATTTATTGATTCATTATTGAATTCAACAAATCCTTCCTGATAAATTCAGGAGTATCCAACAATTTACATTAGTCATTAATTTCTCTTTGAATCAATGACTCTTTCCTTGCAGAGTTCTTCAACTATACAAGGAGTATCAAACACATTACATACATTTATACATTAGAATGCATAAAAAAAATCATTATAACTAACTAAGGTCTAGGACATAAGTCTTAAGACAACTCTAAAAAAAAATGACTTAGGAGTCACGAACAACTTGTACTACTATTCCCTCCACAGTCCTTATGACTGGTTAAGGTTGGGTCAAGTACTTCGTTGGGAGGAAAAAAAAACAAAAAAAATCTTTACACAATTAATAAACAATGGGTTAAGTAACCTCCATATCCTTCTCCTGAGCGGTAATTTATGACGTTGATATGTAAGTGATTTCGTTCTTTACCAGGACAATCCACACGTTGGAAACAAAAGAGGATGCGTTGTAACACTTGACTCAGGGGATTACTAAACTTCTATACTAATGGAAACTGTTGGAATTCTGTAAGAGATCCTTTCAATTAGGTTCCATAAAGAAAATTGTACTAGGGTTGACGATTCCTGACTACAAGGAATAACAAGGAAAAAACTTCTATTTAACACTCAATACGTAACAACGGAAATTTACGAGAATACTCTTCTGGTGCATAATATGCAATAAACGGGAAACGATCATATAACACTGTTGCAGACCAGGTGGTCTAGAAATCTAACTTTGGCGAAACCTAAGTCTGGTTTATGTTTCATTACATTCTCAATTAAGGTAGTATCGAGTACCATATACTCTCTAGAACTAGATCACGTCTTCATCCAATGTAGTTATAATATAATAGTAACCACTTTAAATTTCAACATACGCCAATCCGGAACACATGGATTTCACACGAGAATAAAACAAATAATACCGCAATTAGAATTCGTATCCATTCACTACATCATTCTACACGAAGGTAATTAACACAGGGGTGTAGACGGAGACTTTAATTCGTTATATTATAATAGAAGAATTTCACCTATTACGATTAAAACGGGTCGGTTTTCCAAGGAAGAAATTATACGAGTCGTTAGTTACATAGGCAGTCACTGAAACGTAAAGGTACAAGAAGATTTTCAATTTAATATGTTGCGGACACAGTGAGCAAAGTTAACAAAATCTATTTCAGTAATTCTATACGGAAACTTAGGAAAACTAAGGCAACCAGCTATGACAATCATTACATCCTTGATAATTGGTATCTACTGAAACCGAATTCTAATGGTTATGTCTATGAGTTTTCCTTCATAAATCAATAAATTTTTCTGCAAAAACTCTTAGAAGGATTCAAGAATTACCTATACAATAACGCATACTTCATGTATTTATTATGCATTAACGAAATTTTAACTAACAACTATGGTTTGAGACTAGAAGTCTCAAACAACTCTAATATTGACTGAATAGTCACAACTTAACCTACGATAACTAAGGTCAATGACTGAAGACCAAGTTATATATCTTATACTATAGTAACATTTTCAAAATTATAAGAAACAAAAAAAATAAACAATGGGGTTTTGCTTCATGCCGGTAAACGGGTTTTATTTTTAAACGTAGGTTGGCCTTAAACACACATTCAGAAGCAACAAGAGAATTATGTGAATAAGGTTCTACAAGGTTGATGGTCGGAACTAACAGGTCAGCTGTTAGGCCGAGTCAACCGAAATCACTCCAAGTGGATATTTGACATATGGTCAAGTCCTCGAGCAAACAAAGAATATCTGGGTACGTGCGTATTTTCTACTGAAATATACTTGAAGAATCTGGATTGTCTCTCGACAATAGAAACTATACTTCTACTCGTAGTTTACATAACAGGGTGTCGCCGTCGAAATGTAAACTACATGTGTTTTGGCTAGGCCGTAGGCTTGCACAAAACTTGTCACGTTCAAGAGAGATATACTTGTCAAAGTTTGACTATATCTTTCGTATGGAATTTTCCCACATAGGGTCCCGTAAAATCCTTTATTTCATATATAGTACGTGATAACCTTTTTACAACAATACATTTAATAAACCGGGGTGCTAACTTCTTTGAATAATACTGGCCAGCGTTTGACTGAGTATAAGATTTTCTCCATACGACTTGACCTATTTTTAGAGATATATCTCGTCGGCGTAAATTATAACGTGCGGCGCTCTTGTGAAAGGCCTTTACTAGGGTATGAGAGATTGAATCATAAAATTTTTCTAAATGCGAGATATCGTTGAGACGTTGTTCTATGGGATCTGTACTATCTGAAGAAGGAGATTGATTGACTTGAAGAGTTCTGTAAAAAGATGCATGCGGGACGCTTTCATATCCGAACATTAATAAGTGAGGCGTGTGACCGGTAGCGATGTTCATTGTAGAATTGAGACAAGAACAAATCTTAGGTAGGTAGGTACACCAATCTCTCTGATTCTCTTGTACTAACATGGCGAGTAGGGTCACCACCGTTTGGTTATATCTTTCAGAAACATTATGCTGGGGGTGGAAAAAGGCGTTATAACGGAGATCTTTAATACCATAGGATGCAAGAAAGGAACGGAATTCTTGCGAGACAAACTGCTTTCCATTGTCCATCACAAGGCAGCGGGGAACAGAATAAGGAAGAAATATGTGATTCTCCAAAAGTTGGATTACATTACGGGAGGTAGCCGATCTTAGCGCAAACGTCCACAAATATTTTGAAAAATTATCGACCACAGTCAGAATAAAAAGGTTCTTTTTATGACTGAGGGGGAAAGGTCCAATGAAATCTAAGCTAATTGATTCTAATGGTCTGGTCAGGTTCTTGGGGAATAGAGAAGTACCTTGGGGAGGTTGATTATTGTGCTTGTATCCCTTACAGGGTTCACAATTGGAAACTATCTGTTTGACGAAAGCTAAAAGACCTTTACAATAATACGTACGAGAAATGAATTCGTAGGTTTTCTGAACTCCTGGATGACATTGTTCGTTATGATAATTTCTAATAAGTTCCAATATGTGACACTTGGGAACCACTATTTTCCACAAATAAGAAGGATTGTTAGAAATTGAATCCTTTTTGTACTGGGAATATCTATACAGGTGACCATCATTTATCATGAAATTTGGATAGCTCTGAGGTTGTTTTTCGCAAGAAGAAAATAATTTAATATAAGCTGAATCTGTAATGTTAGTAAAAGGTTCGGGAACAGAAACTGGGGAAATAGGTATTCTGCTTAGACCATCTGCAAGATGATTTTCGCATCCTTTCTTAAATACAAATTCAAAATCGTACTGGGATAATCTGCAGGCCCATCGCGCAAGGCGACCGCTCGGTGATGAAATTGAATTTAGATACTTCAAACAACCATGGTCACTCATGACTGTAAAACGCGTTCCCTCTAAATAACTCCGAAAATGATGAATTGAATCTACTATTGCTAACAATTCGCGCTCTGTGGTGCTGTAATTTTTTTCTGGGGGGGAGAGTTTCCGGGAATGATAAGCTATGATGTGTTCCATGCCGTTAGCATCCTTCTGAGAAAGGAAGCTTCCCAAGGAAATTGCACTGGCATCGCAGGTGAGAGTGTACGGTAAACTGTAATCGGGAGGTTTCAAAACCGGTGCTGACGTCATTAATCTTTTTAAAGTGTCAAAAGAAACTTCAGCCTCTTCTGACCATATGAACTTACGACCGTCATATTTGTTACTGGTTAATTTAGTGAGGGGGGAGGCTATTCTAGAGAAATCCTTAATAAAGCGACGATAATAGGCCATTAAGCCAATAAATGCCCTTACCTGTTTGCTGTTTGTTGGACGCGGATAATTTAACATTACTGATACTTTGTCTGGGTCTGTTTGTATCCCATTACGGTCTATTACATGGCCTAAATACTTTAAGGTGGACTTACAAAATTCTGACTTACTTAGTTTTATAGTTAAGTTGGCTTCTTTTAATCTTGACAGGACAATACGTAGGGTTTTTAAATGGGACTCGAAATCTCTAGAGCAAATCAAAATATCGTCTAGATAACAAAATACTTCAGTCCTTAAATCAGGAAATAGGGTGTCCATCAGACGCTGCATTTCAGCTGGAACATTTTTGAGGCCAAACGGGGTCACGCAAAAATGGAAGAGACCACGGTTCTCTACAAAGAATGCGGTTTTCTGTTTACTATCCTCTGCAAGCGGCATTTGCCAAAAACCAAGGCTGAGATCTAAAGCTGTTAGGTATTTAGTGTCACGTAAGTTATCCAATATGTGATTAATATTCGGGAGTCGGTAACTGTCAGTTTTCGTAATTTCATTTAGTTTGCGGGGATCTAACACTAGTCGACCAGTACCGTCTTTCTTTGGGACAATAAATACGTTGTTTAGATAGGGTGACCGTGAAGGCTCGATTACGTTCATTTGTAGCATAGAATCTACCTCTCTGCAAAGTTGTTCTCTACGGACGTGGGAGGCCGGGTATGTACGTTGTCTCACTGGCAGAGAATTTCCTGTGTCAATCTTATGGCTAACTAAATGGGTACGGCCGAGACCTACCTTCTCAAATGCTATCTGGTCGAATTCTGTTATAACTGATTCTAAAACTAATTTTTGATTGGGAGAAAGATCATCTATTGAATTTAAACATCGAGGGGTACTAGTTACCGAACTAATTTGATAAGACGATTCAGCATTTGATTTCTTGTTTGGGAACAGGGGAGGCACTAACTGTGATTTTTCCAAGAATGGAGTGCCCAAGATGAATTGATCGGTCAAGGAAGGAGCTATTATGAATTCTGTCATTAATACCTTATTATCGAAAGACAAGGGAAGAGTGATCTTGCCGATGGTGTGTATTGGTGAGTTGTCAACACCACTAATATTCCTAGGGCAATAAGTTGGTGTAAAACCGACTTCCGCGAAAGATAGATAAAGGTTCCCTCCGAGCACATTGATTGCCGCTCCGCTATCTAAGAGACCACGAAAAGATAAATGAAAAATTTTAAAGTGTAGAAAAGGTCTACGATCACTGGCATTGGAAATTTTTATCGAATTTACCTGCAAAGTATTATAGAATAATCTAACACAAGCAATCCATGCTTTTCTCTCGTTTGTGCAGGTTGTAATATCTGGAGAGGTTCTAACTGGATTGCCTACAAGTTTTTTGCCTTAACTAAGGGAGGTGGACGAGAGAGATCAGGCACGGAGATTTTAGAAGAATTTCTAGAACGAGTAAACCTAATTTGGTTGACCGGGGCGACCGTTGGTCTCTGAGGAGTTCTACAATTACGCGCTATGTGTCCCATTTTACCACATTGGTAACATTTGACCACTGGAGTAAGGGGTTTTCTAAATAATACTGGGTTCGGAGGTCGTATGGCAATCGAAGGAGGATTTTTAAAAGAAGGCTTGGGAAGAGCTACAGTGATTGTCTCTAACTGGGTACATAATTCCTCTATTTGCTCGAGCGAGGTGGGTTGTGTGGCTATAATCATAGATGCGTACCTCTGGTCTAGTCCGCGTTTTATAGATTTAATCATCTCTGAGGACCTGAGGGGAGATTCTAAAGATTGATTCAATATAACAATTCTTGAAATGAAGTCTCCAGCACTTTCCAATGGCAACTGGGTCGCCGTGAGTATTTCTATTCTCCTTAAGCTATTCGAGTCAGGGGTGTCAAATCTCTTGATATAAGCTGACTTGATGGTTGACCATGATTTTCCGGAAAAATTAGAAGCTCTATGAAACGTGAGAGCCCTATCAGCAATAAATTCTGGCAACGAACTACCCAACAACTCAATAGGATAGTTACGAGAGACTGCGAGCTCCTCAAGACGCGTGAAGAAATCTCTGACATTGGATTTACCTACAAAGTGTTGAACGGGCCATGAGGCGAAGTTTGTAGAATAATTCAACGTTCTGACAGGACGAAGTTCTTCAATGGGGTCACAGGAAGAAGAAGAAGTGGGTTTTGGGTCTATGCTGATAGTTGACAGTTCCTTCACAGGTGTGGTCATAGTATGAGGGAGGCTCGTCATTGATTCAGTTTCTGAACTTGAATCATGAGTATGAATTCCTGAAGATGTAGACATATCCCCACTTAATTCAGCATTATAATCAAAACATTGTTTACGCAACGCAAGCAGTCCCGCAGACGGGTTTATTCCACGGATTCTTAAAGCTTTGCTCAACGTTTTTGAATTCGACTGTGCGATTCTAGGTATGCTAGTATTATTGGGTTCCATTGTTTGCATTTAGTAGAAAGAGCAGAGAAGAGAAAAAAAAATTGAAAAGAAACAAAAATTCAATTAACAGAAAAATCAGAAAAAGACCAACTGGTACTTACAGCAATAACGTGGTTATTATAAATTGAATTTATTCTGAGCGTATTTTAAATCAACATCAATATATATGCAATAAGTGGGCCGTTGATGATGAATTTATTTTAACAAAATTTATTAATATCAATAAAATTGGTTTTAGTCAATTTTGATTTAAAACGGTAGTATCCTATCAAACTATAAGATATTTGAAAAGAGAGAGAATAAAGTGATAAGGTATTATTACCAAATAACAAACACAAAAAAAAAAAAAAAACTATACTGGTTTCTTAGTAAAATCATTAACTCTTCACTAAGTACCCATTTATAATTGGGAAAATATCCTCTAACTATATTGAACAATATGCCAAAGCCGTACCGCATAATATTCACATACATAGGTATTTTTCGCGTCTTAAAACAACGAAAGTCCCTGTTCTATAAGTAGGTATGTATGTCGATGAGAAAAAAAATATCAGCTGATCAGTTCACGGTCAAACTTCCCATGCCGAGAAAGAAGGTATATTTATAACCACAAGTAGGTACGTACGTACTTACGAGAAAGTTCTACAGCTTCATACACGCGCGGTATGTTGCGTCAGATGGCCTTCACAATTCTGCGATGCAAACAGCGGACCTATGCATATCTATAAGTATGTGTACTTTCGGTTCCTGTTCGTACCAGTGGAGAGAAGCACACCGCTTCACCTCTCGTCCCCAATTCCCCGGCAAGAGCCCTGTTGCACGTGTGAATATTTTACCCCGCGATCCACACACTCACTTCCTTTACTTTATACCCCGAGTTGGCTGACCTTGTTCTAGCCGCGGCAGGATACCCCTCTCTCCGCTACATGCACACTCAACCCTTCTGCATCCTTTGTTCAAAACCGGTTTGTGGCCTTGCGTCGTCCAAGAGCCAGGATACCCCTCTCTCCGCAACATTCACTTCCCCTCCGAAGTCTAGAGTTGTACAAATTTTATCCGCGCGAGAAAATTTCAAACTTATTACGTTTAACAAAGGATTTCGTAATGCATTTGTTTATTTTAAATTCACGTAATATTAATACTGTCCAAATGTGTCGTTCTGTATTTTACTAACGCTAAATTTATTAACTTTATTCGTATCAGGAGAGAGTGGAAGAAATGGGATACTGAATTGACCAAACAACTCTTCAGAGTATATTAATGATAGACAATCCAGCATCGATCCCACTTTAATCTATATCATAACACGGCAAGTTTCACTGTAACACAAAGGGAAAATTTCTATATCTTGAACTCAAGATAATGACGCGATTATACATGGCATTAGAGAGAAAAAAAATTCACGGGGCCTGAGCTAGGAAAGAATTGTCGTACAAACAGAAATACAATTCCATACCAAAATTATCTACTGAGACCTTAGTATGAGGGAAACAGTAGGTGTGAAACGAAATTATCAATTTGGTAATTCCTTTTGAATATAAGGGCTGTCAATTCAAACTTCTCACAAGCGCGTCTGTCACAAAATAGCAGTTCTTGTGTGGTAACAAACAAACAATCTATTTATGAATTTACAACTGTAAGTGAACAATGCTATGCACCTGGTATATGAAGCACAATACGCAAATTTTTTCTTGTCAAACGGAATTTTACTCTAATATGATTTAAAAAATTTAAACAATCATCTATTTATTTATATGAAGAATCTCACCCAATCAAATCCATATGAGCCCGCGTTGGTTGGCGCCAAATTGTCGAAGAAAGACTTGTTCTCCTCCTTCAAAAATCACCCAGGTGGGCGACAAATTGTCGGAAGAAAGACTAGTTCTCCTCAAATCACCCCACAGGTGGGCGACAAGCTGTCAAGAGTAGTTCCTACCTTCTGGTGCTCCTCCTCGGTTCTGCTCTAGTGGTCTTCCTTCCTCTATCGTCGAATCATCTATTTCAACTTGAAACTCTATGAAGACTTATTGAAGGATGTCTATAGCAGTCCACTCTGAGGTAGAACACCTCTGACAAGAAACAATAGGAAGCACAATTGTCTTAAGGAGTTGGCTAGCTCACCAAACTCAGAAATTAAAGAGATTTTCTTAGAGATGTATTTACTTTTGTTATGTAGCATGAGACTGTTATCACTTGAAACCAACGTAATGGTTTATTTTTATCTCTAGGGTTATGAAGTCCGAGATTTGAAGAGGAGATTCTATAACAAATGTTTGTTAGATAAATACAAAAGCACAGATCACTTTGAATTATAGTTTGTTTTATTGCAGGATAAACACATTTATTGTTACAGCAAAGTATGACACAAATACATACACTATTTATAAGGTTTTTAGTGATTATTTTGTGATTTAGTTATTATGAAAATTATTATTATTAAGTTACAATTGTTTTCTGTCCTTTCACTGTATCAGCACTTTGTAAGGTTATTTTTAATTATGAAGTTTGCACTAACGATACGAATATTGCGCGGGAGATGTAACACAAACGTAGTTTTTGATCTGAAGCACAAATAAACAAATCGAGAGATCACTGTTTGAAACTGTAATCATTAATTAAATAAATGATACTATTAATTTTAGTAATCTCGAATATAATTCACGACATTTGATGTTAATAAGATTTGCGCGGCAAACGACACCTAAAGACCAGAGGTCCTTGGTCCGCGGCTTGAGGCTTGTAGTGATAGAATGCGTGCCCGAACAGGTGAGCGAGGGGTATATATATTCTCTATGAAGGAGACGCGGGTAGTGCGGTGTTGTTGCATCAGCCGAGGGTAGTTTTTGAAAGTGGACTGTTCCAACAGTCAATTCGTCTTATAAAAAAATGAATTTACCCAAACCGGAACATATTAATGAACCAATCACAGACCCGTATTCAATGGTCTCCTTATAAGGAGCGTTACCCACTCAAATAGTCATGTGATACGACAACACACCCGAAAACTTTAGTGTTTGACGGAAAGTTTAAGTAATAAACTTTATATTGATAATATGATTTTATTTCAATTTTATAGTAATTCAAACGATTTAAATTTTGAATTACGACAAGTACGACAATGTTTTTGTGTCACTAATCCACTAGGTTCCTAGGAAGCGGTCCGTCGTCGTCAAAATATATGACAACGTTTTTTTTTTAACTACGGAAATAATATTGACAATGTTCTCAACTGATAAATTCACCGCTCAATCATCACCTTTTATTTGAAAGGTATTTTTTGTTCGAAACCTAACGAATCGTTTGGGTTGTTTCTTTGAATAGTTTTTCAGACATTTCTTCTTTGTATCGTCCATTTTCTTCTTTGTGTACGAGTATTTATATAATAGTTTTTGGAAACAGACGGCTTTTTTCTTTGGAGGCGAGACGTTTGATTTCTTTTTTTTTATGAATATCAAAGAGCTTGTACAAGCAAGAATCGGAAGAAATATTTATACAACGGCACGCGTTCGTATAAAATGTAGGTAATGTATTTTTTCGCTTCATTGAACATTCAGTTGGTAAAAACGAGGATGACGAAGTCCTGGGAGCTTATATTATAATACTAGCTTTCCCGACAGACGTTGTCCTGTGGTTCTAACCCGACGCGGCCCGTTATTAATGTGCATAATGTACACTGCGCCCCCAGAAAACAATTCATAATTAATTCGATTGAGTTTAACTAATAAAATAATAATATTAAAATATTTCCAAAATATCCATATTTCATTCGTATTCTAAGCTCTGGCGGGAACAACTTGAGAAAAATGCGCTCGCGCACTCATCCTACCTCGCCTATTACCAACACGAATGTGCCCGACAATATTGTTGATTTGTATGAAAATTTTCTAAATCTATCGAAACGGTGCGGTGGAGTAAGTAGGATGGGCTACTGTAAGAGCGTTTGCGAGAATGAGAGGGAACTACCCGCGAAGTCGTGGGCGCGTCCCAGTAACCTTTCCATACAAACTTAAATATTGTATTTTCCATTTTTTTTTTCCATTTTTTAAACTTTTTATTAGTTATTCTGTTATCCGGAGCGGAGAAGAATCCAATAAATCAAACATCAGAAGAATATGTTGAGCCAATCTCGAGTTATAAGTGTTCGCACTAACCCGAGTTTAATTTATATAGTAGATTAAGATCTCTATAGTACATATTATACAATGTGTTATTTCGACACTTGTTCAAATAATGTACGAAAATGTAATAATTTAAGGGAATTTCTTTCATGTTCTTCTTCATCTTTTCTAGGGGCATTTAAATTATTCGAATTTGAAAAATTCACACATTGTGTATTTATTTATTTTCCCTTTTGATAAGCAGTAGGTAAATGTTCTTTAAATTAATTTCATTCGAAAGCTACGAAAAATCTATATATTTACGAAAATTAATAAAAGTGAGAAAATCAAACGGAAAATTGCTAAAAATATTATTTTGTTGGATATTTGTGGAAAAATATAAGTTTTTGTTTGTTTTTGGTCTGTAACTTTTAAATAAAATCGTTCAAAGATTTTTTGTAACTGTTATTTGTTTTCGTAGATATATTGTTTTTTCTATTTCAAAAAGATTTAAATAAAAAATGAGTAGAAGAAAGAAATTCCCAAATAAATTCTGATTTCAATCGATGAATTTTTGTCTATTTTTCGCACAATTCGTATGATTAAGAGTCAAAACAACACATTGTATAAAAAATGTTTTTGTTGTAATATCATTGGAAGTATGGGAGGAAATATTATCACAATAAGGAACACGTCAACAGAACATATCAAAAAAATACAATATGTACAATGTACATGTACATATTTGATGTCGTTGTTATAACTGCGTTGAAAATAAGTTCAAAATATTTTATTACGATTCGACGCGAGGATTTTGTCACCTGCCTATAACCATACGGTTTCCTCTTTTGATAGTATAATAATAATATGTAGATACCTACGTAGATATTTTATATCAAACTAGCTTTCCCGACAGACGTTATTATTTGACCAATGTGATTCCGAACGATGCGTCTGTTTTAAACCATGTATATTCCATCCGCATTCTGTTAATCGCATCAATTGACAATTTCTGTCAATATTTCATAATTGGAATAAAAATTATAAGGTAAAAAGTACTAATAAGGTTGTCTACGTAGAGTTTTCTTTTATTTTCTAATTTTCCATGCATTTTTCTTAATGTTTTTCTTCTAAAAGGACATTCTCCTCATTAAAGTCTACACGACAAAAAAAACGAAATCGGCCCAGCCGTTTAGGCGTGATGCGATGACATCGGAAAATAGCTCTCCATTTTTATATATAAGATTTGGAAATTTACATATAAAATTGCTTCAATTGTAACATTATTCTGTCTAGTACGCTGGCGAGACAACTTGATTGATCCTTGTGAGGACGAAGTAATGAAATTAAATCAATAAACGATCTACGGGTTGACCCGATGTCAAATGAACAATATACATTTAATTGATTTTCTTTGAAGGTCCATGGGTTAATACTGTCTCATAAAATTAACGAATTGAACGTGCATTCTTGGTGGAATTATTTAAATAAAATAATTTAAATGAAACAATTGATTTGTTATTCCACTATATTTATTTACCTGACTAGTTTCGCAGGAACAGGTCCTGCATGGTCACAGGTGACTTAGAAACAGTTTCTAAGTCACCTGTGACCATGCAGGACCTGTTCCTGCGAAACTAGTCAGGTAAATAAATATAGTGGAATAACAAATCAATTGTTTCATTTAAATTATTTTAATACTGTCTCATTTGAATGCTTTCCATTTTGTAGGATAACCAATTTACTTATGGATTAAAACAAAACATGACTTGTCTTCTTCCGATTTTTGAGTTCTTCCACCATCTGCACGATATTCACATTCATCTTCAAGGGAAGTCAAAATTTTCTTCTTGTTCTTCTGTTCTTGTTCTTGGCCAATTTCCGTGCGAATTGAAAGAGATTCTAGACTTCTAGATCCAAGGTTATACACCTGCGAATATTTTTTCCTATTCCTTTCGGTTCATATTACTTTTGTCCTTGTACTATTTCTCCAGACATTTAATAGCCAAAAAAAAAACTGATGAAAATATCGCAACACTATAAATATGAATGTAGGTAGATACCTACACTGTAGAATTTGTAGGCTGGAATTCGTATAGGTAAATTGAATCTAATGTCATATTTTCTATTGTATTGTAGTCTTTTATATCTTTTCATTTGGACATAAACCCGCCCTTTGTTCACACTTTTTTATTATTCTATGTTACACACGGCGTAAGCCATTGAACATTTTAAAAATACGAGTAAAACAGACTCGTACGTGTGCATCATATTTTTTTTATAAATATTAGAATAATGTCATAACTTTCTATAGCTGCTTATTTCGATATTCTCAGTTAACGACCAAGTTTATTTCCAAGTTAAACTCCCCGTATAATCTCGGCAACCGCGTTTCACCCTTCACCCGTGCTTTCATATAATCCCTTTAGACACAGGAGGTATGTTCAAGCCGTACAACTAGGGCAAGCTTGCCTAATTATATTGTGTCAATGTCGTATTAGACGTGCTAATGCAATTATTAATGTCATAACTCATTTATCGACATACCGCTACTGAATCTAGTGACTTTATGGTATTACTTGATAAACTAAATAAAAATACAGGGTTTCATATTTTTAATGTACTCAATATTTATTTTTAACTTTAAGTTTATAAGTTTTAGTTGTTGTGTGATTGTGTTTCAAATTGACTTTTTTGGTATATTGTTAAATTTGATTTGATCCCAAGAACCTATATCCAGTATTAAACATCGAAAGTTTCGAAAGATTATAGAGAAATGGAATATACACACTTCTTCCTTGGTATCGATTAAAAACTAGGTATCTAACTGTTTTTTTAATAATTAAAACGAAAGTTCCGACATATCAGGGTCTGTACAGACCCTTATTGGCCTACAAGCAAGTCCTTCCAACTTGAAAGTGTGGCGTTTTTATGCCAAGAATCCTTATCATCTTCCTGTTCGTAGAGGCTTTTCAATAAACATTGTATTTACATTTTTTGTCTTAAGCCGTATTTCAAGTCTTGATTTAAACTCTCAATGGATCAAAATCAAAACTAATCGAATATAATATATGTATCAAAAAGTTGGTTTATGTTATCAAAGCCAATTTATAAAAAATTGGAGACACTTTCATCCAGGTGTTGCTATTTAGAATACTGAATTGTTGGTAGAATAACCTGACAAGACCCAAGAAGAAGTCGTACTCTCTCTTTTTTTAATGCAGCAGACGCTAGAAGTGGTTGGTAGCCTTGCAGTTCAGTAGCCGACTCCCGCTTCGAAGATCGTGTATTCTATCCCCAGTACCAATCATCTTCCACTTTCTCATAAGCTTTGAATTCTGTGAAATATGTCAAAATTGTTTTTTTTTTTAAGTGAGTAATTTTATTTAAAAAACGTGTTCTGGGTATTTTCAGAATTATTCTTTATTTTTACCTATAGATATGTTTTTCACATTCAGATTTCTTCATACCTTTATTTTTACACAGATAGAAGTAAAAAAATGAAACTTTGTGGATGATACGAAAAATATAAGTGATAAGTTTTGACGAAAAGTACATACGTGGTTATTTTATGATCATTCGTGTTTAATATCGTAGAGTGAGTTTCAGAATAAACCATCGAAAGCCTCCCCCAATCTGTGACCCGACACACACTAGGTGAGAGTTCGCTAACCCCTTACGTGCTTTGGCGTGGCTCCAAAACATTTTTAGTATTTTCGCCAACTTTGCTGCGAGTACAAACCTCCAGGAAGAGTATTCCAGCTGTAATTTACCGTTATCAGCCCACCTAATGGGCTATGCGCATAATCATACAACATTCTACTCATTTTTTGTTTCCTCCTAAATAGGCCATAAATTAGGAGGAATATTATTTTTTCGCCCGGTTATAATAATAAAAACTAAAATAATATATGCAAACTCTTCAAAAACATATAGTTTTTTTTTTCAATTATAACTTTTCGACGTATGGTCACACTCTATATTATATAAACGCATTTTGTCGCTTGTTTTCTTAGTTATACCAAGGTTCTTCTTGATGTTCCCGGTCTGATCTTGCTTTTCACTTGCGCAAAGACCAGGGTAGTGAGTACGTAACTTTTGCTATAGCACGACTAACCACACATCAATCTAACTACTCATAACCACGGCTTAACTACATAATAACCACGCTGAAACGCACAACTAACTACATTTGTAACGTTACGTACTCGCGCTAACTACACTGGGAAGTAGTTAGTCGTGCTATAGCTCTTACGTACTCACCCCCCAGAAGTCCATAGCTGCATGAATCTGTTCAACGACGGTTTAGATTCTGGGCCCTTTTATTGCAAAGCCATGACACCTGTTCCCTTCCCTTGATCGTACTTTCTATGACTAGCCGCAGAAGTGAGCATTTATCTTCTCCGAGTAAGTGGCCAAGGTATGAGATCCTACGGATGTTAATGTTTGACCAATATTTTAATCAATATTTGACCTATTCAGGACCTCCGAATTGCTGACCATATCTGTACAAGGCGTTCATTCAAAGCATTCTTGCACAATGGTTGAACCTCTTTAATTGCCACGTTTAATTAATCTGTTATGATCACTTTATTGACATCTTTTTATTCAAAAACTGTAAATTTGCTTTTCATATTTTCAAAAAAAAAACTCAATTATTTATATTCTTGTTAGCGTGCTTTGCATATTTCACAATCAATCAAAGCTCTAATTTAGTTCTACATATTATCTAGATTTTATAAAAGCTTTCTTTTGAGTCGTTCAGGATGACATTTAATTGTTTGAAAAACTTTATTTGAACGCTGACGGTGTGTGATCGCGTGAGCGCTATTTCATATGTCAATACTGACACAAGTATGCAAATGTTTAGTTTTTTCTCTCTCCACAATACAACACTTCTTGATGGTCAAACACTTTCTCGTCATATCAATGACCAATGTACTCATGTTTGCTTTACAGTCACATCACTCATAAAGAATATAAAGTGATATGTCGTGCCTAGCGTGATGGTTTACGCATCACCATGCCTCCAAACAAACACTCATCGCTACAACCGTGATAATGAATTCTCTACAGATATTAGTTCGTGTGAATTAAATATGAAATTGTCTGTTTAGTTAATCGTGTTTGGATTTTTTCTTCTCTCGTAAAGAAATTATAGAAACAATTTAAGTAGTGACCACCGATTTCACGGTATGAAAATATATTAGCGACGCACTCAACTGTCATGCGATACATGGAAACTTTTTGCTCTTTATAATATTATAATTGGTTTTATGCAAATACTCGTGTGCGCAAAACTTTTGGCTCAAATATTGTATATTCATGAGAAGAAAATAAGCAGTGCAGGAAATGTTGGTGAGATATGGGGTCTATAAGGAAGGTATATAGCTACATGGAGCAGCACTGATCAATTGTTTTCTCTTGGGATTTGATCACAAGCATACATTTATCTGTCCACACATCCTTAAAAGTGTCTGGAGATTATTCGCCCTTTGAATCTTTTTTATTGTGTGATTATCCATAATCCAAAAACCTTAATTGATTCAGTTCTAGCTGACCCTTCAAACATCTTCGTGCAATTATTCTTTAAAAAAATATCTGCTTACTTTCTGAAACTTTATGGTTAATAAAAATTCGCTAATCAAACAAACAAACAAAAAAAAATACTATTTCCAATGACAAACGGCATAACTTCACAACATAATAATCAAACATAACTCATCTCTTTTTATTCACTTTTCGCGTTCCAATTTTTAATCATACAAAACTCATCTCTTTTTATTCACTTTCCGCCTTTATTTATACAAATTTGCTTAAACTATGCTAAAATATAAAAAAAATATTTCTGAAAGGTTGAAAGAAATTCTATCAAAAATCTTCGTACCGGTGCGCGGTGTTTTGAAACTCAATGGTTGCCAGGTAAATAAAAATTGTGTTGTCATGGAATTTTTACAGATGACGTTTTTGTTAGGAAGTCCGTTCCATCCAATCCAAACTCCCTTTAGACCCCACTTAGGGGCATAGGGAGGCAACAAGAGCTCTCCATTGCGCTCGATCTTGCGCAACGGTGATGACCTCCTCCCACACCGTTCCATACAAACTTTAATATTATATTTTATATTAGTTTCAATCCATTTTTTTTTTCAATAGTTATTCTGTTATCCGGAGCGGAGAAGAATCCAATAAATCAAGTATCATAAAAATCTTTTCAATGCATAGATGGTCATTTTTGAAACGGATTTAAATGCTTCAATTGAATGATATAAGTAGAATCAAACGTATTGTTTGTGCAAAAAGAGTAGAGAGCCGTTTAGAATGATGAAATTGACTCAGCCACAAAGACTCTTGAATCTGAAACCTCAAATAATAAACCGTAGATGTTTTAATACGCCCGGGCGTGAGTATTTTATTTCCTTCTTGACATTTATTGTTGTCGGTTTTCTCGAAAGCGATATCTATTGTGCTTCGTCCCTTTGAGCTGAAATAATTTATCTCTCTGTAATAAAAAACTGAAATCAATAGGTCATTACAGATATTTAATAGGAGGAATAAATCTTTAGAAATGACTTCTACCTAATACCTATGTCTGTCTATTGTGTATTCATCTATTAATAATTCCTTAATTATAATCGCCAGTTTTTTTAATATAAACAATTCAATCCTAATTTCACACTGAGGAATTGGAGCAAATTTTTTACAGTCATACTAATAGAACGTTATTCTTCGTATATAAACGCAGAGGTGCTACTAATAAAACAAGTAATAAGCTGTAACAAGAATAATTTCCATGCCAACTTTAATCCTTGCTACCCCCAGGTATAAAGAAGTAATAGCGACGTTTAGTGAGACAGACTACCACTGCACTCTTCTTATTTTGACACTTTGACAATCTCAAAGTAGCAACAAGTTCGAGCTATCAATGAATCGAATCGACCTTCTGAAAATACTCGTACCGATTCGTACATACTCGCGATATTCCGCATACTAACTTTCCCGAGGGGGCAATCGGGCTCGTACGGAATGCTTAAAACCAACCCCGTAGTATGGAAGAATCACAAATTTCATTGATAAATGCGAGGTTGACAAAGAATTCTGCGGTATTTTTATGACACGGTATAGGATTGATTATTAGTAGCGCGTGGTATAAGCGATTTATGCCGTAATAATTTGTCTTGTGAAAGAGGAAGATCTTGTGTAGGTACCTACTTGTGATCGAACCCACGGCATTAAAATTTCTGACTCGAAGTAGCCTAACGAGTAAACTAATTAGGTACTGAAAATATTCAATATAAACTACACCTATCTCACAATAGCTTCAATATTTTTTTTATGAATCTGTGAACATAAAAATTACTTTCGACATCTTGTGTTGTGAAAGTAGAAATAGTCGTCACCGGGATTCGAACCTACGACCTTCAATACGGTGTACCTACATAAAAAAAACCGCCGACTAATACCACTGGTCTACCAACCCTTTCAGGAAATTGCTAAATAAAATGCTTAAGTCATTAATTTATTCCAAAAATATGGCTCAAATCCGGCTCGAAGGACCATGTTAGATCATCTATTTGGGGACAATGTCTAACTAACCAAAACTTGGAGAGTTTAAAAACACGTTTATTTTTTTACTAGCCTTTTTACCCGTCCATAAAATTGTTGATAAAGTTTGTTGAGAAAAATGTGAATTACAGAACCTGATTTATGGATTAATAAAATATGGTACCTATAAAGTATGTCCCTAAGAGGGGTCAAAAAATGGAGAATTGATTGACTGATTGAGTTTGTATTACCTGTAAGTCCGAGGATTTGAATTGGTAAATAGGTAGATATAATTAGATAGTATGAGAAATTTGTAGAATTGCTGTGGAGGCAGCAAAGGTGAGTCATAAACATAGCATTTTTAACTATTTTCTATACCTTCCCCTTCAAGTACATTTAGATAGAACACTTGATTTCTGTAAATGCTTTAGTTGTTCTTCTGCAAAAATATAATTATGTACCTACAAAGCTTTATTTATTCTTAATATCAAATTTAACAGGTAGGTACATAATTATTTTAAGTGTTAAGACCTCTACCCGAGCCAGTGATTTTGTACCTACCTGAAAAATTGTCAGTACTATAGCCAGCAAGAAAATATTGCATAAAAATTCCTATAAATATTCTGACCCATCTGGGAATTGGAACCAGAAATTTCTTACCAGAAGTGGGTGTTAATTATTTTGAGCATAGTAAAGAATTTTGTGGCCAAGGATTCGAACCTGCACCTCACATCCAGCCTTCGTGTGAATAGAAAAATCAGTGTAGATTGCTTATTAAAAATATAACACAGGAATAGGGTAATAATAAAAATTTCAAGTATACCACCAATTTATTAAATCCCTATGCCCCTAAGTGGGGCGTAAAGGGAGTTTGGATTTCAAAAATTAATTTTACTTACATTAATAAAACAATCAATACAATAATTGGTAAAGAAACACACTTTTATAATAAATAACTAAGATATTTTGCAGTTGATAAACTTCTTAACAGGGTAAAACTTTTTAATAAATGATAATTTTGAGTATAAATATTTAGGTACTTCTAGAGAATTAGAACTCTCATCTCTCATAGGTGCTTAATATAAGTCATACCAAGAGTTGACAATTAATAAGAGATATACAAAACATGTAAATGTTATTGTTGTGAGAAAATATCTAGAAAATTTTGACACATTTTAAAATTCTGTAGACATTTTGGCATTGCATTCATTATAAGATATAATCCTAGGAATCTCAGCTCCATAGACGAATTATGGAAGGCATAAATGCAACGGGCCGTTGGCCCGGTGGTTAGCATCTTGGCAGATTGTTGAATTTGTCGATTACTCAAGGATTTCAATTTGACCACCTAAATAAGGAACGTTGTTAACGTGAAGTCATCACACAAAGCCATTCGAAATAGCGAGAGAAGAAAGTCATAATCCAGTTGGTACTGGTCAAATGTTAAAAAAAAATGGCATTTTAAAATTGACCATGAATAACGGTGTAATGTTGAATCTATCAGTCTGTAATAATATGAATTTTTTCGATGTTACAGGAAAAGAGGTCTGATTATAGAAACTTCAACTAAATTTCAACAAAAAAAAAACAGGTTTACAATAATAATAATTCTGAAATTAAAATAATAATATATCTAAACTAAATAAAAAAAAATTAATAGTTTGGAATTTAGTTAACAATAATTGTCCTCCAATGCAATCACTTGTAAGTTAATGATGTTGCTAGGTTCTTTTAACAAATCTATGAATGCTCTTTTTAGTATTTACTTAATACACATAATCTGCAAATTAAATATACATAGGTAATCTTCATATTCATAAGAATAATATTAAAAATTGTTAAAAGTTTATAAGTAAATGACGTTTTAATCGGCCTGGTGTTGGTTATTTTAACATAATATCTATAAATATTTCTTCTTCCGATGGCGCTACAGCCTAATTCAGCCTTGGCTTCCAATACTGGACGCAGAGTCAACCTTGTCTCTACATCTGTCCTGATTTCGTGGGTCAAAAAGTTGCTCGGCATCCCTCCTGACCTCATTCTCTCATTGCAGCCTAGGTCTTCCAATTCGGCCGGATGTCCACCCATAATTCTCTTTGGTGCTCGCAATGATGGCATTATCTGCTCATGTCTGGCCCAGCGTAGTCCTTATCTATAATAATAAAACCGATATTAGGATGGGACTTTCTAAGGTTAGACAGGTATCTCAAAATTATCTTACGCATAATTTTAAAACAAATAAGAGATTACACTTTTTAAATAAAGTAATGGATATAACATGAGTTTAATAAAAAGAACATAAACAAATGTTGATATTGATAAGTTATTATTGAGAAGATTCAATACTTACTTGGAATTGATTTGTGTTCAAGCAAATTTATATTCATAATTCATCCCTTAGTCAAAATATTATCAGATATTGCTCTGCGGTCTCTGTGATTTGTTGCAATGAAATGACTGGCTCCTTCATTCTATCAGGAGATACTTATCTGCAACAAAAAAATAATGTGTGTTGACAAATGTTTTAAATTTGCTGCATTTAATGTCTATTTCTTTTTATAATTTACAATAAAACATTGGAAGGAATTTGGAATAATGTTCCACAGGTTGAAAATGTGAAACTTAAGAAGTAAGTGAGGTGATGTTTGTATCTGTATGATAATTATTTTTAGGTTATACATTATATGTTTTTTGAAACTATAGGTTACATACCTGAAATCCAATATTAATCAATTTATATCTCAGTCCATCCATCAAACTCTACTGACTTAAATATTTTTCCAAGGAATGAATCAGTTTTGATGTCTATTTTCGACAAACCACTCACAATTTCACGCGTAAAAAATTTGACAGCTCGTGCGGAAGTACCATAGATGGAGATAGTGCATACAGTTCAGAAATAATTCATTATAAAATTGATTATATTGAAAATATGTTTTTTATTCATATAAATAATTAAAACCTTTTTTATTTAATAATTAATTATGACGTAGCAAAATTACTAATTAATTATAGACGACATTTTATTCCGCTATCTATACATATTTTCTTTTGATAGTGTCTTTAAAACAAACCTTCATAAAAATATAATATGAAGTAGATGTCATTTACACACAAAATATAATATATAAATTGGTTAAGCAATATTATTATTTTATTATTCTTAGCCAACCCATCCTGGAAGAATGATTTGTGAAAAATACGCTGCTTTATTTTAATTAGATGATAGTGCGCCACACCAACCATAGATTTACTAATACATAGATTAGTAGAATTCATTGTCAATGTCACTCAATATTGATAAATATTGATCTGTCAAAAAAAATAAGAGAGTGATGGAATGCTAAATGCTTCCAATTTCAAAATATTGGAAGCATTTATTTGCTGCTCAGTAGATATTTTCGGTAGGTACCTAATGTTGTTTATTAAGATTTATTATATAATCAGTTCTTTGTAATTTTTAAGTACTGACTCAGAAACATAAAAAATGACGACCTTTTCTGTGACTTTCCATCCCTTAGGATTTTATTTTTTTAGTTTAAGAATGCATGAAAATCACTTTGAAATGTTAACCGAATTGGAAACAAATGAGCTAAGACTTCCATACTCTTTTTCAAAATATATAAGCAATATGATTTATGCTAAACTATAAGATTTGATTTTAAATTCAACCATTAGTGCAAAGGGGTTAGTAAAGAAAAATAAACGCAAATATTTATTGACTGATGATAAATTTATTCATTTTCAGTGTCACAAACCTTGGTTGGTTTTATCTGTCATCAAATTGTGCTGTGACTGAGACACCTTTGGGTTTTTTTGCGTCAAAACCTGCTGCACAGACTACATCCAACGATTGCAGTTTTGGTCTTTCAAGGATTCTTTATTCTACAGGATCATGTTTGAGATGTGTAAAGAGAATATGTTGTTGACGGAAGAAACTACTACAAATATAATCCCATTCCATAGTTTTTTAATATAATGCTTCTTGTCGTATTATGAAACATACGTGAACATTGTTATATTAACGTAATAAAATATTAATATATATTATTTAACACTGTTTTTAATTTATCTTCATACCTATTAATTAAGAATTTAGATAATTTTGTTAAAATATTTTTTTTCAAATAAAGTGATCTTCAAATAAAGTGATATTCGATGATTCTATAAAAACGATCTGTTTTATGTGATTAGTTCAGATATGAATATTATACAGTATTTCTTATTTATTATGATGTGGATAAAACAAATATATTTTTTACTATAATAAACATGCACATATACCTGACAAATCCATTATGATTTTGATAAACAGGAACGTCATTAGTTCCTGTCAGATTCGCTTTCTTTCAGAGTTCTGTTTTATCGACCAAATCTACTAAAGAATTTTTATACTCATTTCAATTTTCAAAAATCATTTTTACGATTAATATATTTAAATGTATTATGAATTTAATTTTATGTATCTTTATTATTTACCAACATTTAATATGATTTTATCAGGTACTTACTCATCTAATGGCCACGACAGATTTACACAAACTGCGGCCATAAATTTTTTTAAATGTGTCAAATTACAAAATGGAGGAATTATATTTCCAAAATTTTGCATTAAATCTTTATTTATTGAGAATAATAAGATTTGAATAACATTTATATGTATAACGAATCAATCTCCAATTATTTTATTACATTTTCATACCGTAATACCAAGATTCCATTCAACGTTTACATGAGTAATTTTGTTTCCAAACGATGGCTTACTGTCTTTTTTGAAAAATTTGTATGAAGATCCTAAAAAAATAAAGTTTTTTAAATAGCGCTTAATATATTAAAGTTAACGTTGCCAATTGTATCTTAGAACGTTCTCGAGCAAATTTCACCGCTCTGCGCAGATTCATATCTGACGTAGCATTTGTATTTTGAGCGTGATGCTCCGACATAACGGAAAGTATTGTCAAAGGCAAATAAAAAAACAAACATTTCTGAATTATTATGTAGATTCGCAGTTAGGCGGTTACGGAAGTGCAATTTATAAACATGGATGATAAAATAAATGCAATGTAGAGATGTCTGAAATCGGATAATACTTCTCCTAAGTACCTATTCCTGTTTTAATACAATATTAAAACTTATATTAACAATTAAATACTTTTGAGGATGGCCGTTCATTCATTAGAGTGATAACAATACTTATCTTTTTGTGTTCGAATGAGTAGATGCGTTCCATGAAATAAATAGCAGATGAGCGTTCATTATATACCAAATAGCTGGCAGTTAGAGATATGAAATGGAAGCTGTTGGTTAATGGTACGAGTGGCGTTCTAGCTCATTGAATATATGGAGCAGAACATGGAAATATCTAGCAATAATTGCTAACAGTAGTCATTCTGTTCACATCAGCTCCTAACAAGACATATGGATTTCCTACAACCAAGTTCTGTATTTTTAGACTAAACTAGTTCGTTTATAAACACTCTCAACTGTTTAATTCATCTACTGCTACTCCATTTGTTTGAACAATGAGAAACCTTGAATATGAAAATTGCGTATAATGTTGTTGAATTTTATAGAGATTGAATATTGTTTGATTTGAGATTTTCTTTACCTATTTGTATATTGTTTTATTTACTTCTCATTATCACACACAGAATTCGCACTAAGATTTTCTTTTATATTATAGATTTCATACAGTACGTGCAATAATGACACCCAAGTCCTTTATTGAGTTTATATCCTCTTTTAAAGTATTATGGAATTAGTCGAATATATGTCTAGTTAAATTTGATTAGATAGTGTAATAAAAAAAGTCCTTTATAAATCTTTTTTGACACTCAAGCGTCCAATTGTCAAATTTCAAAATTTGACAATTGGATTGATCCATTATTGTACTGTTAATTTTTTAATTCATCACATAAGAGGTTTGAGGTGCCACTGCTAAAATATGTTCAGAACTTATTTTCAATCAAAATTTTTGTTTTATTCCTCAACTCAACAAGCGCGGCTCTCCAACGCCAGAGCAACTACATCTTCAAAGTAATATCAAAATATATGAACACATTCGTAACTTGGTTCAATTTAACTAAAAGTTTTAAGTAGACACATATATATATATATTTTCTACATCTTTCACACATATTAAAAGAAAAAAATTATCAGGGGGTGCTCAATTGACAACCTCCAAATGCGTTTCAAAAATCGGCGTCCTGTCAATAGTGAGAGTAGCCATGTTTTATTTAGTAGGTACGTACAATGTACAAAATTTGTAATCAAATATATTAAATACAATTGCTCAATAATAGTTGATAATATAAGATTTCAGTACATCTTCAGACGTTGGTATATATCTAGAACTCATTTATAGTTGATCGTATAAGATTCGAGTACCTACATCTTTAGACAAACCACAATATTGTATGAGTCAGTTTAATAATATTTAATATTATTTATTAACATAGGTACAGTTCGTACAGTTATTGGCGTAAAAATAAGCCCAAATATATCATCGGCGATAATATTTTTAACTGAATAAGCAAATATTTTTTAATTTTCATTTTTTCAATAGAAACGTGAAAAACACTTCAAATCAAGCATTGGGCTTACGAATAAATGTTAGTGATAAATTTCTGTACAAGCATTTTAAGATAACTCACGCATATTAGATAGGTATCTATACCTATTTATTTTTAAACCATATGTTTTGAAAATTAATTGAACCGTACCTTCATAAAATTTATTATTAATATTATCCGGGCTGTATGGCCGTGGTCGATGAGTACTGTTATTACTCAATATTTCGCCCATCTCTTTGGCGGGCTTCTTCAGGAGTTAAACGGCTGGCTGCGGTAACTCAGTGAGCTAGTGTTGTGTAGGTAAATATTTAACAGTTACCAAATATCGGTTTAGCATATACTAGTTTACGTAACTGTTATTGCATTCTCCGATACCTGTTAAAATTTTATCTGTTAAAGATAATGTTACTAGACCGCCATCGATAACAGATATCCACTAACTGTTACAGTACTTGTTACCCAGTACAATTCTCAATGCTGTTATCCTGTTATCGTCCTTAACTGTTAAAATTTTACCTGTTTCAACCGAAATAAAATCACTAAAAAGTAAAGTTAGATAGGCCCATTTAAAAAAAGGTATTAAACAATAATATACTACTAAAGTATGTCCCATACATTACTAATGGCCCCTTTGTTTAAGTGGTATTATTGCTTTCAAGATTTTTTCTACATTGAAGCCGTGTACGCGGTATTCATTCGATATACCTACTTTACTTAAGTACATTTTATTTATATGATGAAATATGGTAGTAGTAGTGTGTAGCTTTAGTTCGTAACTTCTACACGAAGCGCTATCATAGCTGGGTCTTGTCATTTTAGTGTGGTCATGCTTTTAAGCAGTGTTGTCATGCTAAAAATATATGGGTAGATATGACGGGAAAAAAAGCTATCAATGTTGACTTATCGAGGTTCTTACTAGAATTATGTATTTAATGAACAATAAAATGACGGTATTATTTATTTACAATAATTATGTTCATTTCGCCCTTATCATCAGTGTATTTTTTACCATACATTGTAAAAATATAGAGTTAATTATTAATAGTATATATTATATTATCTATGATGAAATACATAGATAGAAGTAAAGTTAAACAAAATTATCTAGCCACTTTTATACAAGAAGAGTTGAACAAAATTATCTAGACACTTTTTATCTATACCTACGAATAACATAATTATTATAAAGAATTGTTTGATTTGATTTATGGGGGGGGGGGGGGGGGGGTAATATAAGTAGGTAAAAAAATAACATTTTAAAATAACAGATACTTCTTGGTAACAGGTTGAGTTATACCTGTTACAATTATATACTAGTTTGGCCCATCCCTACAGTGAGCCCATTCATTTCGTTAGTGAGGCCACACCGAACCTCAATATACGTAAGACTTTATTTTGACAGTGGCAAAAATCCTACCATCCACTGTCCGTCTAATAACACCGAGTTATATTCCAGCTGATAGACGTCACAAGGAAGAGTTCATTCGGCTTACATTTCACGCAGCATAACTTTTTAGAGAATGCTCCTAACCGCAACGTTTATGTAATATGAGAATCACAATATGATCCCAGTCTCGGCTTTGTACTCATCTAATGTTCTTGTTGTGTTTCGATCCGGATAAGATCGTCGGTACGTTGAGCTATCGGAGTCATGTCGTGCTGGAACAAGAAATGTATCCACCGCAAATCGTGTCTGAGGTATTAATATTCAGGTACGTAACTCCATAGTTAATTAAATCTCTTTTAGAGAAATAAAATCATACCAGCTCCCGAGTGTCGGCTTACATTTGATTGGATTAATTTCATCCACATGCATATCAACATTCATCTTCTAAGTAGGTGTTGGCCTATGAGAGATATTGGCACTTATCTTACTTGCATGTGTGACTATTTTTCCTCATAATATGAGTGACTGAATGTTCCTATTTATTGAGCGATCACTGATGATAGTCCTTCCGGCTTCTATCCTTATCCGAACACTTTATTTGCTTATTCTCATCTCTCCCTTTAATTGCTCCCCTCCTCCCCCATTTACACAAGCATTCCTTGCTTTTTAAGGAATGCGATAATTATATTTTGTTTAGATATTATCATCATTATCAGCCTTCCTTAGTCCATTATTGGACATAGGCCAGAGGCCTCCCTTCCCGACCTCCATTGATAAAATGAGAACTAAGAAACCATTATTAGTCCTCTCCAGTCCAGTATTGGGTGTTAGCCACCCTTCCCGATTTCCATTGATAAAATGACAACTAAGAAACCATCATTAGTCCTCTCCAGTACAGTATTGGATGTTGGTCTCCTTTCCCGTCTTCCATTGTTCCTTGTCGGCAGCCACCCTGTGACCGGACGGTCTTTATATATCGTCAGACCATTTTGTTTGTGGTCTTGCTGGGTTTATGCTATCAGTTTTCTTTCCAGCTCTTTTTTAGTTATGTCGTTTTTTACCGCATGTACCATCACATTTGTCCTCTTTATCATTCATTGCATTTCCTGTTACGCAAGCTGATGTTGAGCATGCCATTTTGAATAACAAAATATCACTTTAGGAATGTTTTATGTATTTGGGTGTGTAAACACATACATGACCTCATAATTTCACTTCCAGAAACTCTTGATTCAGTTCAACCGCCTAACTTGAACATTAATTATTATTATCATCTGATGCGATATATTTGGGTATGTGTAAAAGGTAGAACAATATATTTGAGTGTAGTATGTTATGTGTTAATCCAGCAGCACTTAACTCCCTGTTTTCGAGATTGTTCTCAAGTTTCGAGATAATTTCTTACCAATATTTTAGAAGTTGATTGCAAGTTACTTAAGAGTTAAATTTATGCCTTGTTTGTCGTTAAATTTCAGAAAACAGATGTTCACAGAATATTATTATTTTCCCAATTTTATTAAATAACCTCGGTCCTTGTTTTGAATGTCAATGTTTATCCTTACACTCTGTTGATGTAGGAATATTTCTTTCGTTTTGAGATTTTTTCTCTTATTTTTTTGTTTTATTTCATCATTTCTAATCCCATATTATTTTTGTCTGCTGTTTTAAATGACTTAGAAGACTTAAGATTTAAAAGTATATTTTATGCTTTGAATCATTTTGCAGTGGTGGTGCATATTTGCGGGTAGGCAGAGAACGAAGGATTTCTTAAGTGGCTTTGTTTTTTTAACTTTTAAGACTATATTATTATTAATTGATAGATTTGCTGCCCCCTGGGAGGTTGCTGTCACTGCGTCCCATAGTGGAACTATTGACTATTTAAGGGCCGGTCTTTCGAATGAGCATTAAACAGCCCAACAGTAAATGGACAAATAACTTTAAAGGCTCCACTAACTCAAAACAGGTCTTTCATGAGAAATTTAATGGACCATTGGTTAATTGACAATTATCTTGGTTTTTTTTTTGCGACTGGCAATATTGAACTTGTTGCTTTCTTCACTCTATACATGTGTGAGAGCGAGACGCGCGATAAACACCATTCGTTAGAAAGAGATGACAGACAAGGTCTTATGTGTTTGTTTTACTGCAACTGTCAAGTTAAGTTTTATTTTATTTCTGTTATTTAAATATTTTTAAAAGGGAACCCAAACAAATATATAAAATAATTCATATATATTGTTTTCTGTATTAAAAATTAGTATTTCTAGGTTATTCCCATTGCTTTATAATAATATTATGTACTACGTGCGTCATCTTGTAATTTTGACATTTCACTTAGCATTACTACCAAAGTGAGATATTTTTATAAAATAGACGATATTTTAGTACCGCATAGTTCTTATTTTGATGCTTTATAGAAAGCATTGTAATCCGATTTATAAATTGGTCGAAAAAAATGGACTCTCTCATAATAAGAATCATCAAAAATTTCGAAAAACGATATCAAAACAGACAAAATTGGCAACCATTTTGACAGTTCTTAATTGTCCATTAGTGTGCTATTGGCTGTTGGAGCGGCCCACTAAATTTAATCTTTCATTAAGGGGTTTAATGCCCTAATCGCCGCTATTTGACAGTTGAAAGATCCGTTTTTTTCTCTAACGGGGCATAAGTGAGTTAATCCTCCATTGAAACTTATTTGACTGTTTAATGCTTGTTCAAAAGATCCACCCTAAGACTGTAAAAACGTACACAATTTATAACCATGTAATGTTACATATGTGTTTATACCTACCCTTATTCAATATTTACACATTTTTTCATCGAAGATGGTCGCATAGTCGACCGAAAATATTTTTCGGAAAAAAATATAATCTATTTTAATACTGCAAAGTTTGTTTTATTTATAAATAGGAATAATTTACTTACTTGAAGTAAGAACAGATCTTAAAAAATGCTAAGAAGTATGATTGAGCAAAAGTTAGTCTGCTTCAAACAGAATTAAGGCCAAACGGCAAAGAATATATAATCAGAAACGATGACCCAAGTGAGGAAAATATTATTATATGTAGGTAGAAGACAAAGCGCTAGGGATAAAATATATTATTACCTATTTGAAATAAAGTTTAAAAAGTTGGCGATTCACTTTAGAAATACTTAATGTGTTCAGGGCTTAATCCTGCCACTCCAAGATGCTGCGACAGAGATTGCCAGGTCATCAGAACCCCTATTCTGTAGCAAGTGTAGGGTAGTCACTTGAAAAAAGTGACTATTAGGCGATACATTTTGTATGAAAAACGTCTATATACGTATCGAATGCGAGAATCGCATATAGACGTTTTTCATACAAAATATATCGCCTAATAGTCACTTTTTACACTTTTACCCTACACTTGCTACAGAATAGGGGTCCAGGACTACATTTCTCTCCAATTAATGTTCAGATCAGGGGATGACTGCTGTCCTGGATTGCTCCGAATTAATATGTCGTCCGATACAGAGAGATATCCACATTTTTTCGAGGCATTTTTCTGCATTTCGATACACCCACTATTCTATTGAGATTCTTCCACAGTGAGTTTGGTAGATATTCACCTCATGTGGATACATCCATGGCACCTTTCTTGATTGCAATTTACAGACCTCTGTGTTGGTGTGAAGACTGATCAGGCGATGTAACTTTAATGAGCTTTTTCTGGATTTCTTTCGCGATTCCACTGGTTGATGGTGGCAAAAATAGGGGATGTCTAAGGTCTGTTTGTACCTCTCTGCATCTGCGGCTATTCTTCGACGAATTTAGGGTGGGGTGACTCCGATTGAATGATACAATTTATGGGTTGGTGCATGTTGATTTAAGGCATTCTGAGATTGTTCGCACTCTAATTCACGGCTGTATCCAAAATGGACAGATTTTTGCCTCACAAAACATACACTTAAAACATAATAATAATGTGCAATGATCAATACCGAAAACTGTGAACATATGTTCTTGCATGAAACCATCAAGTCAATAATATTGCGCAATATATCCTTGTTTATTTTAAAAAATCCCTAAATGTCAGGTAGGCGGACCTGTCGGCGTACCTTTAACAGGTGCATTAAGTGATCACTTAAAGGGCCAAGGTGATAATAGGCACCCTTCAGATAAAGAGACGAGGATTTATGGAAGCCTCCTTTTTAATTGTACAACCTGATTTTTTATCACCGTCAAAAAAAGAATAATTTGTTATACACGACTTGTTGTAAGAAATGTAACACTTTTATGCTTAATAGCTGTAAGTTCATTTAAAATATATTTATTTTCTAAAGCCGACTTAGTAAAATACAGACATTAGTATATTAGTCGGTGTGGCTCGTTGTGTTTCTTACATACCTAGACATTTGACATTATATAGATGTGAATTTTACGTGTTTTGTTATTATATTTTAATGGCCTATGGCCGTGTATGATTGTAAATAAATAAATATACCTGAGGACATTTTTTTTCTTCTCTGTCGTTTAATCCACAAGCGGGGTAGTTTTAACACATTTTTTCTTTTCTTACTAAAAATAAACCTGATACTTATTTATAGCGACTTCGGAATATTAATATAAGTGAAGCTATATTTTTATTATTCAATTGTGGGTGAATTGTTGTATTTTTCACCAAGAAAGAGACTCAATTGCTTGAACAATTTAAATGAAAGGTGATTGGTCATATATGTGCTTGGTTAATTACCTACATTATTTTTCATGAAATATACCTATGTACTTACCTACTAAGTTAATTCATTGTACTTGAAATACCATGCACGCACCTTTGTCTCATAACATCATTGAAGGTCATAAAATTTAGGTTTTGAAATATCAGAAATTCACTTAAAATCTGTACTTTAAAGCATATGAATAATATTTCAAGTACCTACATACTCTTATTCCGTACAGACATGCGTAGGTACAAAGTTTATAAAGTGCAATAATTATTAGTATCTTGTAAAAATTCTCATGTTTAGAAACACAATATAACTTCCTCAATGTAAAGATAAAAAAAAACATTTTATTTTAAGCATTTATCGCATTTTAATAAAACTAAAATTGAGATGTTCGACGGGTAAAATCTAGTCAAAAATAAAAATCAGTGTAGGTATGTATAGGGCTACATTTTGATGCCGGTTGTTCGTGTATGAAGTTAGGCGCCTGTATTCGGCTGACGTTTGACCATCCCAAGTATCCCTTGTGGTAACTAAAGTTAAAACTCTACACGATAATGATGCCGCCGCTTCAGGTAGAGAGTGAAGGGCCAGATAATTATAGATCACCCGCCGCCCGACGAATGGACATTCACGGAATCATCTCGTAAATTGTCCGTTTCCCGTTAAGATAATCTCTTCTTTCCATCGTCCTTGGCCATTATTTGGCCACACGTGAAAATGATGATTTTGATTGTTTTTATCTTTCAGATTTGTATATCCATTTTGTCATTCACTCTGCATGCCAAAACCACCTCAATTTATTCACTTTGATTTTAGTCACTCCGCTGCCATTCACTCCACATTCCTTTTTAATATTATTTCTCACTTCGTCTTTTTCCGCACATCGTGTGTAGTGTTAATTATCATTGTTACAGAATATATACTAACATATAACAGTTATGCCGGGGATACTTGTTATCGGAGCACTGGAGATTCTATGTGTTTGTTTCACTAGAAAAGTTCCATTGGTAGGTATATTTTTTTTTTTTGATGTTGCTTTTTTTTTTTTTTTTTTTTTTTAATTTATTGACAAAAAAAAATTGTACAAAAATTTTTAAATAGGAAGATGCCTAATCCCTTACGGGATTTTTGTCTGTTCTGCATACAGGTATTATACACTTAAAAATAACTTAAAAATAACTCATACACTATACATAAAGAACTTACTCAATAATAAGGAATAAAGTCCGGACCCTCCGGCAAATCAGATCAGCCAGCCAACTTTTCTATGTAATATATAACCTTTAATTTTATTTTTAAAGTTGGCCATGGCTTTGCATTCCTTAATGCCCGATGGTACAGGGTTCCAAATTTTAGGTATAATAATGTCATCCGTTCGTCTACCATAGTCATTGTGGAAGTTAGAAGTTTGTAGTTGATTGTTTGTTTTTTGTCTTTTTTTTTTTTTTTCTTATAGTTTAATTTCTGTTTGATGTCAGCTTTTTATTACTAGCGTTTATTTTTTAATTTAAACATTTTTTTTTAATTATACAACATTTTTCTAAAGTAATTTCTTAGTAGGTAAGATATGAAAACAAAATTTTCCACTTTGAGATTGTTAATCACATACCGTTACTGTTTAATAATATCCTGTTTGAAGGTCTGCATCATTTTTTTTTCAATGTTTCTGAGAAACTTAAAGTGAACAGAAATAAATTTTCGACATCTTTTCCAAAAATGTAATCAAACGTTTTTTTAATCAATAATGAAGATGTACCTGCCCTAACTTTATGGTGTCATTTTTACATCTTAAGAAAGAGATTTCTATATGAAAGCCTGTCTTTCAAATACACCTGATCGAACAAAAGTATTTTTTTTTGTCACAACTTTAAGCTTTCTTTCTTCAAAAAATATCATAAACATTATAGTTACAAAATTATTTACAAAAACACTCTTCGAGTTATATAGATAGAACATTCATTTATTAGTGTTATACACTAATGAATGAATTCTAAAATCCGCGGCAGTTGGATTCAGTCAGACTTTTATTTCGATTTTATAATTAATCGTGTTCCAAATACATTCTAATTATCATAGCAATACTTCTAAGAGCATAATAAACGGCAGATCCTTTTGTGTATTCAAATTTCCAATTAACATCTACCTGCTAGTATATTGCCAATTAATTTTAATCATAACAATATTCCGAGGGAACTTTGTGATTGAAGAAAGTACACAAGCACTGATAATACAACTCTTATAAATATACGTATAATATATTGTGTTTTGGTTTGTTCTAAAAGGAATTGTTTGCGAAGTAATTTGAGTATTATAACCAAAGATTTATTATTAAAAAGAAAGCATTTATTACAAACCACTGTTTCTGAGAATATTTTCGTTTAAAATATTAATATGAATAAATTATTGTTTTGTTCAGTTGAGACAAGCATTTTTTTATTGTTTAAACTAATGTTAAATCAAAACATGATATGTGTTTTCTTTTTCACCGAGAAGTTTCGGACGTCCGCTATAAAGGTAAAAGTTTACATACAATTTCATATCGCATAGATGCACTATGTGGTCATCTTATTATTAAATTTGTTGCGTCAATATTTATTTTATTCAGTCGAAAAAATCATCACTCAGCATAACAGGTACAAACCCTTTGCGCTGAGCATTGAGAGATAGATACAATATCAAATTAAAAAAAAAAACATCAAAACAATAATTACTACATTACATTACACAGCGGACGGACAATACAGTGCTAATATATAAGATATATTCCACAAGAATCCATTTTTATGTGGTTTTCAGCGTTTATATTCTGTTAATGTAAAAAGGGAGCCCTACCTATTTCTCTTGGTCATCGCATCACGCGTGAACAGCTAGACCAATTTCGCTCATTCTTTTTCGTTATGTTTGCTATTGTCAGAAGAGATATCTTAAGAAGGAAAAAATTGAAAATTTATTAAGTGATGTCGACAATTAATTATAAAATTTTCTATTTTGAAATTTTAATCGGCGTTTTACATCTGTCAGTTGTTTGATAGTTGGTGCGATTGTCTGAATGTGTCATGTAAATATAGTTTAAAACAGATGCATCGGTCGGAATTGTAATAGTAAAATAATGAATTTATCATTATACAAATTCGAATTCTATATTCGTTAGTTAGGACACGACAACGTCTGTTAGAAAAGCTAGTTACTTATAAGTACATAATGCGAATGTCTATACTTTCATTCCAGTTTTTAAACTTACACTAGATATTCGACCGTTAAAATCCATAGCACGAATTCTTATATAACTGTCTATAACTATATAACTATCCTTTAAGCTGTGATTCAATTTGAAGTAAATTAACATAAAGACGCTGTTTGACATTTATAAATATTTGGACAAATGTAGCGTTTCAAATAACGATTCAAAATACGCTGTGCATACTCAATCAATACAAGATGAATTGTTGAAGCAAACAGCCATTCAAGATGAAAATAGAAAACCAAGATGATTTGAGTTTGCGAATGAAACAAAGCAGTCAGTTAATGATAATCTATATTACTCATAGTATATGGAATATACATGAGTCTTGTGATCGGATTTCAAAAAAAAAAATAGATTTCGCTGAAATTAATTTTCTCGGCGTTTTCGAGGGTGTAGATTCCAAAAATGCAAAAAAAAAATTATTCAAAAATTTCCCCGTACCTGTACGCGTAAAATGTGTGCGCATCCATAACTCATAGTAATTCTTATCCGATTTGATTGAAATTTGGTAGAACGGTTAGCCCCTCGATGTAGTTGAGTCAGTAAAATGTTGAGATCTGTACCTTCAGGGGAACCCTCTTAAAGTATCATAATAAAGTGAATAAATTTCACTTGTTCTAGAAAAAGGGCTAAAAAAGAAAAAAAAATGTCTTCGATTTTTATAAAATTTGGTATACGGGTTGGTCTACACAAGCACGTAAAATCTGAGGTCCTTAACTTCAGTGGGTCCCCCTTAAAAAGGGCTAAAAATGAAGAAAAAAAAAAATCTTCGATTTTCATAAAATTTGGTATACGGAGTGGTCTTATGCTCCTACACAAGCACGTAAAATTTAAGGTTCGTAACTTCAGTGGGTCCCCCTTAAAGTACCGATTAATATTGAATATGTAAGTAGTTCTAAAGCAGATAATAATTGTCTTCTGGCTGTTATAATATACTATGAGTTCTGGGATACCCTGGACTAGCAGCTTTTATTAATACGTGAAGGAAAAACTTTGTGACCATTTTTACGAAAATTGCGCGGACGGAGGAGTATAAAATTTCGCACACTTTTAGTTTATATAGAGAAGGGGTGGCGAATGCTAATTTTTCTTAAAGTAAGCTTAAAAATAGATTAAATCAATAAAAAAAAAACACTACGCACACTACTGTAATGTTATACATACTCACACACACTTCGATGTATTTGACATTATTTGACACAGATCTTATGTTTATCTGTGGTCAAATTGAGAATAGATTAATATTTTTTTTGTATCAAATAACCATATAAATTTTTTTTGATATCAACATTTCAAATTTACGTATCCATGTCATGTTTTTTTAAAGAAAAATGTGAAATAGCGCTTACTCAGTTTTTGACAAAGCAATCTTAATAATTTTCAAACTTATAATCTAAATTTTAGTTATGGTCGAATGTCGAGCACTACTGGCCGACCACTAGTTATTGTTATATAACAAACCTGTTTATAGCTACCGATGTTTTGAACATTTTGTAACAATACTGTGAGTGAGAGTGTAATCGTTCACAATGTATTGTGTCGGCGCTTTCAAGAAAGCTCTCGGTACGATCAGTTGATTCTCAACTCTCTGAACACGATGTTAGTTTACTTTCAATTTCTATGAATACAGTTATCTGTCCCTAGTGTGGGTACATGAATGTATTGTTCAGTTTTTAGTTGCTAATTAACCCAATACTTCAGCTCTTAATTAAAATCATTTGTAAACAGCTTTTAATGGTAACAAAACAATACGATCTCATAGTTTGTGTCAACCAGTGAGACGTAGTGTAGACTTCACGCGTTCTAAGGATTTAATAGCTCGATTCATACAATATTTAAGGATCAACAATTGTACCATGAGAATATTAATTCTAGATACCGAAGATTAACCATAGCTTCTAATTAAAAGGCTGAAATATCGGGTAGCTACTTAGTAAATCACCATATCAAGACAGATTCCTCACTACGGTAATTTTGGAGTTTCCCAGAGTGGTTTATCGTTGTCTTCTCTGGTGCTTTTTCAGAAAGCGATGGTTGGTCCTTTTTTCAGACTCCAGAATCTTCTTCTCTTTCATTCTCCTAGAATCTTCACATATATTTTTATTAATTCAACCGGTACTTACATTAGACTCTAACTCTGCGACGAAACAGCACGCCTTGGCCTTCGAGTCAATGCCAGTAAGACGGAGCTCATGGCGAGTAATGCCTGCCCCGATAAACAGCTACCGATAACCATCGACGGTCACCAGGTCTCCCGGGTGGATAAATTTAAATACCTGGGAGCAACCATTACCACCTCTGGTTACCTCGGGGCTGAGCTCCCGATACGTATCGGTATGGCAAGTGGCGCCTTTAACAACATGACCAAGATATGGAAGGCGTCGGCGTTTAGTGTCGAGACGAAATGTAAACTGTTTGATGCGTGTGTGTTGCCCATTCTCCTCTATGGGTGTGAGTCCTGGCACCTGACCAAAGCCCGGGCACAAAAAGTCTCAGCTTTTGAAATGAAGTGCCTAAGGAGAATTCTGGGCGTAAGATGGTACCACCGCATCACGAACGACGCTATACGCCGGCGCACCCAGCGTGAGCCCATCACCTCTACCATTGTGGGGAGGAGATGGACTTGGCTGGGACATGTGTTAAGGATGCCGAATGACAGTTGGCCGAGGAGAGCGCTGTTCTTCCTCCCATCAGGGTCCCGAAGACGAGGAAGACCCTCTCACACTGTGTTCCGCTCCTTCGAAGCAGAGCTGAGGGACATGGACATGGTGTGGGAGGAGGTCATAAACATTGCGCAAGATCGAGCGCAATGGAGAGCTCTTGTTGCCTCCCTATGCCCCTGAGTGGGGTGTAAAAGGGAGAATTGATTGATTGATTGATTGACTTACATTAGACAAAAAGTGACCAATTCAATAATGCCACATTTGGCATTACATGCGGTGTTCCGAATGGACAGCGACGTCCCCCGCTGGTATTCGGGGGGCTGAAATTCAGCATCCCAAGAGGCTACGAAGAATACAAATTATGTGTTGAAAACTGCCTGTAGGTCGTAGGCTCGTAGGTGTATTTTTTTGCATTATTCATGTATATTTATTGTTGTACTTTTCAAAGACAGTTGGTGTAGTCACATTATTAAAATCAGATCATTCAGTTTGCAATTTCTCGACTCGAACAAAGTGCTTTAAACAAAACTTATGAGGATTGTAGCACAGAAAGACACATTGGTTTTTGTTATATTTCCAACTAATTATATCAAATTGCTTTGTTTCAGATTACTACATCGATAATTTTGTTCAACGGTCTTCGCCAATTGGTCGTTTGAATGCAGCTTGCAGATCATTACCTGTTGCCATTTAAAGGTTAGTTCTAATTTACCTACATAGACAAACTGCAGAATTTAGAAAATTTATCTTTCTTTGCAACTTGCAACGTCATACACTCAAAGGTACACAATTACACTTTCGAAATCTTTCATCATTTGAAATTAAGAAAAAGGGCTTCAGGGATTGAAACGACAACCTTTATTCAGACGACGAACGTCTAGCGTACAGTGTACTACCACCATTTCTTTCCTTTCACTTATCAAACTTTGAAAATTAATATTTCTTCGATGAAAAGCTTTGTTTAAAACTACATATAAACCAATTTCACGGATTTCCCTTCAAATTAAAAGTTTTAGTAGCATTAACAGCATATAGATATCCATCCATCCATCAATGGCGCTACAACCCATTGTGGGTCTTGGCTTCCTCAAGCAGTCGTCACCATTCCGCCCTGTCGGCTGCCCTACGACTCCAGTTTCTTCATATTTCCAGATCTCTGCTCACTGAATCGAACCAACTCAATCTCGGTCTGCCAATATTCGTTCTTCCTGTCGGGCTGGCTATTGATTCGACGTAAGATTTTCCTCTCGAACACATCATACACATACCTATAGATATAAAAATAATAAATAAATAAACGCTTACTGCATAATAATAATAATTAACCAATTGAAAGGTTTTTTTTATATTGCTTGATGATTTCTTCCAAGCAACCAAAAATCTACCTATTGAAGACATGAAATTTCAATATCTGAAATATTTGGTTTCTATTCATGTAATTCTCTTATTTTAATGTATAAGTACCTACCAGAAATATTACTTCATATCAAAAGTATCAATAGTTATAAAATATTGCACTTAGCGATATTTCACATTCTAACAAAAAAAAGTACTCTTATGTGTATCGTGTATCCGACATCGATTCCGTCGTATATGTAAGTATGCGATTTCGATTCCGTCCTCAACGAAGGCCAAATCGGAAGCAAAACAAATAGGAGAGGTTTTATGAGAAATGGAATGTCGGTGGAAGAAACCGAAGAAGTTTGGCTGGATAGAAAATGTTTTATTAAAAGAAAAAAAAATATATGCGTCCGTACTGCGGATGATTAATATTAATATTTGTCAAAATGTATGTTGGTTATTTCATCGATAAAAGTTTTGTTTTCGTGGTTCGATGTTATCAAACCAAATTGGACACAGTCATTAAGAGAATTGGACACACTGGTGTGTTGGCGCGGACGCTTCTCCTTCTCGTCAGTAATAGTAATTACATACATAGGTACCTACCTATATTATGTGAGTAAAATTGTTGAATTTCGCAAATAATAATCGCATATTGTATTGTGTAATAATTTCTATTGTAACTAATGGATTAAACATTATCGACGCTTTTACTCATAATAATAATAGAGTGTTATATTGTGATACAACATTAATAATTATTATACCTACGTACATATCATGTACGTTAAATCCCAATTATCCATCCTTCTTTTAAGTCTTTTACGTGGATATTTTAGGTCTTGCAAGAATGTTTATATATTGCGAGTCCATTCTTTGAATTGTCCGGATATTTTTTTTTTATATCTTTATTTTTGTTTATTAGTTGTCATACCTGTAACGGTGATGATAGATATATTAGTTTGAAGTCCCTGGTTTCGGCACCAAAACTTTCAAGGGTGCAATTTTTCGATGATTAAAAACGATTTCAATACATTCACATTGAATTTGATGTTACATTCTTCCAAAAATCGTAAAAGAAATAAGGACATCTTCAAAGAGGGGAAATACCAAAATATCCACTCTTAAATCTTAGAACCAAGAACAAAAATAATTATTTATAGAATATTTTCCAGGATCATTCTATACCAGCCCCCAATTTAGTCATTCGATACGTTCAAAACCTTATCTCTGCAGCCTCATTTAAGAGGTGAGTGCTTATTTTTGGAATTCCGCTTACTCAAAACTTGTCGCCCACCATTATTCTGCTTTACTATTTATTTTATACTCAACGCTCTTACTGTTTTGTTGTATTTTCCTCACAATATTTCTATTGAAGCAATCAATCAAACTGAGGTGTCAATGGAACATTGGAATAATATTTTACTTTCTTCTCAGATTTTTTTCTTAGATTCGAAATGTCAGAATATATATTATAAGATTTATAAGCCACGAAATACGTAAGTAATCCATCAAAAACAAGTTTACTATCCACATCACGCATCGTCTAACATTTTTTTTAAATTCAAATGATCTCTTTGGCTTGTTTTCCATCTGCCTGCATGAAGCCAAGTGCAATGGAATAGTCTGAATGAGTATAATGCTTCTTCTTCTTCTTCTTTTTTACGAAGAGAGTATAATGCTATTTTCTCCAATTATGAGCTTTCGTTTTTCGAATCTGTTGAAAATCTTCCCGGAATTTTTTTTCGAATAGTTAGCTATGCTTTGTAATGTGGGTTTATATTTTAAACCCACATAATAAAGCGTAACTAAACAGGTTTATATTTTCTGCCAAATATCTCTCTCAATTGAAATATTAAATAGTTGATATTTTATACGTAAAGCTTTTGACGTTCTAAGAATCGGCATTATAGCGCATAATAAAAATCCTGATTGATGGTAAATCGATTCAATCTTGAAATATCGCTCTTCCACGTAATCTACAACTTGGTTGAAATAGGTTCAATCTGACCAAAGCAATTCCACACGTACCTCAACTTAATCCGGGCATTCCCGTTTGTCAGATTCTCAGCTCCTTCCAAATACCCCGCTGGCCATTGAACTTCACATTTTAATACCAATAACAATGAGCCAAAATTATGCGAATCGACTCGATATCTATCTTAGCCGTTGGTGATGCCGCCTACTCGAATCGTTTCCCACTGATGGCCACACATACACAAATGTGTCTATGAAGTGGTGGATGAGTTTTGTTTGTTTGAAACGGGTGAATACGCACATGTACCCCATATAGGTACTATATTTTCTGTAGACAATTTCATTGATCCTTATAGAACTCATATTTCTTAACATAAAGGTATCTTAGTAAACTGGGTATTTCTTAAGGGGTCTGCACAAACATAATAATATACCATTCGAATGACCATCCTTTTTTGTCGTTATAAATTAAACTTATTTTTTAGACGGTAATGTTTAGTTTCTTACTTCTGATCAAGATGTCATGGGTCCGATTCACAATTGGGCCAGATTTTTTCATGTCTTTTCACTTGAAATTTTTTAACCACTGCAGATATTCTGTCGCAGACAGAAATGTCCACAGGTAATGAGTTTCCCCTTCTAACAAAGTTTATTTATTTTTTTGAACACCGATAAAAAAATTTTTATTCAATCATTTGAGATGAATATCTTTAAATGATAATGACCATCTGCCATATTGAAATATTCGCATAATCATTTCCGAGAATTGATTTGCGACCATCAAATACATCTTGGAGAGTAATGAACAAATGGCACCACCATAATAATACCGTATCGTATTATCAAAAGGTGCATCTGAATGATTGTGTCAGATTTATAAGATTATCAGAATACATTCCATTGGTACAATATTACTTCATAATATCATTCCCTATACCAGGGTTTTTCTTAAAATATGAAGTGAGCACTTAGAAATAAACGAGAATACGATTAAATGGTTACAACATTAGACATAGCATTAATGAGAAGCTTTGAAATACATTTCGATAATTTCAATGGAAAACATATTTTTGTGTTGTAACATCAATAATTGAGTTTATAAATAGCTTTCCCTACACACGTTGTCCTGTAGTCCTTACTGATTTCCAATTTGTAATTTAAAGGTACAATACGAATAATATGTTCGAATGTTAATAATATATTTCTGAAAGCTAGAAATAAATTTTATCAATAATCTGCGTACCAGTGTTTTGAAACTCGATGGTTGTAAATAAAAATTGTGTTGTAATGGATTTTTTCACAGATGGCGTTGTTGTCAGTAAATCCGTTTCATATTTACTTAAATATTATATTTTATATTATTTTCTATCCCTTTTCGATGTTTTATTAGGTAGTTATTCTGTTATCCGGAGCGGAGAAGAATCCAATAAACCAAGCATCATAAAAATCTGTTGAGCTGATCTCGAGTTATAACTAAGTGTTCGCACTAACCCGACATTATTTTATATTATGGATATCAACAGCCACAATCAATATGACTGTGAAATTATAATATATAAGACACATAGGATAGAATCTTAAACCGAAGAATGTAAAAATCATAGCTTTGCGTTAGAAGGAAAAATATATACACTGCGTGATATTCTGAGAAAGACTCTAAAGTAGGTAGTCTAAAGAACACAATCTGAAACACTTTTATCGGAGTGAGCAGCTATTGTGAGGTGGAGTAAACAAATGAAGCGCTTTTTGTGACCACACCACATGCTAAGGGTGGATAACACCTGAATTCCCGTAGAATACAAAAGTCCGTTAAACAGACGTAAAAAGTGTTCCATTGATCCAAAAGAATACCAGAAAATCAAGCGAAGTTTATTTTTGATGAATGTCTTTTAGTTTATGATTTCAACATTACGTACAAAGCTTGTATCGTAGGCACAAATATATGTTTACGGGAACTTATTTTGAGAGCGAAATATTTACTTTTTGTTTGGAAACTCGGAGCGCCAATACCAGTCAATATAATGTTATGAAAGAAGTGATTACAATTTCTAAAAGAGAGTTTTTCTTCAATATATTCTTAAGTATTGAGAAATCCCTCGTGTATGGGAGGAAGTTTAAAACTTTTATGAAATACAGCAAACACAACACCTTGCGGAGCGTGTACGTACACCCTCGAAAGCTTATTTTAGAAACATTTAAAAGTTTCGACTTTATTCAAGCTGGGGAACTTGGGCAGGTAACATTTCAAAAACTGCTAATTTATTATATCGACCGCATTATATTCTTAGTTGATTATAAATAAAAAGAAAAGATTTCGCTCCCTAAATTGGATACAAATAAAAATAATTAGGTACTTCAAATACAAATTTATTTGCTTCTCATTTATTCGCTTTATTATGTGATTGTCTACACTGTTGACATACAATAATTATTTTGTATAAAAATGTCTTTGAATCTTTTCACCACATTTAAATATTTCGTGTATTTAACATGAAATATTATAAAGAAGGCTTCATCTCTTGCTTCTGTGATAATTTGCTGTGTTTTGTCCATTTCTTATAAAGCTGATATCCAGTTGTCAATAGTTGTGTTCCAGCTGCTATTTTGAATTTGCTCGCCTCGAGATCTTATTAGGGTGGATTTACACCAAACGAACATAGAGCCAGATTTATTAATAGAGCATTCTTTCTTGATAGTTTATATTGACTCCAAGCAAACAACGAGAACTAGAACTCTGGCGTCATCGATCATTAGTAGTTCTTGGTGTTAGCTCTAAGTTGTAGTTATTTTTGATGTTGAGTGCTCATCTTTTGAGTAAACGGCAGTAAAAACATATTTAAGTTCTCAAGTTAGATATGCGAACTGGCGTTAGCATTTTAATCACGGTGAAACGGACGAGTAAACGAGAATACGAATCCAGGAACTGTAGGAATGCGTTTCGAATTGAAACGTGATTATTTGTTTCGCTAAATCCTTTTATTGCACAATGCGATATCCAACAGTTTCCGATTCCGAACAAGTAACAATTACTCGAACCATATTATATGATTGCTATAGTAGGTAAACGTTATTATTTAATAGTTTAATGTGTGTACAAACGCACGCACACTTCGTGGTCGTAAAATATGTAAAACCTACTCGACCTCGTCAAGGTAAACTGCAAGGTATGTCGAGACTTAGTTTATTCGCACCGCGCGGTTAACTGCCAAAGTCGACGGACTTTTCGATGTGAACTCAATAGCTCTCTCTCTTGTTCTGTGATGCTTATCAGAAAAACTTGAGCTTAAGGGAGGTTACATAATATCTATCATCAAGTTAACTTTGGCCTGCCCCGTTTTCTTTTCCCATCTGTAAAGGCTTAAATGTTCAAAACTCTCGGAGGACAAGCGAAGAATTCAGCTCAATCTGCTGTTCTGGATAACTGAAATGATTGGCTGATGATGTGCTGTTCTGGCGCGTACGATTTCATTAGACATAATGGTTTCACCCTATCTTCAATATTCTGTTGCTGGTAATTATTTTATCGAAAAATATATCGGCAGAAAGGACGAATACAAACAATCATTAACATAGCATGAGTTTTACAATACAGAGAGCAAGCATTATAGTAAGACTAGTTTCTGGTGTAGGCAGGCGAGTATCGACGGTGAGTTTGTTGTAGGTAAGCTCTAGGCACTGGTGGCGTTCGCTGGACGCGGAATACCAGACTACCTGTTACGACATCAACACATACCACCATTAACACCTGTCTCGAGATTCAGGCCTTTGACCATACACCACGCAAGTTATTTTGTTTATTTGTTCGCATTGTTCGGAATATTATAATTCAATACCGCGATTACTGATTATCATTTATTAATGTTTGTTTTTAACAATTAGGAAAATGCTTATACTAGGCTGTTAGATAGTAACATTCTCCCTTTTAAGGCCCCCCGCACACCGCAATCCGGCCCGGAGAAGACCAATACGCAGCAAACCCGACCCGCACAAAGCCGACCCCTAGCCCGATTGAAGCAATCGAATAAAAAAGCCGGCCACACACAAATCAAGCCCGCCGCGGATCCCCCCCCCCCCCCCCCGAACCAACCCACAATGCGGGAGGCCTAGGCCCCACTCAGGAGCATATAGGGAGACATCTAGAGCTCTCCATTTCGCTCGAAGGCGTCCGAGGCTCATTGTGCCATTTCTGACCGGTTGAGGTTTAAGGACGTGAGGTGGTCAACCTCACGGTCCCGATCCGATTTCTCGATTTCCTGCCTCTTACAGGATGCTCGAAATACCAGCAAAAAGAGCAGAGGTGCTATTCTTAGCCGGCAACCCCACGGCAAATTGTACGAATGTTAGATAGTACGAGTTTTTAATGATTTATTGTTGTACGTCGCCAATGCAAAAAATATCTCATTTGATATCAGTATATAAAATATTAAAAATATAAACTTCTACATGCAGTTTAGTAGAACTTTAATTAATAATTCTATTGAATTATTACGTAACACATCAGTATTATTACGTTTATGTACAAACTCCTTGTCGGTTCTGCCCTTGCAATAATGATTGTCCCAACTTTTTTTCTACAAACCATTCACCAAAATTCTCGTGGTCGCTCATCAGAAACCCAATTAATGTTTTTAAAACGTTATAAATCATTTCTAATTAACCATCGTTACTAAATGAGAAATTAATTGTTGATTTTAATTGTGTACAAATTGTAATATACGCTCGTAGCAATAATAAAATTAATTACTCTTCTAGAATTTCACAGCTTTAGACATACAACACTATGGGTCGAACGTACATATAATCCCTTTTGTCGTAGGAAATAATTCATAATAATATTTTAAGAAGCGATCCTTTATTTGATATGATTTATCTATTTTTAATATGCGACCTTTTTTGGTTGGGCTGGTAAGAAGAAGATTGTAAAAAAACAGTAGCATGTTTTCAAGGGAATGATTATAAAAAAAAATGAATACCGTCAAATTGGATGTTTTTCAATGTTTTATCAGTTATTTGATAAAAACATTACTCAAGTTGAACTTTATATCCAACGTGTGCTCAATATTCACTAATTGCGGGATGCGAGAGCAAGCGCCTCCGTGGTATCCGTTGAAACGATTTTGTGCCATCATAAGACACTGGAAACGCATCAACCATAAAGTCTCATTGACTGACAGGCCCGAGCCCCGTACTAACGAAGCCTTCAAAATACATTATGTACCAAAGCCTCGACTACCATCCGGAAGGCATTATAAAGCGCGGTAGACCCTTTAAAACGGTCAGAAGTATATAAGAGGCTGATCTTTGGGGTTCTGATGTCGACTGGGATGAGGCGGTGAGGAAAGGGTTCCAGAGTCCTTATGCTTCACTTAAAAGCGGAATGGTCGAAAAAAAGAAGTTAACAATAATAATTATTATTAACCGGTTATTGCTAACTCATCGATATTCGTTCTGTTTTAGGTAGCTTTTATCCTTTTTCTAACTTTTTGAGATATCTGTTTTAAAATTTCAGAAACCACATTTCGATCTGGGACTGTTGATTAACAACTTATACTTAGTGATGTATTCGACCTCCCGTTTCCATACTTTGTTCATTATTCATCGCTCGACACTTTGTGAAACAGACGATCACCTCCGCAGTTTCGCCTATGCAATTATTGATTAAACGACTCTGTTATTCTATGACAACAGTGCATTCTCCATAACTCTCAAGGCTACGGAGCATGCGATTACATTGATATTTATCCATATTAATTGTACTAGAGAACACATTAATCAACTACATATTTTCGTTTGTCTTAGATTCCTTATCTTTCATGCTCATAACTTTTCTTCATTAAATTGTTTTCCCCTTTTCATGTTGCTACTCTGTATGTGAAGTATGAACCCGTATACTAGTATAAAAATATCTGATGATGCGTCGAGTTTTAATGCCTGAATTTGTTTAAACGTTAAAGAACTATTATTGGGAAACATCCCAGGCACAATGTTTCCTATTGCTTTGTATTTCATACGTTTTGTCTGGACTAAGATATTAATGCTTCCAATATGGTATTTCTTTACTAATAATAAAATATTTGTATGTTTTTTATAAGGTTTTTTGTTTATGTATTGAAAGTTCTTTGTCTCCACATACAGCCTTCCTTCCCAAGTCACAACAAGGCTATTAAATTCTCTGGAATAATATTATTTTTAACCTTTTGATTATGATTTTCTTAATTTGTTATCTTTATGTATTGAGGATTTGCAGGTTTCCTAAGCTTCTTCTTCTTACTCTTGAAATAGATCCGAGAATCTGTTCTTTTCACAAAGTAGTTTCCTGGGACGTCGAACTCCAAGGATCCTTCCATCTTTTTGGAGGACTCCCGGATTGGCGGCTGCCCGAGGGGATGTTGTTCGCCACCACGTTGGGAGTTCTGGTGTTGTCCATCCATCAGTGGCCACGCCAGAAGCGTCTCCGTGTCCTGCCCCATCTGACAATGTCCTCTGTGTTGCAGGTCTCTCTGATGGTAGTTTTGCGAATTCTATCCGTTTCCTAAGCCCCAATCATAAAGCCAGCTTTACACTAATCACGTACAATTTTATTTTGATTTAAACGGTCAATCAATATCTTCATTACTTAAAATGTTCAAACAACCATTAATCTGACATAGTGCAAACATGCTTAGCCGAACGTATCAATGAATAATTGGTGTTTTTGTTTTGGCAGAAGTCTTGCTGTTATTAAGCCAACACAACTCAGTTGAAGGTAGAAGGAATGTTCGGCGTATGATTGATGCCCGCTTTCGTGGTTTTACCCAGAATCCCATTCTCATTCTTGTTATTAATATCGCGGAGCCTCGGGGAGTTGGTTGGTTCTTCCTTTTTTGTCCCATTTATCAGCCGCGATACCAGGATATGTTATTATTTTATTCACATGATAAGACCTCGAGATCAAACGCTTCTTTTTTATTCTCTGTTTTTATGAGGGGCCATTACGTCAAATCTCCCTTCTGCCGAGAGTATCAATCTCTCTTCTTTGAATGTTTCACATATTTTTAATCTGAAGATTTTGTTTAAACTGATCCTTCATTTGCTTAATTTATTAAACATATTATATCTTCACTTTATTTCATTATAATATTAATATATTTGTTGTAGGTATTATCTTTGTGTACATTTTTAATGATAAGGCCCTGTTCTAATTGAAAAGTGATCGCGCGTCCGAGCGTTGATCGATGATAAATAATGTTCTCGGTTCGAACGGTCCGTCCGCGATTGAGCTTAATATGACGCGCGGCCGCTAAACGCTTTCCAATTAGGACACAGACTAACAAGTTGTGTTGTTAGTATGAAAAATAAAAAATGAAAGTGTTCCTATAAAAGAAGATGAAATTCTCCCAAAAATTTTCGCATTATCATCGATACATTTTTGTCTATAATTCGCACCCTTTGTTTGATCACGTGTCAAGATAACACATTGTATTTGGGGAAATAAACAGTTTTTATTTGGCAGTTAATTTTGATGTTATTCTTTTTACTCAGCTTGTTTTTGTAAAATACTTCCACTTTTCCTTTTTCTCAACTTTTGAAAAAGCTTCGACTTTATTCAAATAGTACCTATCATTTTTTTAGTAATCCTTACTCTTATGATTCCTTTATTTTCGCGGCCTTAAATATAATTCCTTTAACTCTCTACGTGTATAATTTTTAGTAGAATTTTAATAAAAAATATATATGAGATTTTGAAGCTCGCTAAGGAGAAGTTTATTGGCATTAGTGTGTAAAATAGAGTACCTACCTATGCCGTATAGATTAGATTATTTAACCGGAAATGGGTATCCAGTATTTTTTCAAATTCAACACTTTTCAATTATTACTTTCAATTCAAAATTGCTTCGTGGTAAAAGGTACGGAATATTGACAACATTGTTTCCAATACCTTGTACATATTATTATTTCTAATATTTTCTCCAATTACACAGAGATCTACAATCACTTATGTGGAACATTTACCTACATTTTCACTTCCGAAAATTTATACAACTGAAACCTTAGAGTATAACGAGTATTTATAGAAACCATTCGCACTTAGTGGGTTGTAAATGTCCGCTCTCACGCATTACTACCACGAGATTGATTACAAAGGAATGTGTGTACGTTCCGCTTGGTCGGACGAATGCTCGATCGATTGTTCGTTTTCATAAACACACATCGGCTGTTATTCTTGAAACTTTCATCGCGGAGGCAAAACAAGAAGATTTGTATTATCATTTCAATAAGATCTTTGATATATTCAAAACATGAACTAGACACATACACCCGTTGATTTCAATAAGATCTTTGATATATTCAAAACATGAACTAGACACATACACCCGTTGATTTCAAAAATACTCGGATAATGAAAAAACACATTTTATGAAAGGACATTGAATAATTATGTAATCCAATCCAAATCCAAACTCCCTTTACGCCCCACTTAGAGGTATAAGAAGGCAGCAAGAGCTCTCCATTGCGCAATGTTTATGACCTCTTCTCACACCATATCCAAATCCCTCAGCTCTTTTTCGAAGCAGTGGAACACTATATGAAAGGGTCTTCCTCGTCTTCGGGACCCTGATGGGAAGAAGAACAGCTATCTCCTCGGCCACTGTCATTCGGCATCCTTAACATGTCCCAGCCAAGTCCATCTCCTCTCCATAATGCTAGAAGTGATGGGACTACTCTGGATTCATTGGTGTATAGCGTCATTCGTGATGCGGTGGTACCATCTAATACCCAAAATTCTCCTGAGGCACTTCGTTTCGAAAGCGGTGACTTTTTGTTCCTGGGCTTTGGTCAGAATATTATGTAATATTCAACCTTTTTATAAATTATGTGTCAATTATATTTTTTTTTATCATATCATTTTATCCGGATAGTCCATTAAAAATCTACTTCTTGCTGTTTATGTTACGACTGGTGACATTTCATTTAAACAATAGGGTTGCCATGGCTGTCATTCCAACTCTTCATTGGGAATCGGTCTTGCAATGAAGCTTAAACCTGCTCTTTTTACCCTCATCAGCTCGCTATATTACTACATTAACAAAAATGGTTGTATTTTTTTTTTAAGTTCTTTATTCATTGGAAAAAAATCACATTAGATACATTTTCATATCTCCCTCCACGAGGCATAGCCTGTCTTAGAGAGGAGATGTCACATAAGCATACATACTTTTATTCAACCTGATTGTTTTATTTTTTTTTTATTTTATTTAAATTTAAATTACCGTTTACATAATATAATTTCTCTTTACCCATTTGAAGTTGTCTACATTTTAGTTATTCCCATTTTACTTTGTTAATTTATAAACACTTATTAATGTTAAAATGAATCGATAGTGGCACAAATCACCCTCAATGGGTGGAATGCCTAATTAATTATATATAAAAAAAAAAAAACATACCTGGATAATTAAATACATGACAGCATTCGCAGTCTTAAAATTTGGTTGCTTTACTTTTTAATAACTGTACGGACAGTCGTAAGCCAGTAGTAGTTTGTTCCATTTGAAATCGTAAATCAGTAATGAATTATTGTTAAGAGTTCCTGTTCCTTAGTTGTTTTATTATATTCGCAAAGTAAGTACCGAATGAATATTTAAAAGGTAAAGGAGTTTTTGGGGAATGGTCAAATGTAACAAACAAAATGAAGTGCTTCAGATACAGCTACATAAATACATCAGTTTATCGAGGATAAAGATTAAAACGTATATCTGGAAATGAAGAGACAGGTTAGCGGAGAAAACAGAGGAATGGGTGGAATTGCTTGTGTTGACCGACCGTAGAATTTGCAAATCGAAAGAATAAAATGGGGTATTACTGTTAAAGGGAATATAAGCACAACTCTTTGCTCAATAATCGACAGTTACATTCATGTAGGACAGCTTTCATAATATAGATCTAATAACCCAGTTCTAACTCGATTGTTTAATATTTAACTTCTTTGTATGTGTATTTATTATGTAAAGAAAATGTAAGTGTTTGAGGAACTATAAAGATTGTAAACAAATGAAAAATACGGATGTACTGATTCACAAGAACTAGCTATGAAATATACATTAATATGATTTTAATATGTAGATTGAGTTTGTTGGACGTCGTCAGAACTGCCCTGGCCGAGTCTAGGAATGAGAACAACAGAATGTTGTGTAACACGCAATACAGGGCTTGTATTGTTTTCTGTTTCTCCACGATAATTATTATTTTATGAATATTCATAACAATTCATTATGAATATCGTTATTATTTAAGCGAAAGCTCTGCCTGTATAATTTCTAAATACACATTCAATTTCTCGAGAGATAGGTTTTAAATAAATATGAAAATGATTCATTTGCCTTTCAATTGATAAATATATTCATAATTTCAGTTATGTAGGATCGTGGCGAAATGACAGTTATTTGATGGGGGTGTATTGTCTATCTATATACTCATATCAATACCAAGATAAGTTTCGTCAAAACCAAGTTAAGACTTCTACTTCTTGGTTGATTTCTTCGTGTCTTAAGGTCGCGCCCAAGGGTGAAAACAAAAAGAACGCTGTTTCCGACTGGCGCAAAGAATGGGCATACGCACAGCAAAAACAGAGGAACCCGCTTTCCGGCATGCCCATTCCAATTTGTGGCTTTATACACCACGCACGAGCGAATGCATAATGTATCTGACTATGATTTTTATTTCAATTGTATACCTATATATTTTTCTCTTTTTTTCACAATTGTTTAATAATTGTCTTTTGACAACTTTTTGTAATTTTTTTGCAATTTTATAGTATTTTATGTTAATTGTTGTTTGTATTCGTGTGCATATGTATTTATAATTTTAATCATAATTATATTGTTTTTGACACTCCTAAGTGCCTGAATGGGCCTATGAGTGGGAAGTAAATGCATAGAAACCATAGACGCATTCTTTGCGCCGGTCGGAATCAGCCTTCTTTGTGTTTTCATCCTAATGCCGATTTGGTCTTCAGCTATCGTTGCTCTGGTCTGGGGTTCCTTGATCGGCATTTACATCGTTATCCCGATCCAATTGCAATCTTAATAAAAATTTCATTTTGGTTGCTGTTTCAAGTAGTTATTTTCAATCCAGTAGGTAGTGCTAAACGTTGCACCTTTACCCTTCCACGCGAGGGACTTAAATCGCTTAGATAAAAATAAATACTCGTGATATTTTCACGGCACCACCCCTCCCACCTTTCGATTTCACGTAATTAATGTAAGACACCTTAATAAATCAAATTCTCATGAAGTCATGTAAACAGATAAATAAATAATCTGTTTCACGTAATAAGTGCAGAGGTCACATTTGACTGATCACCAACAAAGAAACTTCAAACATTATCCTATTAAATGCTAACAAAATACAATTGAGGATGCACGCTATTCTATTCTGTTTCGTTTCTCATTTCCTTTTATTCGTTACTATTTTTATTTAATTACAATCATTTTGTACCGAGTCGTCATGATGGGAAAAATTGTACTTTTACTCGATAAAATCACGAATTCATAATTATGTAGGTATATGATGAGCTAAACCTTTTTTCCTAATACTTGGCTTCGCAAGGCAAGGAAATGTTTCTCGTTACGTTGCTGTAGTTTCATTGTTCATCTTATACCATTTAGTAAGGACACTTTTTTTGAGTGCTGATTTGTTGTAAAAAAATTCAAGCCCTGCACTGTCTTACCTATCTCTATATATAAAAATAGAGCCCTGTTTTCCGCGGTCACAGGTCACAGCATAACGCGTGAACGGTAGAACCAATTTCGCTCATTGACTGTTATTCTCAAATTCACGTTCCAACTCAACGCAAGAAGCTCTTGCTTAGAACTTAATCGGTTGCCATTAGTTACGCAACTAATGTATTGTATAAAACATTTTCAGAATACAGAAATGTCAAGTCTCAATAAAAATTGGATACGACGCAACTCAATCGTCTGTTTTTGAACTATCAAGCGTCTTATAACTTACAAGATAATTGCAGACAATACTACCTACAAAAGTCTTGTACCGCCAATTATTAATTACATACTTAGTCAAAAACAACTAACAAAACACTGACATAACACGAAAACTAGACCATGACACTATAATAAAATACAGATTTGCCACACTTTTGTCTGTAATGTAAAAAATATTTAGGAAACAAAAATGAATGATATCTAATATTTTATGGAACATTCGTGTGAAATCTCCGAATTGGCTTCACCTAACAAGTTCAAGGTAGGTTTGTTCAACGAAGCGACAAGTCTCAAAACTCCCGCCTCTTAAACCGTCATTACATAATCTGTTTGACTAATGTATGTAGTCAACTCTTTCTATGTAGAGACGGCAAAAACGCTTGGTAAAATACTTTTATTTATTTACATACATTCAACAAAATACAGAATAACGTTACGGTATGATCTTTTATCCAATAATCACTTTTGCTGTCTGCGTCTCTCTGGCATCAAATCTTTTTGGACCTATTCTGCCAACGTGGTCTCTCCAGTGACGTTGTCTCCCTCTACCCCTACCTTACAAGGTCTTGAATGTTGCAAGTCCTGAGGATTTCCTCAATTGGGATTCTATCTCTGAGTGTTTTGTCCAGGATAGGTATTAAGGCTTTCATTTCTGCTGTTCGAGTAGCTGCTTCGTCCTCATCGTTACCGCCCTCGCATACGTCATTATAGGTCTGATACAACAGGTCTTCTATGCGGATTTTACTCTTTACTAGCGTATGTTTGGAATCTCTGAGGCATCCGGCGTTAACCGCCAAAATTGTGCTTTGCAAATACCTTATTAAATATTCTTACAATGATTGTATGCGGATATATCGTTCTAGTACGATTGAGCATTACTCTTGCTCCGTTATTGTGATCAACCAACAGGCAGGCGTCCTAAAGACACTTCTAGGAATGCGGGCGTGCTACAAATGCCTTAACTAAACGATAATTTCACCTCCCGCTAATATCGCAATAAAAACAGATTGGAATTTGACTCACACAGCCCATTATAAAGGTCGATCGCTATTTGAATATCGCTATCCTACATTATATTTTGCTAAAAAGCACCTAACTATTTACAATGTATTATGTTCATAGACTAATGAAAGTAATATAACTAATAATATAATGGTCTTCTTTTGTTTGCCTCTTGCTATTCACATTCAAGACTATCCTTGTTGTAGAATGTAGAATCTCGCATTTCTTTTTTTCCATTTACTTTTGCCACTCCTATAAAAACATCCCGCATCTACTTCCGGATTGCAAACTTGCTGATATCGTCCGCCTATTTTTTTTTTAAATAAATGAATCTGTTGTGCTCACTCAAATTGAAAACAAAAATACACCCATAGACTATTTCACAGTTATTCTTCTCCTTGCCCCTTCCCAGTTCATCTGATGGGGTCGGCCCTCCTGCGCAGTCTCCACGCCTTCCTAATATCCTGTGTCATCTCACTGGTTAGCTGGTCCTCTCTAAGTTGTTTTATAATATTTGTCCACCATGTAGACTGTGGACGATCTCTAGCCCTGGGTCGTGTAGAGATATTAAAGGGCCATTTTGACCACGTGATCGTCCCCCTTTCTATTTACATCGGAGTCTGGTTTATTTGTTTCTTTGCACGATCTCAAAACTACCTCGAATATATTCATTCCGTATCTTGTCCATTTTTGTGACCCCCGCGGACCATCGCAACATTTTCATTTCGGTTGCATGTGTCTTTTGTTCGTGCATATTCTTTACCTATTGTCCAGCACTCCGAGCCGTAAAGCACGGCCGGGCGAACAGCTGTCTTGTATACTTGCCCTTAGTCTTTATAGGAGTTTTCGGGTCGCATAAAACAGCCTACTTCACAGTAAGCTACTAAAAGCTTGTGTCGTGAAGAGGAAAATAGTCGGCACCTGAGATCAAACCCACGACCTCCGGTACAAAACAGTATGCAGGTCGACTTCGTAACCGCCAGGCTACCAACCAGCTGGCCTGGCGACTGCTGATACTTCTTTTCCTTACCTGGGTTGCCACAAAAACACTTTAAAAATCCACCTGTGTGTTTTTCTTGTCTGACCTACCCATCCCCATTTCTGCGTAGCTATCCACTAGACTAGAACATCAAATTGACCAAATTCTCTCTTTACCATAATATACTATATCTGTTTTTCTATCTTTTCTAAGATAAAAATCCCAAAACTTTCTGTGAATATGGATGCTAGCTTATGTATTATCTTGTTGGTAAAATCAGGTGTTCCCTAGTTAAATTAACCTGAAAAAAGTATCACATATTTTCTTAGCTTGTCAAAAATACAGGCTGAGGCATTACATTTAATTAACAATCGCTATCCTCATTTTATTTTTCAGCGACCATTATCTTTTCGTTATTGTGTAACTGTTTATTTATTAGGTATATACTATTGATATTTTTAGTTATGCCAAATTGGTCTATCAACAACCAAAGACTTTTAATTACCCATCGTGAGTTTCTCTAAAATGCATTAAACATTTTATTATTCTTCTTCTTTATTGAAATTTTATCGGTTTTGATTACAAATCGTTTGAATTTATCTCCATCTGACAGTGGCGGCGCGTCCTGTCTTTTGTTGCGGATTCTTGTAAAGGTCTTTTCGAGTTAAAAGAAAAGATAACATTAATTACTGTCCGTCTAGGGACTTACGTAAACAGGTTTTTTATTTGAATTCAAACATTTTACCTCCTTCATTAAAAAAAATATCAATAGTTTACACGAGAGGTGGTCAAACTTCGGCCCAAGAACCAAATCTGACCCGGAAATTGATTTCAAATAATGTTTTGAAAATAAAACCAATAATAAGTAGTACGACATTCGTACAAAGAATTTGCACCTTATAAAATATACCTTCTATAGAAAAAATATTATTTTTTGCATGGAACTTATTTTCGTATTAACTTACATTGATTTGTGTGGGAGAAATTGTTTCGCATAACGAGTTTGACGTTATTTTACGAGAGGTTCCACTGTTCCAAGCTTCATGTGACAGAAAACACTTCTCACATTTGATTCTGGCATAATAACAACAAGAAAAAGATTTGAATTGAGCGATTTGGAAAAATGTGTAGGTACCTATGTTACAATTTTGCAATTTTTTTTTAAATAACTATTATTCTCGTCATCGTCAACGCGAATTTTTAAAGTTAGGACTCGTCAATAAAATTTGCCGACCCCTGTTTTTTTTCAATTAAGAATGTTTGTTGTATGTGGATAGCTAAATCGCCAGTTAATAGCTTAACATAATAGATTTTTGTGAACTAATGAGTCTCGTTTCAGAATCAATATGTATTCTCCTAACATTGACATCAAAAACCTGAATTGCTTGTTTCGTATACGAATAGTTTTGACTATTGGTAAAAATTTCATGACGAAATTTTTTAACCCTTTCGGTGATGTCGCAATCCCTCTTAGCCCTTAAAAAGCGTGGAATATTCGGGTGGTATAAATGTGGCTAGTACGGGACTCTCCAAAAACCGTGAAGTTTAAATTCTGTACAATCATTCATATCTCTAAATATAAAAGAAAGTCGGGTTAGTGCGAACACTTATAACTCGAGATCTGCAATTTTTATGATTCTTAGTTTATTGGATTCTTCTTCGCTCCGGATAACAGAATAATTGCCTATTTAAAGATAGTAAATAATATGAAATATTATATTAAAGTTAGTATGGAACGGATTTACCGACAACAACGCCTTGTGTGAAAAATTCCATACCAACACCATTTTTATTTACTTCAAAACATTGGTAAGCAGGTTTTTGATAGAATTTCTTTCAAGCTTTCAGAAATAATTTTATTATATACAGAAATATATTATTTTAAACATATTTTTGTATAAATTACAAATTTGAAATCAATATTCATATAGTAAAGACTACAGGACAACGTCTGTCGGGAAGGCTAGTTTCGTATAAACGCTTTTTGTCCAAGCCTTTCAAATTGACAGATATGCAAAAACGAACGAAGGTACTTCAAATATACATACTAACAAAACAAAATCAGAAGAGATCCACAATATTAATTTTTATTACCTAAGTACACCAGAACAGCAGTAACACTTGTTATACTTAGTTAGTTAGATTTATTAGTTGTTAAAATTGGTCCGTACTTAAACTAAATATGTAAATAAAATGTTTAATATTCAACAACTACACAATTAGTTTTAATTTGACTGCTTTAGAAAGCAAACATTCATAAAAAAGTACCTACGTATAATATTTCGCTAGGTGACTTGGCTGGGTTTAGTTGTCAGCTGTTTAAAAGCACCCTGAAGGCAGGTTTTAAATTGTCAAAATACCGCTTCTAACTTACTTTTGTACCCGGATAATCATAATATGAGTAGTTTTAGTACTATTAGTATTATAAAAAGAGGTTATGTTGTAGATGTTTTATATCCTAGCCGCATTGTAGAGCTGTTAGGGGTAATCGAAAGACACTTCTTCCACATACGTTTTTTAATTGATTGTTAAGATCTGGGATTCAAACATAAAACAAAATGATGATCAAATTATGTGTTTGAAAAATCTTGGTTTCACATCATGTAGAACGTAGCTCAGACATTTGAAGACTGGGAATTTTTTAATCAGACAATATAAAATGTTTCTGAAGCCTGCTGCTATAATCAAAACGAAAAAAGCAAGATAATTGTATAACATAAATGATTCTTATGTCGTATGAATTATTATTTTAGACTAGGTATAGCGTAATATAATTCCGAGTGCTACTTTTATTTAGAAATGTATAAAATAATTTATTTACTTAGAGGGGTACCTAATTAGTTTACAAAATTGTGAATACTTCTTGGCAAATACTATGTTGGTGAAAACTTGTTTATCAATAATTAAAGAATTAAGTGCGATCATAAAATAACTTAACCGTACGTAGGTAGGTACCTACTTAATGAATAACTTAGTTAAGTGTGTGATGACAGTGAACTTACAAAGTAATAAAACTGGGTAATGAAATAATTGTGGTTTAATATCCAGCGGCGAAAGAGTACTTTGAAATAAATGAAATTTTACTATTGCACTCTTAATAAAATGCCTACAACAAACTTTCATAACCGAGTTTATGTTCGCACCGTAATCGGACCTTTTCAACTCACAGTATAAATATAAATAGGTAGTCTTACTTAGTTTTGGATCATAAAACAAAATTGAATACATTTTTTGAAATAAAGGACTAGATGAGGAATTCTGTATCTTCTCACCGTATAACCCTATATTATGAGTGAACACGTTATTCTGACTAATTTAATTTATTTAAAAGTTGAATAATCTTCAAAATTCAATTCCTGAATTCATAATTACAACATACAATAAAGAGCTGTATGGTCTCTACTAGAAAACTGGCTTTACTAAAGTTTCTTGAGATCAACTGACAGCTCTAGCTGGGTCACTTGCACCGCATTGAGGGTTTTTAGCTCCCAAAAAGGGGTGTTGTAATAATTGGCTATTTGTCCACAAGCACACCCCTTTTATCTATTCTTAATCTCCTACCTTTCAAAACTATAGATGAATACCATCTCCATTTATCTACCTAATCATAGGACCCACTGCTGTTGTAGTAGATGGATGAAGATTGAAGTGGCCATAAGGCAAAACAGAAGTTCCTTTTGTGGCTTTATTAAAATCCAGTCATTGATATAATAATTCCTTTTGTGGGCCATGGTATTATGTATATTATGTCCACGCATTGATCCTACAGTTCCATTTGTGACTATATCAGATACATTGTGTTAAATTGAATCCACCACGCTGTCTGCATAATATGCAACGCATTTAACTATAACCAACACACGTGTCCTTGCACAATAATCACACATTTTGTGCTGACACATAAGGAGCACAATCCATTGTAGACGATCTTCTGACTTGGGTTTCAAGACTAGTGCTTCGGTTTTGATATTTCAATATAAGAATTGCGGCATGTATGAAAAGGTCGTACTGTAATTTGTTTGCTTATATTGAAACTGTTCCGTGCAAGTACGGGTATTATGAAAGAGCCGCTTTGTTTATAATCATATGTTCCGAGTATTCGTCACGGACATGATGGTATAATTACAAATGCTTTATGATGTTTAAACAGACTTTGCAGTAACTTTTAATTATGTACAGTTGCACAGATATCGTTATTAATGAATTAATTCTTAATGTCTATCAGATGTTTCAAACCCCTTAAAAATACACCCCTTGATTAAACTCAATTAAATTAATAAATAGTACGAGTATACAAACAACACACATATTATATTGATTTTGGAAATAACCTTCTCCGAAGAATGGTTGTTTTGGCCAAATTTGTATCAAATGCCTATAACCGTTGATAGATCTTAACAGTTTATCACTTCTTCTTCTTGCATGTGTCATATTGGAGGCCCCATCACTCGAGAGTATCTTTCCCTGTCTTGGGGATCTGTAAAAAGTGCTCCAAATATCAGTCCAATCCCCGATATTACGAAACCTTCTGAACTTGGATGTCAGTCTGCAGTGAGCAACTGCTTGTCGATTCTTGCTCTCTGGAGCACATTTGCATTGCAGACCATGTCCGTCCATGAATTGCATCCCCGTTTCAAATGCCCCTAGCTGTGACTAAATCTGTGATAATTGTGGCATTTCTTCTAGGTTATGGGTTCAATGGAGATGAGGACTGCCTAGAATCACTTGTGGCAACCATCGATTCCCCCAATCAAGCAGTGGATACGGTTAGACCATAATAATCCTTCCCTCAATGCTTTAACCAATACAAAAATATCATTCCTTATAATTTGCGAATATGATCGAGTCATGAGTCACAAATCCTTTGATAGTTTCTTCACCGCCGTTCTCCATTTCATTACGAAACCACGTCCTCTGGTTGTTAATCATCGAGCCTTGACGTTTTTGACAAATCTATCAACGACAATAGCACACTTTGACAATGATGGAACGCAAATATTTTAACGACACTTTGCGAACGGATTCAAGGAAACATTAATGTTTTTCTTTTCATACTATTTCTGTATAAAATAAAGGGTATAAAAACGCAAACATTGTATACCTATTCTACCTATTAGTGTATGTATGCTTATACGAGCAATGTTCTTGACAGAGGACTAAATGCGGTTCATTTCGTAAAAACATTTTTTCGCATTTTTTGTTTGAAAGCTACTTCAGTCATCTTACATGAAATATATTATGTACTCAATAATTGTTTCTATTTTTTTTATTCATGGATAATAATACAGTGATAATAGATAACAATTTTAACTGCTGCCCAAATAGGCCAAGCCTGTACTAGGGTAAACATCTTTACAGTTCATATAAAAAAAAATATTAAAAGGAACATACAAACACAAACAGCACAACCACCAACTCAAATACGTACAGTCCACAAACAAAGCATAACCCAACAGTCACAACACCCTTTGGTCCAATAAACATCAATCAAAAGTATAAAGAAGAAGAGAGAAAAAAAAACAAAAACTAAACAAAATACTTTATGGGACAAAACCCAAGATATCATGCAAAACCTCCAACTGAATACATGAGACCCAACCAGAGCAGGCACGTTTATATTTAGAGAAGCACAAGATTTGCTTAATCTCTACAGGCATTTTATTAAACAGTTTAGGCGCAGTCTATGCTATGACTATTCGTATCTTGCAAACTCTTTTGACTAATAGTCAGGCTTAAGTAGATTTATTTGAGGAAACCGTAGCCGAAACAGCTTTTTCTCAAAAAAATTGACAATGTTTTTAATTCACTATCCAATAATGAGCAATCAATTTATTTTTATTGTCTGATCACCGTTTATATTTTATTCCCAAACCAATTTGTTTTTTTGTATTGTATTTTCTCTATTGTAAGTAAGGATTATTTCAAGTTAAAAGGACGAGTTAGTTTTTCGACATGTCAAAAGGGAAAATTAATATTACCTTAATTCATTATGGATAAGTAAATTCCAAAGCCTCGTAAAAGATTTTGATTATCATCCTTTTGTTAGTAGCCGCCTTTTTATTACTCACTGGTAGGAAAGGATATTCTTATAGAAAAGTGTGTTAATGTTTTTCTTTTTATTTGAGGTTTTAATCCAATCTAAAAGTATTAACGAAAATATTATATTTCGTTTAAAACATCAATTTATACATTTTCCAGCACTCTAAAATGTCTGTTTTAGGAGTAGTGCGTCACCGTTTGATTATGCTAAGTTAGTCAGTTGGGCCCAAAACGGAAAGTGCTGACCAAAAATAGCAAGAGTTCACTCCTAGCGGAGATGCGACTTCCGACTCCGCGTCATGATTCAGCCGCGCTATGTTCCCGCATGCGAGCTCTCTCACTACGCGCCACACATTCTAATGTGTCACTTCCTGAGGATATTTCACACCTACTTATTTATTTTATCGGTTTCATTCTCGAAACTTTTTTATAATCTTTAGAAGAATTTTCTTCTATTATTGCCATCAGCCTTGTCCAACCTATTGTTCTCTGGTCCATTCTCTCCTTATTCATCAAAATATCCAAATTGTGAGATTCTGCAACATAATAATTTTAACCGTCCCAGGTTTCGATTAGTTCATCAAGTATCCTTCAGACTCAATTCTTCTTCGGGGACCTTTTTTGTGGACACATCGCTACTTTTATCTTCTTTCTAATTCATTACTATCGCTTTCTCTTTTGGTTAAACATCAAAACTTTCAATTTTCAGGTTCAAAAGTATCCGCAATTTAAGAATAATCGTGAAATCATATATGAGCGTAAGGTCAAAATTATACCGATTTTGTTAGCTTCTTTTCCTTCTTTAAAATATGCCCTCTGTCAATTCCCTCCAACGTTTGCGATCGTTTCAGCGAACTTGTCCCTGTCCAGCCCTGTCCGGAACAACTCCTCTACAGTTCGAATGTCGCTCCATTCCCTTACATTGTGCAGCCAGGACATCTATTTCCTGCAAGGCCCTCGGTGAGCCTCTATTTTACCCTTCAGTGTTGCATAAGGAAGGCGATATTTCTCTCCTTGAAGTGCATGGCTCAGATTTGATATTTTCCGGACCTTGATAACTGACAACAACTCACCAATCCCTGACAACTCTGAGCTTTGATAACTGACAACAACATTGTCTCTGTTCTTAGGTTACCGTTACAAACTCACACGAATCCTTAGGCATCATTAGCTGCGTTAGACCGTCTTCTTGATTTGACAAAGTCTAAGAAGTCCACTGTATTTTCTAGTGTGAACTATATGTTTCTTATCCAAACCAAATCAAAACTCCACTAGGAGCATAGGGAGGCAACAGGAGCTCTCCACTGCGCTCGATCTTGCGCATGCAATGCTTATGAGCTCCTCCCACACCAAGTCCATTTCCCTCAGCTCTGCCTCGAACACGGTATGAGAGGATCATGTTTCTTATAAATATGTTTATTACAATAATTTCTCAATAGATTTGATGTCGTCGATTCTGATACAACATTTGAAGATCGCAACACAGCCACTACTATAAAACTTTATGTCATTGTGAATGTACGATGCGCGCAGGTACTCATATACCACATAAACCATCGTCAGTCGTTCACTTTTCTTTTCAGTCTCTACCCAGATTATTCACCGTGACGCTTCTTGACAATTTATGATTACACTTCACTTTATTCGTGTGGTTATTATTAACTAGCTGTTATCAAAATAACATTTGGTGTGTTGCATTGCTCCAACCGGTTTAAGCAATTATACCGACAAACGTAGACACATCAAACCTATATAATATTTACTTTCAGTAGACAGGCAAATGAAAGTGAACTTGATTCTTCGGGTGTTGTTTAGTTGATATTATATAGGCACTGTATATTTTCATGCATATATATTTGCGTATATTTTAATGCAAATTATTACTTAACATATTAAAATTTTACTTTAATACACCGGCATATAAGAAAATGTAATCTTTAAAATAAGATTGTTTATATTTTTGTCTAACAAGTCTAAACAAGTTTCAAAAAATAAAAGAATAATATTTTCTGAGTGTTGATTAATATTATTTCCAATGCTTATTCCTCTGGAAACTGTGCGTTGAAAAGATAAGCCATATGATAAAAATATATAACAGTATTTTTTACGAGACTCGGTTATCTGTACAATTATTTGGTTAGTAAGCGAAAAATCGAGTGCAAAGGAGTTTAAAAAAAGCAAAAAATCTAAGTTGACTTCAGATAAAGGTTTGATCCATAATAAAACCTCATTTGAAATTCGGTTTTTGTAAATTTAGAGTCGGAATTTAATTTATAACATGGTGAAAAACGGCAATTGTCCGAGAAGAGGCCCTTAAAAACTAACTATAGAAATGGGAACACTATTTAAAAAAATTGACGGTCGGTTCTTGATCCATAAAAGGGTGCGTTTAGAGCAAGAGCTGGGAATAGAATATATTTTCTTGATCATTGATAATATAGCCACCAAGAAAGAACCAGAACTCTGGTGCGCGTAATCTGTCATCACCCGATATAATTATAGTTCTTGCTCGTTACTCGGGTTGTGATATACAGACATAAACAGTTTGATAATCAATATTTTGACTTTAAACGCGAATAGCCAATTATGTCTTGATCTTAATTAGTTAACTCAAATTCATTCAGGAATTAAATGATGTAGTTCAATGATTTTCTTCTCAAGAGAACAATGTGGGAATAATCCTTTGTTAAGTCAAATCGCCTGCAGGACAATGAGGCACCCCAAGTATCTTCCCTCCTCGCCTTTTTTATGCGCGTGTTATAAATTATCTTCTACACTGGAAACGACATTTTGAAATATGTTTATCTACTTTTCAGAAGAACATTATTCATATTATTATTACTTACTGAAACTTGGAGGCTTTTAAAGAGTGTCCTGTACCATTGCCATGTACCATTATTCGAGCGCGGAGGAGGTGTTGGGATAAAAATCAAAATTTTTTTACCCTTGTCATAATTTTTTTTTCCATTTTTTACATAGGTACATAGATTATTTTGGTAAGTAGTAACATATTTGGAATTTATCACCTCACTAGACGACAGTCTGTGTTGAGGTGATACTAATTTGTACTTATTGCGGCACTGTACTGTGAAATACAGTTGTACGTAAACGATATGGATATATATATTTAACATTTCTGCTTGCAACTGAACCAAATATAAATTTTAAACCTTCTTTGAAAGATCATGTTTGTAAGCCTATAAAGAAAGGTATTTATTATTGTCATGGTTTATAATTTTTCTTCCTTTAATAGTAACAGTTTTCGGTAAATAACAAGTCTGTCTGATATAATTATCAACAATTAATATGATATTAAATATACATAGTGACTGGTTATTCGACATATTTCATGAAAAGGGTTATACTTCAGTTAATTTGCAAAATTTTTGATCGCATTGACCAGTGGTCTAATGCCAATGGTTTTCAAGTTATTTCAATTTTTCATTTTTTAGATAACTGAAAAAATATAGGAAATGTATGATTATCGGTCGGTTCAGCATGAGCATTGTCGCTCGGTTCCAAAGAATCTTAGGTTACTTTCCAAAGTAACAAAACGTATAAGACTTTCGGTACTGTACATAGGTAACTAATTACTTTTCATTACTTTTCTACTCCAGCATATAAAAAAGGACATAATTTACGCTTTCTGGTTCGCTAATTGTTTAGAAAAACTTTTATACCAGAAGATAATATGTTAATTTCTTAGAGTAATGCCATATCAGCTATTAAATAAGTACGCTACAACACTTCAGACTTTATTGCTTAAAACTTTTTTTTTTCATATTTATTACAAAAAATCTTCGCATCTTTGTTCCCGTATATTTCTACATGTATCATTAACTCATAATATACGGTTAAACGCTCGCTATCTCACCCAAACCACTTGCTATAAAATGCCACCCTCTCGTCTTGTAATATCCGCATTTATACACCGGTGTAACACTTAAGCAAACAAACCGTACATTTATAAATTACCCTATTCGATACAAACGATTCCATTTTTTTGTGAATACAAAAACCGTAATATATTTAACATTAAACTATGTGAAAAAATAAATAAATATATTACTTCGTACTGAAGGAAACAAATGAACAGGTGTATGTTATTTAACTAAACAGCTACATTATTATGTTGTATTTAACTTTATCTTCTTGTTATGCCATGCCTACCCGCCTGTGAATACTCTTTATTTATTTTACAATAAAAAGTACCCACGTTATTCTATAAAAGCAAAGAAGAGGACGTCATTGAAGCCGCGGAAATTCGAGCGCGGTGTAGGGCTCTTGTTGCCTCCCTACGCCCCTAAGTGGGGTCAGACAGGGAGTATTGATTGATCTAGTCCATTGACAAGTGTCTTAGGTCAGTCATGATCTATGCATAATGATCCTTTTCTTAACCCCATATAGAAATCTAAATGGCATATTATAACGATTTTGTCTTGGCCCACTTTACATAATATATGAACTGTTTTAAGAGTTTTCAATTTTAAAATTATTTACAGCAGCGATTCATTTTTTGACAGTTTTTCTAATTTCATATTAATTTGTCAATTATTGTCAGTCCTCCCTTATTGGAGATTAGAATCTTTCATATTCTACCACTCATTTCTATTTCCCATTCTTTCTCATTCAACAAAAATATCTATAGGAACTGGTTTTCTAATATCCATCACTTTGTTTCATGATTAACCTATTATTTACTTAAAAATAAACAAAGTTTTCCATTAAATCTTTCGTAAATTCACCGAATGCGGATATACCTAATTTCTAATACAATAAATTGATGTAACGTGTTATCAATATTTCATGCAAACAGCTCTTTTGTTCGTAGTTAGTTCTTCATTTTGACTAAGTTATATTAGATTTGCTGCCTACTGTACGACTGAATCGGACCCTTAGGAATAATAAAACTCCACACGTTCGGGTCAAACTGATGCGTACCTACTTTCGGAGCTGGCAATGTTAAAGGCGTTCTGAGATTATTCCGAGATTCAAATCGTTTGTATTGATAACCAAATATCGTTATTACATACTTCAAGAAAGAAATTAAAGTAATTTTTTCACATTTTTTCGCGCAGTGAGTCTACGTGCAAGCAAGCTTGAGTCGTCTTATATCTAGAGCTGGGAATATCGGCTTGAATCAAAAAACGTTTTAGCAGTTTCATTCATTTTGAATAACGTTATTTTTAAAGGCTTAAAAAAGCTTAAAAGCTACACCATTGTTGCCACTTTTGTAACTTTTTTGACCCTAACACAAACTTAATTCACTAAAAAAGGTATATTGTATAGCGAAGTGCTAAATGCGTGACATCAAATACCCAATTGTGAGTTGAATGCAATTCTATATACCTATGCCTTAATTATTTCGTCATTGTTGCGAAGGTAAGTTGATCTCTAAGTGTGCTGGATTGGGCATTCTACAATACTGGATCGGACATAATATTCAGAAAAGCCATTATTGCGGGCACCAAGCAGGAGGCAGAAGAACGATTGGCTGGCTGCGAAGGGAGGATGAAATCAGTAAGTATGCTGAGCAACTTGAGTCACCAAATTGAGGAATCCGGGAGTGGGCATCTGGGAGTGTGGATGCCAAGGTTGGGCTATATCGCCATCAGAATAAGAAGCAGAAGTTGCACACATCTGCTATATAAATTAAAGTCGGGTTAGTTCGAACACTTATAACTCGAGATCGGCTGAACAGATTTGTATTATGCTTAGTTTATTGGATTCTTCTCCGCTCCGGATAACAGAATAGGTAGGTAATAATTAAATATTCGAAATGGATAGCAAATAATAAAAAATATAATATTTAAGTTAGTATGGAACGGATTTACCTACCGACAACAACCCGACCTCTGAAAAATTCCTTAACAACACAATTTTTATTTACTTGACAACCATTGGGTTTCAAAACATTGATACAACAAATCGTTTTACAAAATTACTGATTCCTGATCCTCACTTAACTAGCCAAGCCTTACATTTAGGTAGGTCTTAAAAGGGCCCATTAGGTAATCTTATTGATTATTAAAGATTAAAAATAGTTTGTACTTATGATTACAGTCTACAACTCATTAAATTCTGAAACAAATTATCAAGTTCATTCGAAATTTTTGTTGATCGAAAGAGGTCAATGTTATGAGTTTCTTTGGTCAGAACAATGGCAGGCCCAAGCGGTGATTGACCTTAGATCAGAACGAAAGGAAAAAGTCGGTGCAGACTTATATAGAGTGTTGTGTAATAAGTCTTTATATGGTAACCTGTCGGTCTCTCATCGAAGAGCAGTCTCGAGAAATATTGTCGGTATAGCTGCTTCCATGAAACTTACACCAAGATGAGTTTTTGACAACTCTTAAAATAATATTCTTGACGTTGAATACACATAAAGGAAATGAGTAAATTCTCATCTCATCGAGTTCAAATAAGTGGTGACAGTATTTTCTAATGCATTTTCTTCGTTAAATTTAAATTCTCGGCTTTTTTCGCATTCTTTATTTAGCTTAAAAAGTTTCGGGGTTTTTTTTTTACCTAAAATGATTTTTCTCGGATTGAATTCCGTATTTGATATGTTTTGAATTGTCACTCGTTTTACTGATATAATTAATGTCGTAGGATCTTGGTAATGAAAACATAAGGTAAACGTTTTCTGTCCTGAAAAAATGGGCTATAAAAATTTCTTTATATTCTTAAAAAATAAACGCGTTTCCTCAATTTGTGGATAGATTTTCAAGGGTCACTTTCACACTAAACTAGGCTCATGTTACCGGGATTTAAACTGTACCCACTAGTATAAGTTTTCGATGATCGAATATCGAAACGATTATCGAAAGAGTTTCGAAAAATTTCCATACAAAAATGATCGAATGATTCGATCGTTTGATTTTCGAACACTATTTACAAGTTAATAAGCGCTTATTAGCGTGCAAATAGTGTTCGATTAAACTCGTACTAGCCCCACAGATCATTGCTTATTACAATGGCCAAATTATATTGAACATGGTTCTCAGACTCTCTAGATAAGCACTTTTCATAATTTCACAATAATTAGTCCTGCGAAAAAAGCAATGCACAAGCCTGCGAGTGGTTGCATTAATATTCTTGACAAACGAAGAGTGATCTGTGTTATGTCATTTAACAATTTTAAAGCGCTCATTCTGCAGTTACATGGGAGATCCCGGCATATAAACATTCCTGGAATGCGAACTGATCAACCTCTGGATGCGTTGACTCTCACAATAGTGCGTTGCCAAACGGAAAACGTACAAAAAATTGAAGAATTTCTCTATGGTATTTTCAATTCTTTTAGTTGGGTGTTCTTATGGTGGCTCGCAACTTGATTTGCAGGACATGATTCCAATTAACACATCGTTACTTCATGAGATGCACTGCGATACACTGGGAACCAAGATCAATTTTTGTATGTCTCGTGTGTAACTACTGGAAACGACAAGACTTTTTTATTTTAATTTAGTTGATTCTTAGTATGCTCCAACAAACACATAGACATACTAGTAGAAAAAAGGTCTAATAATATATCAAACATGCATAAGATTCATATATTTTTGAAATAACACTCTTCTATACTATTATAGCCGACGGAACATAACGCATTCTCTACTGGTCAACCGGTCCATCCAATCTGAGACAGAATTCCAACCCCGAGTAGACATTTCATGTGAAAAACCACACATGTAATTTCTGACGCGAACGGGAAGTCTACACCTTTCCTTGATGTATCAAATTTGTACAGTTTTTCTAAATGTCTCTAACTTGTCTACTTGTACCTACAAAGAGAAGAAAATATTTGTACTACTTTGTATCCATAGCGTAACTCAAACTATCAGAAAACTTTCTCAATCTAACAAAAGTAAACGAATAGATTAGCCAGATTCAACCTTCAAGATTATCTACTTGGAATTCACGTTTGGTTTGCCTTCTAACTGTGACGTTCTTCCTGCACTGATTAGCGCAAGTGCAACCAATACCGCTGGCAGTACCACCTTTGATCGTCCCATTATCTGCGCCCACGACTAATGCGCGCAGCGACGAGCACGTCTTTGCTCTTGATAAAGCATCTGTAGCAAATCACAGTAACGTCTAAATATAGGCGATGGGTTTGTGTTACGAAGAATTAATATTAATTTGCTCTCTTTACTCCGTCATGCGTGTTAGAACCAAGACGAAAAAAGTCTTCCCTTTTTATGTATCGAATATTGAATGTGTAAAATTAAATGCGAATGATTGTTAGTTTTTCTGAACAATACTTTGTTGAAAATTTTAAATATTTTGAGATTTTTATTTAATACAATGACTATGGAAATGATATCTATTAGGGCTTTTCCATCTTAAAAATGGGCTATTCACCAATCATAAAGCATCAACAGTTTGAGCGTAATATTATGGAAATGAACCTGCAGACCAGTATTGAAATGTTTTAAAAGACACACAGCCAGCTAGCCCGCCGAGCAAGTTTCTAGACAGTCAAATTTTTTTTCCTTTTAAAGAGGCGTCCAGAATTTACGGAAGTCGCGTAACTGGCTTATCGATTTTAATTTAATCTTTAATCAAAATCGTCGCTTACACAGTTTTTTTACTGTTGTAGATTGATTATTTCAAAACAGTTTATTTAATTCAATCAATGCCGACAAGAGAAAAACAATTTACCCATATTTGTACCTACATGAAATAAAAACATAATATAACACCATGAATGATGTGGATGATTTAAATCTCTTTGGATCTTATGGTTGATTTAAAAGTATGTACATATGTATAATCCGTCTGGAGAAGCCATGCTTGTGTCCATGCATATGGATGACAAGGTTCTCGATTTTTTTTTTAGTGGTTTGAGCAAAAAATATTAGGGAAAGTCAGAGGTGGCACATAATTGTTGAGGAAAGTGCCTACCCGTTTCCGTATAATATGTAACGTTTTCGGCAAATTTTGTAGACAAGTTTGTACGTCGATGGAAGAAGCTAAAGAAGTGTAATTGAATAGAAAAGAGTGAATGTATACGTTCTCTTTGCCTACCCTTTACGGGACACGACGCGATTGGTAAAAAAAATATTATTTTGTTGGCTGAATTCAAGTCTGGTTCCCCCCAACGTGTGCAGGGTATCAAATCTAGTCCTCACGAATCATGTCGACAGTATAAATAAAATTGAGACGTTTCTCTGTTGATTTGGTCAGAGCTCTTCCAATTTTGATATTGAATTCAATGAACTGAAAATAGCTGTCATTTAAGTATGAACAAAGGTTCTTGGATATTATAATGTTGATGTTTGTTTTGTCTTTTTCTTTGAAATTAGTTTTTTTTTTCTTTTTGAATCATTTCTAGGTCATAAATGAGTTTTGCAAATTTATATTAGTCAATACTGGTTTTACGGTTTTTGTTTGGATATACATATTTGAAGGAATCAGAAATGGTCTGCATTTGGCTCAAATTTGCCCAAATACCAATGTCATGCATTTTCCGATACCATATTGAGATCATATTATATAGATTCCGATACCATATGAAAACGCCAGGTGGTCCTACTGAAGCTTTTAGGATCACCACGGGAGTCAGACAGGGCTGCGTACTGGCTCCTTTTATATTCATAATTGTCATGGACTTGCCAGTAAAACGGAGCTCATGGCAAATAATGCCTGCCCCGATAAACAGCTACCGATAACCATCGATGGTCACCAGGTCTCCCGGGTGGATAAATTTAAGTACCTGGGAGCAACCATTACCACCACTGGTGACCTCGGGCTGAGCTCCCGATACGTATCGGTATGGCAAGTGGCGCCTTCAACAACATGACCAAGATATGGAAGGCGTCGGCGTTTAGTGTCGAGACGAAATGTAAACTGTTTGATGCGTGTGTGTTGCCCATTCTCCTGTATGGGTGTGAGTCCTGGCACCTGACTCTGGCCCAGGCACAAAAAGTATCTGCATTCGAAACGAAGTGCCTCAGGAGAATTTTGGGTATAAGATGGTACCACCGCATCACGAACGACGCTATACGCCGACGCACCCAGCGTGAGCCCATCACCTCTACTATTATGTGGAGGAGATGGACTTGGCTGGGACATGTGTTAAGGATGCCGAATGACAGTTGGCCGAGGAGAGCGCTGTTTTTCCTCCCATCAGGGTCCCGGAGACGAGGAAGACCCTCTCATACTGTGTTCCGCTCCTTCGAGGCAGAGCTGAGGAATCTGGACATGGTGTGGGAGGAGGTCATTAACGTTGCGCAGGATCGAGCGCAATGGAGAGCTCTTGTTGCCTCCCTATGCCCCTAAGTGGGGTCTAAAGGGAGTTTGGATTGGATTTGGATATTGAGATCAGCTATCAGCTCTTCTTAAAAAAATGAAGTTTATAAAATCCCATAATTTTGGGGGTTAGGTTTCTTACAATCAAAGAAAAACTTGACAAGTTAAAAGTTTGAAAATTTTTCTGATTGTAAACAGCCATAATCTTAACTAATTAGGTAGGTATATGAATTAGTTAAGCTATGAATTATTGTTCTTTAATCTAACAATGGTCTGTTTTCCTACGAATACGGCGCTACTATAAACAGGGGTGAGTATTTCAGCTAAGAACTTTGTCAATATTGTTTCCGGAAGCATCGTCGATTAAAACGGTGAGTATTCCCGATCGAATACTTAGATTACGTTGAAATGATTAATAATGGTTTTCTCTTTCAATGTTCATCAACGTTACCAACCATAATTTTTGATTAATGATCAGTCGACTGACTATTGGACGAAAGTCTAAAAAAAATCACGACAAGTCTATAGATTTATGAATAGAAGTTATTCATTAATTAATTAGAAAGATGATTCCATTTCGCAGAAAAGAACACAAATTCTTAACCGTATGCCATTGTTCGTCTTTTAGATTGAATTGTATTTTCATCATTTCTATGTCTATATTCAATGAAGGGTTAAGGGAGTTACTTTTGCTACCCCATCATTACGCTTTAAGACAATTTGGTATCTCATTTAAATAACATAAGCTCGAGAGTCTACTATAATAACAAGGCTAACAACCCCTTATTTACCTCAGGCTTAATGGCTATTCTCCTTCTTCTTCTTTCTTACAACGCGGCAAATTTTTTTTCGTTGTAGCGAAGTAACAAGTTTAATTCTCGAATATGATTTAATAATAGATACAATATTGAGTAAGCTCGAACAAGGTTGGAGTGCAGAATAATATTATATAAGAGATGTATGTATAGGTACGGTGAGCGCCAGAGATTAAGATTGTTATAAAGCGACGAGTCCGAGGTGCAACCGGTTCGGTGGGATTCCGCGAAGAGGCTGTGGGCTTTGGCCCAGATTTCGATTTCTATATGAGCGTCACTTTCAGCCAACAACAATAAATAACAAACGTACACACATTGTTTTCCCCGACTTCGTGTATAAACATACATCTACCCTTGTTTGTGACAAGCCGAACCTGAGATTATATTATTACATCGGACGTAATGTGAATTTATGACTCTCGTTATATTAAGAATTTATACGTTATAGTTTGTATGTTATAGACTTAAGAACAACAAAGCGCCAGAAGACGATGGAATTCACGCAGAGTTCCTCAAACAAGGCATTGACACCCTTGGCCAACCATTACTAGATATGTTTAAAATGGCGTGGGAAGAGGAGAGGTGCCCAAAAGATTGGCGCAATGGATCCATCGTCGCAATATTTAAAAAGAGGGACCCCTTGTATGCGGAAACTACCGTGGAATTACTCTACTGAGTGTTCCCGGTAAGGTATTATCAATGTTTTATCTACACCGCATTCGGGGACCTGTCATGGCTGTCCCGAAGACGAGGAAGACCCTCTTACACTGTGTTACCCTCCTTCGAAGCAGAGCTAAGGAATCTGGAGATGGTGTGGGAGGAGATCATAAATATTGCGCAAGATCGAGCGCAATGGACAGCTCTTGTTGCCTCCCTTTGCCCCTAAGTGGGGACTTAAGGGAATTTGGATTTGGATGTTATGGTTTGTAATCTCCCTTTGTAAATCAAGCGATATGTTTGAGATTATGCCAACATCTTTAGATGATAATGTTGACACATGGTCAAAAGTGGCTGGACATCCATTGTTATGATAACAAATCCTTCAAGTTCGTTTTTTTCATGCAATATTAGGAAGCTGCGTTTTATCCTATCTTTCGGTTGCAACTATGATTCGATGTTTAATCATTAAACCAATAATTCGTGTTCGATTTTAAGCCTCAAGGACTGATGAATATCTGACTCACGATATTCATCAGAAAGAATATATAAATCTGAAAGAATGGGTGCACGCAGACGAGGCCGACCTCGAATGACATGGTCCGACCATATCGGTGCCGAGAGGAGGGCCAAGTCAGGAGCAAAAGGAATAGAATAGCATGTATGCGGAATGTTATGCGTTTGGAAGAAGCGAAAGAGGTTTGTTTGGATAGGAAAGAATGGAAGTCCGTACTCTTTGCCTACCCCCTTCGGGAAACGACGTGAAGTGTAAAAAAATTTTTTTTGTTACTTATTTTATTAAATGCCGTTGAAATAAGTTTCGCTAATACAGTCTCTCAAATCCTCAATTCACAACTTGTCCACAACGAACGTTTACGTAATTTGGATGTTTCAACGAACTCGTCATAAACGAATAATATCCGTTTTGTATGAAAGAAATAGACAAGCAAAATGACTCATCCTGTCAAAAAGTTTTGGTAATGGGTCTGTTTTTGTTGACAAGTTTAGTTTTAATGAGTTTGTTATAGTCTTTTTTACCGCGCAAGCTACTGTAAAACACTCTCTTCAATAACGTAGGTTTATTATATTTTTCATTGTTTATGTTTGTTCATATTACTTGCTTTTCCAAATAAAAGACGTTGTCCTCTGGTCCTAGCTATGAATATAGAGTTTTGTATAATCATAAATTAATTATCTTTTAATCAATATAATACCGATCGATGCATCTGTTTTAAACCATATATTTCCATCAATGCACTAACTATCAAACAACTGACGTTTCTGTTAAAATGCCATAAGAATCAAACTCACTAAAAAGTTATCTACTTTAAGCTTCCCGGCGGTGCCGACCATTTTCACATTCACGACACGACCCTTTGGTTAATGCGAAATAATATGTAAAAAGTGAGTGAGCTTCGAGTGAGCACAGATTCATTCAGAGATAAACCAGGTTACAAAATGCATTACCAACTAATGCTGTCCTCTTCCTACTTTTTTAACGGCACTCGCCTACTGATTTTCATAGTATTTCACTTATTTGTTTAAAAAAGTAATATTTTCGAAATAAAGATTACGTCACACATAGGAGTATTTTTCCCAAAAAGTCCGGTCAAAATTATTTTTTGCTTTTTTCGCAATTTCGTCAAATAAAGTACAATAACTGCTGATTAAATTTTTATTTACAAAATTGACAACTGTATAATTGGCGCGCAGTATCTATAAAAAATATGTTGTTTTCAATGTAACAGCTGTTTTATTACTAATATATTTATTATAAGTATCAAACTGTTGGTTATCGTCTTTATCATAAATCCATATTTCTTTCGAGTTTTCCTTTCTATTACTTTTCTTCTTCTTCTTCTTTGCAACGGGGCAATCCACTCTCGGGAGAGTAATCAATGATCTATTACTTTTATCAAAAGAAAAAACTACATGCCTACAAATATTTTACAAAAATGCCAAGCGGACAATAGTCTAAAATTTCTTCAAAAGAAATACACCTATACAGTTACCGGCAACATTGATGTAGTCGTAGATACGAGTACTTATGATAATTTTTGGAAATTGTTTCCACTTCCATAGATGTTTTTTGTTTCAAATGTTTACTTAACCAAAAAAACTTGAGAAACAAATTTCGGGCGAAAATACGCATCTCAAGTTTATCTGGGATTCCGATTGGCGGCTGGGTATCAAGATGCGTGAACAGATTGGACGAAACAATTATTATGGAAATTAGCAAATTTTGAATTTTGACCAATTTTTGAAGGCAAACAGTCCTGAGTGCGTCGTTTACAACCTACGATACTTTAAAATAAATTACGACGCTTTCATACGGTAAAATGTGATTTGTATTAATGTTCGCGATGTCTGAAGTGACGCGCGGTTTTCGTTCTTCCTTAGATTGATGGCATTTCATTATTTCCCACCTAGGTTATGAAACATCATCACGCCTGTGTGGAACTCTTTAATTCCTGCGTAGGAGAAGCCCTTTCGTGGGCTGAAGATTAATTACATCCAACGTTGACACAACACTACTTAGTTATGGTACAATCCATCTTCCGTGACTGAATTCTTAGTAAACTGGACATTTTTCTCAAAGATTAGTTATAAAAAAGGATAGAACTATCCTTCGCCCAAATTAATGGGTAAAATCAACGAGGTTTCATTAATATATTTGAAACTTCATAATGGAAGAATGCTGATATGAGAATAAACAACAAGATCTATCCCCATCATGACGTAGGCCAGGATGAAAACTCAGGAGCACAGTCGGGTCGGGAAGACCCTCATAGAAATCAGAAACATAACAATAAGGTAAATATGCGAGGTCGGGTATGTATGTAGTATGATTGGGAAGGCAACGAAAAAGGTTCTGGCATGCACGAGTGAGGAGAATGGACTCATAAAGATTCCCTTACACGGCATCACGGACAACCCCATGGAAGATGGCTCCCAGGCAGACCACCAAAGGGGTGGAAGGATATCCGGCAGTCGATCTCGCAAGAGGTCAACCCTCATCTCTTACAGGCCACAAGGCCTAAATTAAGAAGAAGAAAAATAGTTTAAAAACTATTCAAAGCACCAGCATTATAATATCTGTAGCAATTTACCCCGCCTAACAAATACAAAATGGCAAATAAAATAGTAAACCAAAATACAACTGCATAAAAATAGAAAAAAAATCTCACACCAACATTCAGAACAAAATAATTGAAAAGAAATGGATCACGGGAAAGATTTTTTTTTTGATAATAGGTACCTAGATTAATTTGGCATATATATCTTAGCATGACCTTCCTCCATAGTCTGCAATGTCTACATTATCAACATTATTTTTTTAACATTTCTTCTCTTAATAATTATTATCTGTTAGGTAGATCTAATATAAAAATACCATTATTGATCAAACAAGAGACTAGATAACCCAAAATACGTGAAGAATTTCGGGATTTTAATTTATGTTAGTTATGCCCAAAATTTCGTCTCCAATCGTGAGACTTGTGCAAATTTTAAATCAAATGTCCATATCACGTGAATTAGCTACATGTAATTATTTAAAGGTATTTTCATTACGAACAATCAGGTAGGTAACTATGTTTTTATTGTAAGTGCTGATTTGCTTTAGTTTTTTTTTTCATGTGCATGTCTATTGGTAAAGTTAATTTATTTGTTGAATATATGTAGCAGATGTCGCCTACTCTGTTTTTTATACAAATCGATCGATTCGCTGTTTTTATCGCATCACTGATCAGTGTCTTCAACTGTATACCATGTTATTATTTCAATATTTTTCAAATAATTTTCACCCACATGTTGTACATAATACTGATGGATGTTGGAAGCAACAAAATAAGGCGCGAATGATATAAAATCTTTACATATTCGGGACTATGGTAGAAAAATGTTATGCTATTTAGATTAAAATATCACGCGTAGCAAATTTATAAAAAATTACATATTATTGGGTTTTACCTTATAATCAATCGGTATTTTGTTATAAATTTGTATGAATTTATGTAATTTGTCACAGTCATCAATAATTTAATACATAAGTATACATGGCAATATCTAAATTTGGCTTCATCCCAGTGTGGAGAAGACCTACACTGTTAGCTTTAAAAGTATTTTATTAAGACAAAGAAAAAACAAAAGATACAATGTTCTATTATTGTTCTATATGTGCCATAGACAAAACAAACAGTACTGACATTGGTACACTGAACATATCCGAACACATTTCATTTGCTTCTTTAATAACATAGCAAATCTCATACAATTTCTTCTGTTTCTTTTACATCTGACCTTGTTTTTCTTCAAGTCATTTTCAGTCTACCACGCCTTTTCTTTCAGCTTCATATATATTTTTTTATTAGAATATACTCTTTCGACATGCCTAAGCCATCTCAACATGTTAATTTTCATCTTTGGTAATCCTCTAACTTCCAAACTAAATTATTTCTCAAAAATTCTCATTCCCTCCAATTTCCCACAGAGTCTTTCTGCTTATCGTACGTGGATTTCCATCTCTAATAGTCTTCTTCTTATTGCTATTATTTCTAGCCTGATTACCTGTTATTCGAGAGGTGGGATTGGCCTCTTGTGAGGTTGACTCTCAGCTGTCTATCCATCTCATTGTATGTCTGCCTAGGAGTTATTTTCCATGGGGTTACTTTGCAATGCAATCTGGGGAAGTCTGGATGAGTCCATTCTCCACAGTCTCCAAAAATCGTTGACTCCCCATTTTACTGTATATTTCCCGTACTCTTGTATCTATTGGTGATTTAGTGACCAAAATATTGATTTCATGGCGCATATGGCTCACCTGAAATTTGACCATTAGGCAATTTTAGATATCTCACAGCACAAATTTATACTTTTTTTTGTTATTTGGTATTAGTTATGCATTGTGTCTATTCACGCAGTGATGCGAAGTTACGATCAGAAATCGGAAGTTGCTCACAGTTGATTGCCCTCGGATGATCTTGCCCTCCTCCGCCATGGAACATGAGACTTGAAACGCCCGCCAGATGGTGCTCTACCGCTCCCCAACTCCTATGATTCTCAAATCAACCGATCGATATTCCTTTTAATTAACGTATTTCCACCGAACTTAAAATTTGATACTTTTTATCTTTTTCCAAAAATAGCTATAAACATTTTTTTTAAAAAATTGGTAACTACAACCTATGTAACGTTCCCCTATGGGAACCATAGAGACTTCGTTTTAGCTTCAACCATGTAGATACCTACAAATGCTTCATCACCTTTTTTATGCTATTTTCTACATGAACTTTTTTTATATTATTGTTAAAAGCGTTTAAGCTATGTAGGTATGTGATGAACAAATTAATTAAGTGATCATTTGAAAAAATAATCTATCAAATCTCCCTTTACACACCCCACTTAGGGGAACAGGGAGGCAAAGAGAGGTCGATATTGCGCAGTGTTTATGACCGTGATGAAAATTGCTAAAAAATTCATTTGAATTTCAAAATTGTTGGTAGTTTAGCGGTAAATCGCCGACATTCGTACTGAAGTTCTTGGATTCCGATCCCTATTGCCGACCATTGTATCTTCTTTTACGACACAAGCCTTGCTTTCTGTGAAAAAATATCTCATATAAGTTGTTTGTGTTAACTTCGAACGAGTACAGATTCATTAAAAAAGTCTTTCTTCCACATCATATTCGGCTTGAAGAGTAAAAGGACGGGATGGAATCTCACGATTTCAGGGGACTGATGGAAGAAACAAAAGTACCCATTACATAAGTCTTCTATTTTCTTAACACTCCTCAATATTCACAATATTCCAAAGACACCACCCTCACTACAGCAATATAAGTAAGTAAGTTGGTAGCTAAACGTATGTAAGTGTCTTAATATTTTGAAATAATTATGTAGGTACCTATCTTATTAATTTTGTTTTGATATTTGATATTTGATACTTTGGCCCCACCTGGTAGATATAGTGAGTGTTGTAGGTAGCTCGTCTTCGTTTAACTACACGTCATTATAATATTCTCATATTTCGTCTTATATTGAAACACGTTTCGTTTCCAGAAGTTTAACAGTATTATTATTATTAGGATATTTTTAGGGTCGATCGCCTGTCAAATTTAATTACAAGTACCTACCTTCCTACAAAACTTTGTTCAATAATAATAAATTCTGGCAGATATATTATTGATAACGGAAACATAAACAACCATAGATGATAATTACAATAAAAAATATGCATCAGATTCGCATTGTTCTCAACATCAGCTGTCATTTGTTTCCCGCCTATTTTAAAAACATAGATAATTATCGCTGTGATATTAATTTCATCACGCAAATGTAGATAGATGGTGCGATAAGGGAATAAGGTTGTCACACAATAGCAATTTGCCGTATGTTTGTGGGATAAAAAACAGGTGTTTCCCTTTGTAAAAGTTCATATTATATAAGTAGTTCACCCGTTAGTTTGTTTATCATTTTGTGCTCATGCATTTAACCGCACAACTATTATTATTTCAATATTTTTTCCACGGCTGTCACTATTTACATAATATTATCACTGCCCAAATACTGATATTTTTACTCTTTTTAACGATATCCTCAGCACTTCAGCACCAGTTTTTCGTATTTTCACAAGTACAAATCATTCCATATTTTTATCTCTTTCTAAATAAAATGTATACGAACTAATTAAAAAGGTTAAATTCAAAAACTTTTTCAATAATGAAAATTAGATTTTGCTTTGTATAACGGGCGTTCAACTGAGGTCCGCTTTTCTATAAAACCATTACATAAGCCAGTCTTCGAAAAAAGAATAGAAGAAGTTCGTATACCCTAGCCCTAGTGTAATATTGAAAAATTTGAACATTTAATCCGAACACAAAAATTTGTGTTAGAATTTATAATTTACTAAATTATATAGGTATTTTACCGTTTTGAAATTATCCAATCCAAATCCAAACTCCCTTAAGACCCCACTTAGGGGCATAGGGAGGCAACAAGAGCTCTCCATTGCGCTCGATCTTGCGCAATGTTTATGACCTCCTCCCACACCATGTCCAAATTCCTCAGCTCTGCTTCGAAGGAGCGGAAATGATTTGAAATTATATCGAAGAAAATAATTGAAGTGGTTATCTATGTACATATTCGTGACATACATACTCCCGATAAGGTCCCCCCACTCTACGCAAGCCAGCCCGGTGCAGATCAATCCGCGGCAAACCCGACTCGCACGAAACCGACCCCCCAGCTCGATAAAAGCAATCAAACCGAAAAGCCGGCCCCACACAAATCAAGCCCGCCGCGGATCCCCCCCCCCTCCAAACCAACCCACAATGCGGGAGGCCTAAGCCCCACTCAGGAGCATAGGGCAACATATTCATGAGCCCGAATAAATTTAAATTGTTTTTAAAAACAGAAGTAACTTGATCATAGAACTAAATAGTTCACAAATCTAGCCCAGAGGGGTTGAATTGCCAATACTGAAAAAAAAACAGTTTTAAATAAAAGTAATTTAGCTGTTTCGAATCAACAGCTAAAAAGTAGGTGCTTACCTTGATTATTCGTGTGAGAAAATTACAATTATTTCATTCGCGTGCAAAAGCCTCTTATCCTGGCAGCAAATTACAGGATGTGACCTGCCCAGTGTGTTGTGTATATTCTTAGGTATATGGACATAATCCAAAATCCAAGTTGTCTAGAATTTAATTATTATTGAGTAGGTACCTACTTATATTAAAGCTTTTGCCCCGGCATCATTTAGTTAGATATAATATATACACTTGTTATATTTTCTCTAAAGCGACTCCCGAACCCACTTTTTTTTTAAATTAGCTACGGGTATTAGGTAAACCACTGATTTATTTTATGGGCTCCGCTATATTTATTATTAAAATATTTTGAACATGATGAGTCTTGTCTATATTTGTGACTTTTTTTAACCCTTTGCACTCGTTGTCGATGATTTGAGTCGAAAAAGTTTGGAAACCTATTGGCAAAATTTAAAAATAATTCGAATTTGATTACAGTTTTTAAATAAATTATACCTAAGTAATACCACTGTGTATAACACTGTATTGTATCCAAATCTAGATAGGTTCCTAATTGACTCACTCAACACCGAGAAACCCAAATAAATTTCAATGAAATTATTCCTGTTTATCAGAACTTTTATCAGTATAGAATTCGCTTTAAGGTAATGAAGCCAGTGACGGCCAACCTTTTTCGGAACTGGTTCAAATTTTGAGAGACTTTTAATACCTAGTTAGCATATTACATTACTACATAGTTATATTCATTAATAAAATAGATAATACAAGGAAATCATACTATTTTGCTTGCAAGAGTTCTATGCCATTGCATTTTTTTCTTCAATTATTTTTTTTTATTGCAGGTGGAGTAAGATGAATGATTCTTTGCGGACGTATTGAGGCAAGCACAACAAACCACTACAATGAGATTATTCAAGACGAGGAGACACAGCGACCAAGGGCTAGCTCCCGTATCGTCTCAAGAAAATGGAGATCATAATGGGAAGCTGGATGGCAGAGAAGCCAAAGAGAGCGACAACAGCGTGAACACTAACATTGAAAATATTCAAAATGGACATTTTATAAGACAAAATGGTAGTATTCGCATGAGGAACAATGCCAGTGTGAGAAGCAGAAATAGTCCGTCCACTTCTACTTCAAAGGATGGTTCGACCACATCTTTAAACGGGAAGCCTGTGGATGACAAGGAAGGGGATAATTCAGAATACCACGTTGTTACAGCTGTGCCCGCCATGATACTGGAAGACGATTCAAACAAAGACAGAGAAATGAAAAAAGGTTGGTTATCAACTATGTACCTAGTTATTTTGAAAGTCATAATTCCTACACAAGTTTAGTTATACTCGGTAGTTCGACTACTTCTCAAATTCAGAAGCTGATTATGTAATGCACCTTACCTAAATAAAAAAAATACCCAGTTCACTCTAGTACCTAATCATTTTATTATTTTTTTCAGTTATTGCTACATGGGGCAGAAGAATGGGCCGAAAACTAGATCTATTAAAGCGGAGTGATTGCAAAGAAGTTATTGAAACCCCAAACGAAAATAAATCTTCCATAGTTAAAACTCCATTAAACAATATTGGAACATACAGAAAACGGCACTCTTGGAAAATGGGAAGAAGTCTTTCTGAATCGAATTCTCCGAAAATTGATTCCGATTCAGAATCACACAGTTCTGTTAAAGTAACAACAAGAGACAGATCTCCGAGTCCTTTCAAAAATTTGTTCTACAGAATGGGATCCACCGGTATGTTGAATTCTTCCCGTAACTTTGCCACAGATAAGCATAGAAGATCTTACAAACAGATTGAAGAAAAATCTCCAGGGCAAACTTTGTTTAGAAGTTGTTCCACATCTCACATATCTACTTATGTGAAGGGAGAAGATCCTGCCGAAGGATTAAACCTTCAGGAAGATACATGCGTAAGTAAAGACGCATTGAACCAAAATCATGAGTACCTGAAAGATGCTTATCCGTCAAAATCAGTCAGTTGTGACAATATCTCTAACCTAGACAGCAACACACAAGCACAAGGAAATAATAAGAAGTCCAATTTCCCTTATGCGTTCTTGAGATCTAAATTATCTGTTTTACCAGAAGAAAACGGAGGTAGTGTGATCAACCACCATCTTAGACCACAGTATAGGCAGAGTCTAATAGAGAAATCATCAGGTCGTGATTCTGTAGCTAGTCATCATTCTGAACGAGCGTACAAATTGAGAGCTAATTCAGAAGAACATTTCATCATCTCCGACAATGTGGCTATTCATGAGGAGACATGCAACACTTTAGGACGAAAGAAAAAGGATCATTCCAGTATAAGAGGGTCCTTGCGGTGCGGAAATATGTATCCCAGACAAAGAATAGATGAGGCGTTTAATCCAATCTTTTACAATAGGAGAGCCTCCTACAATGCTAATCTACCAAATAATGATAATACCATGTTGATTGTTGGACATAGGCACAGTGTTCCTATATCAGACCGCCACTCAAAGTTCAATATCAAAGGCAATGACTACTCTTCATCAAACTGTAGTATCAATACGTTTGAAGGAGAGCCACAGATGAATATTCACAGATACAGCAATTATATCAGCTCCAATGAATCTGGTTACGACAGTGACAGTAGATTAAATGATGACCACAGCAACAACTCACCACCTGATAATCTTTCAATTTTAGAGCAGACCTCTGAAGAAATGAATGATAATAATTTTTTGATAAATTTCACTAACGACAGAATCTCACCAACAGTTAACAAAGCATTAAAAATGCCAGACAATCAATACAATAATATGGATGAAACTGATGGAACGAAACCATCACAACATCTCAGTAGATGCTTTACAGGAGATAATAAACCGGAACAAAACAATGCCTTGCAGCTACCACTCGGATTTAAAACTGTAACATTGGACGAACAAGTTCATACCAGAAAATTTCAATTTTTGCAATCCCAATTGCTGGGAGAATCTAATTTATATGCTGGAAACTATAATGCAGACATTGATTTGAAAACATTAGAAAACCAGTTGACTGCTTCACCCATCAATGAAATGAATAAACGGCCACTGTGTACAAAAAAGTTTAGAAAAATAAGACTTCTTAAATCAAGAGTTGATGAGAGCTTGGGAGTTTACCTGTCTCAACATAAGCTCCCACTGTCAGATGGTTCTAGTGAATTAGAGATCAGATATATTATTGTTAAGTTGGACAATGATGGTATTGCACATAGAGATGGCAGACTTCGTGTTGGAGATGAGATAGTCAATGTTAATGGCAAAATGTTACGGGGATTGTCGTCTTTAAAAGATGTACAATACATTGTCAACAGTTGTTCACAAGCGGCTTTGGGTGAAGGGCCATTTAATAAATTCTATGTAGACTTAATAATGGCACATGATGAGTATTCACCAATAACACATACAGTCAGTAGAACCATAACCACATCGGTAATACAGCATTTTCCTATAACACCTATGAAACTGAAAGATACGTCCTACATGAATATGTTAACTGCGAAAAAACTTAATGGCTCATGTCTTGAAAATAGACCAGCAAATTTAAGGACCATTTTGGATGCCCCGACTGTTATACCTCCATCCTCTTCAAATTATCTAGAAAATGCGTCCAATTCTAAAAGCATTCCAAATAACGTATCGTCTAATCATAAAAGTGATGACGAGAAGTTATTAGAAAGAAGTAATATGAGAAGATCTCTTTCAACCCAAAATTATCAGAATAATGAATCAATAACTGATTCAGACTTTAATATTAATTTACCTCGAGCTTTAAATATGCAAAGACTATCATATCGTCCAATAAGACCCACAAGTAACTTGGTTTCAACGGTTAATCAAATAACATGTAACTCGGACCAACGGGAAAACGATTCAAAGCACATACATAAATCAGACTCTAGATATTGTGATGATTCAAAATCAACCAATTTACAAAACAATTTAATACCAACAAGTTCTCAAAGAATGCCATTTATTTGCAAGAAAGATGAAGAAAGCGACTATTCCAAAGATAATGAAAGTGTAGTTCGGAGAAGTAATAATTCAATAAAGAAATCTCCCTTTGTTGTTAACAACTCCATACATGAGGTCACATTCTGGAAAGGAAGTGGGAAGAAAAGTCTAGGCTTCAGTATAGTGGGCGGAACGGACTCTCCTAAAGGCCAAATGGGTATTTTTGTCAAAACCGTTTTCCCATCTGGACAAGCTGCAGACCAAGGCACTATTGTTGAAGGTAATTAAAAAAATAATAAAACCCTATGCAGCACTATTTCTGATAAATGACATATTAAACCCTTTATGCTGGTTTTGGTTGTAGATAATAATTTGTGTTACCAAATTTAGTTCAGCTTTCAAGGTAACAAAACAATTTTTGATTCTGAGAAATGTCTGGCAGACTGTTACTGGCCTTTTTCAATATTTCACAATACCATTTCCCTTTTCTAAACATTTAAGTTACATACAAAATCTTTTGCAAATTTTCTTTGATTTTGAAATTGTCTCCAAAGTTAAAGCTTTTTAGCTTCTATTTTTTTTTTTTTAATAAAAAATGAATTATTCAATCTTTATTCAATTTTAGGTGACGAAATCATATCTGTTAATGGAGTTTCCACGCATGGTTTGAGTCATGCAGGAGCAATTAGCCTGTTCAAGCAAGTAAAAGAAGGTTCCATAGAGCTGAAAATTTGTAGAAGGTACTCTAGAAGTTTTTGGTTTAAATGAGTCAAAAATTATTATAGTCTTTGAACCCAAGTTTATAGTTTCAATATTATAATGAACACTTACAATAATTTGCTTTGTCACTAACCAGGAATACTGTGTTTTATTTTTCAGGTCTACGAGGTCCAAATCATACGATCTGTTTACGACGCAGTGATACTGAAAACACAGTTTATTTGTTTAAAATTACAATTGTATATAAAAAAAGAACATATTTATCACAAATATTAGTATACCTACCTAATAATAGTTTTTGATTAGTATTAGATTATATTTTTCAAAATACAGTATAAAGGCTCAGTCCGATTACCTTTATATCATATTATTTCACATAATTTGATCTCCGAGGGATTCTGAATGTCTTCATATAATATTATATTGTTTAAGGCTGTGAACTTTTCAGTTATTGCTATTTTAGATTTTTTTTTTTTCATAACAACTTTAAATACTTGTTTCATCCATTAGTAACTTATTATAGGTACCTAAATGTTTTCAAATTAATATGGACATGAAAACTGTTTATAGGTGGACAGTTACTTTCCTGTTGAATAAAAAAATATTGCAGAGAAATAGGTACTTCCGAATATTAGAGAGTTTGTTACTGTTCAGACATTGTCTGTTATCTTTAACGAAAGTAAGTCCATGAAAAGTGTAACTATTACATTTTTGTACCATTTGAAGGTCGCTATTGTGTTCACGGAACTTCCTCAATTTCCATCGCTGTAATATTTAAAGTAAAATTAAGATAAAGACAACATTTTAAAAATAGAGAACGATGAGATTTTTATATTGTAAATATTTATGACAAGGTTTCACTGTATTATAATTTTCTGTGATAATATTCATTGTTGTTATTACGGCTCCATTTTGTTTAAATGAAAGTTTACACCTATGAATTATTTGTTATTATAAAATTAATAAATTGTAATATATTTAACTGGTAATCTTATTTGTATTTAAGAAAAGATTTTAATTATTTGCATAATATTGTTGACTATTTGATTAGGTTTAAAAGAACACAAAATAGTTTAAAGCATTTTTAATATGAATAAATATTATGTTTAACAATAAAATATTTTTTATAGCTTTCACAGCTAGTTATAAAATTCCCAATGAAAATGAAACTATTGCTGTATGAAACAATACGGAAAAAAAAATGTCATTTTAATTATGGTCTTTTTGTGAAAATTATCTACCGTTTGGCATTACAGAGTCCTCAAATAAGGAAATTGTAGTTTGGTATTATAAAATTACAAATTTGGCATATTTGTACCATTTTAAAAGTAATTATTTCCGTCCAATCAGCATCAATCATCTCACAATAAAGTCGATTAAACTACCACTATTAAATGCAACTGTAATGTTTCCGTACTAAACATATTGTCTTATTTTCCAATCGAACTATCATCTTCTATGAAATTGGAAATTTTCATTCCTATTTTCACTGTTCTTCATTCAACCATAGAGTTATAATAAAATATATGATGTCTATGGTTAAAAAATAGACATTGTAAAATGTTATACTAATAAGTTCTATAAACAGAAATGTAATTTCGCCTTTAAAAGTGTTCAAATTATGCTAAATACTAACTAAATGTAACTTCAAGGGCAAGAAATTTGAATTAAAAACTTCATTGCAATGTTGTTACATTATTTACAAAGTTGAATTTAAAATCCAAAATGGTTATTTTTTACTGTGGATAAAATTAAGAAAGTAATGTAACCCATGATTTATATAATAATATAATCAAAACTTGTATAGTTTGGTTGAAATAAAATTTATAAATAATAAGGTTCTATTAAAAGTATCAACTCCATATACTTATCTAGTCATTACAATTTTTTTTAACAGTATTTAATATATTTTATAATTTGAAATAAATGATGATAAAATAAAAAACATTTGTAAAATTTCAATGTTTTATTAAAAAAAAAACCCTTTTACAAGAGAAAAATTCAGTCCAAATGTTGACAACACTACATTAATGAAGACATACCATTAACAGAAGACAATGACAATTCATGCTTTGACAATGCCGCAATCTATGGTTTTGCTAGCTGGAAGGATTCGTGAATTTTGACATTTGCTTGATGGGCAAACAAGAGTTTAAGAGTGTGTTCATCAGGTCAAGGATTCAGGTCTTTACAAATTGTCCCGTGGATCTACAAATCTTACAGGTCAATATGAGTAAGAGGTCTATATGAGCCGTGAAGATCTGTTTGAGCAAATGAGTAGGATCCATTGAAGCGGATGACACGTAAGTTCTTAAATTGAACAGTACACATAAGTACATAGAGATCCATATTCAAATAATATTGCATTTTATTGCTGGAAAGTATCAAAAAATTGACCATGATAACTGATTCGGCACACTTCTGACTAAGGCAGTTTGATCGCTACAAAGCTATCTGTTTCTAACTTCGGTAGCCTAAAGGTAAAGGCGTGGACTTCAGATCACGAGGTCCCGGGTTTGATTCCCGGTCGGGTCAAAGTTTTTTCACTTGGAATTTCTACCCGGGTTTAGCCGTCTCAGATTGGACGGGACCAGTTGACTGGAAAAAATTGCCTCACGCAATAAGTTACGCGGCCTATACGTTACACCTTTGTATAGGAAAGTGTTTTTTTATTTATTTATATGTATAACCATCTGGCAAACATCAATAAATAATGTCACTCTTTAATGTAAGGTACTTAGATATAAATCCGGGCAAACTCATATGGAGCTGTTAAAGGCTACAGAAATGGATGGCTGCCACTTTTAATAGTCATAAACAGTATTTCCTTTGGGACAATTTAGGGCAGCACAATTAACTACAGTAGGCGCCGGTTATTGTGATCACTGGTTAATAGAATCAGCCGCTTTATAGAATCAAAAGTCCAAGTCCCGATTCAAAATGAAGAATTTCATACAATTTTTATGGGATAATAAATAGAATCACATTTTCGGTTAATAGAATCAATTGTTCCAAAATTTAGAACACTTTCTTATATTTAACCACTGACGTGCACGTTTTTTTGTGTATTTTTTTTTCAGTTGCGACTCAATAGACAAATAACGCATTAGAAAAGATTTATAGCTTAGTCGAGGTCAGTTTTGAACTGTTTCCAGCTGTGCGTGTGTTTGTTTATTGTATGGTGATAAAAAAATGGAACCCTGGAACAGGCAAAAAGATAAAAGACCGAATAACAGTGAGCACTTTTAACGTGCGCTATGACTGAGTGATGACATTTTAGTTTTTGGAAAGAGCAAATCTCCCAGATGTTTTAAAGGCATGAAACACTTGCTAGTGATTCTGGTAGGTATTTTTTTTACACAAATGCTTGGACAGGACCGGTTGACTGGAAAAAATTGCCTCAGGCAATAAGTTCCGCCGGCTATACTGACACCTTTGTATAGAAAAGTGTTATTATTATTATGATTAATGAAGTGACGGATTTCCGAAAACAATCCGAAACATATGGACATACTCTTTTGTCTCGATTTCTTTACGATTTTTTTGACATAAAAACCTTTCTTAGGTATGTATATAATGTGTAGGTACCTATGTTTGTGTGAAATATGTGTAGGTATGTACTAAGTACGTATATTCTATATGGCCGCCGGTTAATAGAATCAAAACACACTGGGACAAACGTGATCACAATATCCGGCGCCTACTGTATATTATTCGTATTCAATCGTGTTAAATACACCACTACAAGATTTTCAGTACAAAAAACAACACACATCAGTGACAGAAAAATTAAAAATGGCAGAGGTCATGTGGTCTATGGGTGAGAACACAAAGAAAGCTGATTCTGACCGGCGTCGATAAGAATGTTTCTATGCATTTGAATGGGCATGCCGAAAAGCGGGTTTCCGTTTTTGTTGTGTGTATGCCCATTCAAATGCATAATAATAAGATAATGTTTAGAGCGCCGTTTTGTGATCAAAATACCACCTCAAGGGCATAGAAACTGATCATCGAACGCTGACGGAAATCGACGCCGGTCAGAATCAGGGTTCTTTTGTTCTCACCCTATGACCTAATTTAATGGTCTATAAGAATGGAAGAAACGGGAGAATAATTAATATTATTGGTTACTAATCATAACCATTCAATTTTGGAACCGCATCATTAAAAAATAGAACCATTGGCATCAGAAACATTTCCCCATATTAAACAGTTTTGAATCAGGTTGTGAAAAAGAAAGTAGGTAGTTGCCTTTCTACCTTGACAATATTGGTGGCCATTTGTGAATCTAAGACTTGACATCAAAATATATAAACTAAAGAAGAGAACAGTTTTAAATAAATACTTTCCTGCACTTAAATTTTTCCTAATAATTTATTTACTATCAACACAATAATTCACATAAGATTATAGAACACCTTTTCCCATGAGAGATGTCCAATCTATTTTAGTTGGATCAATCATAGGATCCATACTATCTGAAAGTCCATTGGCTAACATGTATTCCGACACGGTAATGTATGCTGCTACCAGGAGACCTAGAATACCAGAGAGCCAAATATTTTTCTGGAAAATAATGCCAACTGTTAAGCATAAGCCTAAATAGGTGATATATCTTGTTACAGTGAGTCTGAACTTCACATCCTCTTTGGTTGCATCCACACATACGCCGTCTTTAAGTCTGTATCCCGTAGCACACTTCACACACATATCTGGCCCATCTCCAGAGCAACCACTACAAGATCTATCACAATCCAAACATTTATATGAACCTTCACTGTTTACACAAAACTGATTGTCTTTGCATACAGTACTTTCAAGTAAACATTCGTTAACATCAACACAACCTTCGTCTGTGTCCATTATCCACCCATCCCTGCACACTGAACATCCTTTGGTTCCACCCTGGGAACAAACATCTCTACAAGATTTATGGCACGGAGAACATAATAGTTTCTCATCATCTTTGTAGGACTCATAATATCCTTGAGAACAAGAATCACAGCTTTTCCCAGCGTATCCAATATCACACACACATTCTCCGTTGCCTTTTCTTGTGCCATCTCCTTTACATTTTCCATTTCCACTACAAACATAATCTATACCTCCAGTGCATGGCTGACAATTCTTACCAAAGTGGCTTTTAGGACAGCAATGTTGGAGTTTTTCAATACAAATATACTCATACACATCTATAGCTTCAGGTCCATCTAGAGACCACCACTCTTCAAGATGGTGTTCTGCTTCCTCTGCAGCTAGATGACACTGGTCCTTAAATTCTTTCGCATCACTGCACAAACTTTCTTGGATTTCTACCAATCTCACTTCACTTCTTTGATAGGATCCTAACTTTTCTTCTTCCCAAGCAGCGTCGCCACCTTCGAATTTCCCACGTGACGTTTTGTCCATTCCTTTCTTGAAAGATTCAATCAAAATTTTACAAGATTGACAAGGACCTAGTTTTCTGCTAGAACTCTCGTTGCTGGGATTTAATTTTGAAACTGGAATGTCGCCTTTGATTTCATGACATACAACAATTAATAGAATACTTATAATGAAGAATTTTCTTTTCATTTTGACTTAGTTAAATTGTCTTTCCAGATCCGAAATATCAGTATATCTATATGTAGTCACTCACTGTGATGTCCAAAATCACTCGCAAAGAAACCGTAAATATGCATTAATTGATTAAAACAATACTTCCCGCATCGAAAAGGGTTATACTTATAACATTTCGGCCTCAAGACGTATTGAAAATAATTCAAAGGATGACATGCTCCTAGCCGATTGGCCAATCAGTTTTATCTCGAAACAATAATTCAATCTACGAGGAAAAATCTTAATCTACTGTCAAAGTAGATGTCAAATTTATTGCCATTTTATAAAAAAACGTCAAGTCATGAAAAAAAGATTTTTTTTTTTGGATTTGATTAATCATTATGTCTGAATAATTAATGTTAATCTTTTTTCAAATCCAACCATTTTGTGGACGTAATAATTACACACAACAAAATCATTTCTAAACATATTGCGAGAGATAATAATAGTTTATTATTGCTAACCACAAACAACATAATATTATAAATTTTAGTTGGCAACCAAAGTTTTTCCCGCCATATTTTGTATGTGACAGTATGTGTTTTTGTTGTCATTTGCCAAATCAGTGTCAAAGTCAAATCAAATTTAATTCCTGCAATACACATTATAAAACTATTTTTGCTATTAATAATAATTATTTTTATTCATTGTTATTTTTATATTATTATCTCTATTGTGCCGTGAAATGTTTTAATAAAAATGAGTTCAAATTTTAGAGGAAGAGGTTTTCGTGGTAGAGGGTGGTGGTCCAATGGTAGAGGTAGAAACCGTGGAAATGGGAAATTCAATTCTAATAATTCTAATCAGGGAACAAATACATCCAGACCTCCGCAGACGACTGGTAAACAGAGAGTCATTGATTCTATCTTTGATAGTCGTAATTGTGGACATTACAAAGGCTGGAAACACTACTTATGTTCCGAAGGTGAGTTTACCCCTTATATTCCAATTTCAAAAACTACTTATGTTCCGAAGGTGAGTTTACCCCTTATATTCCAATTTCAAAAAGCTTCAGGAACACCACCTATATAAGAAGGCCTTAGTGCTGGCGGCCTTTTTTGTCCTCTCGCGTCACGGCTGCCTGCGTGTAGACAGATATCATAGCGTACAGGTAAGTACATACAGATATAGAAGAGTAAATGCTGGGCCTCCCGCTGTGACGTAGGGCTAAGGCCTTCATATATAGGTGGTGTTGGCTTCAGTCTATGAAAATGTTATTTTTGTGATATTAAAACTTAGAATAACAGCTTTGCAATAACTAATACTTTAAAAAAACTTGAAATGTTCGTAAATTGCAGAATATGACGAAAATTCGGAAACAATTAAGAAGATAAAATTGATTGAAGATTATATTGTTCGACACAAATCATTATTTAATTTAGAAGGAATCAATGAAAAGAATAGTTTGCCGATTGATTTAAATCATATTCAGAGTGATGAAATATTTTCAAAAGAATGGCCACATTTCAACCATGATCTGAATGATAATCCCAACTATATTCTCAATTGCATAGGACTTGCAGTCTACACAGTAAGTTCGATTCGTTTACAATGTTATTTTTATTATTATTATTATTAAAGCCATCAAGCAGGCAGCTTGGTGCTGATGTACTTGATATTCCACAGTTGTGTCACACTACAAACTATCAAGTCCATAGAACTCTTTGATTCTTAAATACATTGGTGTTCTCCGCAACAACCAGCTCGGCAGACAACTTGCCAAATTTTGAAGGGTCTTTGTTTTTATTTCTGAGAATTTTCTGTTTAAGGTTTTTGATTTGGAAGAAAAGGTACAAATACGACCAATGAATCATCAACCTGTCATACCTCTGACTAATTTGAAAGTTAATTATTTTGGTAAATCATTCAAACTTATTCACAAAATATATTGTATTGTATGTGTCTGTTTCCTCCTTGACTTTTACGTAATTTCCAGGAAAATTGGTGACCATCAGAGGGACTGTAATAAGAGTTGGAAGTCCCAGCTTAGTCTGCACGTCAATGGCATTTGAGTGTTCTTCGTGTCACGGGATCCAAGCTTTGGAACAACCACAAGGAGTATTCACAGGTTTCTTACAGTTCTAGATATCAATAACAATGTGGGCCCACAATAAATTCTCTAGTTCACTTTCTAGCTTGACACATAAGAGAAGTGATCACATCACAATAAAATGTTCTACAAAGAATCGAAGGAGGAAGCCTCTTGCATACAAAATAGGTCTCCTACATATGTACCATCATGGAGGAGAAGACTAAAGAATCTTAGACGTGTATCTGGACATGCACTGTTTGTTCTATGGAGAATTCTGTGGACAGGGTGGAGTGGAGAGCGTGGCCAACATTATTCCCAACCAATCTAAGTATTCTGACCAGAGAAGAAGTTAATTTTTAGTGCACACAAAATTAGACTCAATTGAAATTTACACATGATTCATATTATATGCTCATTGACGAATGGCAGAGTTTAGGGTTTGCTCTCAAAATTAATGTTATAAAAATGAAGAATAAAAAATAATATATTTATTTTTACTTTCAGTACCTACTAGTTGTTTATCGTGTCAAAGATTTGCGAAGTTTGAACCCATGCAGTCATCGCAATTTACTATAACCACAGACTGCCAAACTGCTAGAATTCAAGAAACTCAAGCTCAGGTAAACTCAAAGCTCATCATTATCAACTCCTTATTCATTTATCTTTTGACTGAGAACTCTCAAGGCGAGCACAAAAATGAATGATTTATAGACACACAGAAATTAGAAGTTTCAGCCAACCTTGGCTGTAATGGAAGAACAAATCCTTCTTGAACTATGAATCAATAATGGACGAAAGTCAATGCTCAAATTGGGCTAAAGAAAATGAAAAGTTCAATATTATTTCTAACTTACATTTTGGACTTATTGATTTAATGTTTGATTTTGGGGTCTTAAATCATTATTATCATTGGCGCTACAGCTCATTGTGAGCCTCGGCCTTCTCCAGAATTTTCTGCCATTCCCCCCTGTCCATATCTCGCCTCCTCTAGTTAGTCACCCATTTCGTCCTGAACTTTTTAAATACTTTTCAAGTGAAAAGTATAAAAATTTTACAAATTATTTTTGATTTTAAGGGTGTATCCGGTTCCATACCGAGAAGTGTTGAAGTTGAATTACAGGGAGATCTAGTCGGTGCCGCTTGCCCTGGTGATCTGCTCTCTGTTACTGGCATTGTCAGGGTATGGCTTTAGTCTTCAGTTACTCGTTCAAGGGTATCATTGGAAATTCCTGGTGAATACAATTTTATTACATGCTTGTAGGTACGAAGTGATGCTCGTGGTGAAGAAGGAAGGAAATCCGCCAGACTAATGCAGATCTATGTAGAAGCAGTAGCAGTGCACAGCCAGAGAAATCTCAACCATCCAACTCTAACCTTCACTCTCAAGGATTATTATGCCATACAGGTGCGCAACTCATCAAAAGAACTCCTAATATTTTCCACCAGTGTAACACTAGATTTTCCATTTTGATATTATTTGATCATAGGTAAAAACATTTTTTTATGTTGAATTGAGAAGATGGAGGTAATTCTTCATGAAGTAGACGCTTCTGCCCCATCCGCTGACTGTAAATATAGGTACATATTGTAACTTTAGCTCTGTGGTAGGTGTATACACCATCAATTATTAGCTACACACCTAGCAATCTGCTGGTGCCTGCAATAGCCAGTCGTATCAGTCCTCAAAAACACATTTTCCAATGAGACATATGGCGATCGACATGTCTATACAATGATAATAAAAAACACAACTTTGCAAAGTATCACTTTTATTTTTTATAAAAACCAAAATATTTTCAACCACAATGTGGCCATCTTCAGTGGTGATTTAAATTAAACTGATGTATTGTGTAGCGTCACTAGTGTGTTGTTGTGGGTGTGTCTGTATGTTGGGGGTGGGGAGGTGAAGTGTTGGTTGTGTGTGTGAGGGGGTGAGAAGGTATGATTGTGTGCGTGTCCTGTACGAATAATTTGAGTATAGGTGACAGATTTGGAATTTGATTGTTAATTACGTGTTCTTTGTGTCTATGTATTTCTAATGTTTCTAGTAGGTTCATTTTATGGTTTTTGTGATTGTATATGTGTAAGTACTGTGTGTTTTCTCTGTCAATGTTGTGTCCTGTCTCTCTACAGTGATCCGCCATTTCTGAATTGATTGTGAAATTTTTTATAGCTTTGTGATGTTCATTAATTCTTGTTTCGAATTGTCGTCCTGTTTGTCCAATGTAACATATGTCGCAGTTCTTACAGTTTATCTTGTATATGCCTGATTTTTTGTTTATGTCTGTTTTTCGTTTATAGTTGCATAGTCGTTTTTTTAAAGAGTTATTCGTGTAGAATGCTGGTCTAAAGTGTTGGTTTTTGTGTTTTGATGTAATTTCGTCACTTATGTTGTCTATGTATAGTATTCTTCTCCATTTGTCGTCGTTGTTGTGAAAGTGTATCTTGGGGTAAATGTAATCGTGTATTAGTTTGTTCTTATGTTTTTTGTTTAGTAGTCGTATAATTATGTTTGGGTGGTATCCGTTGTTATTAGCTATATTTATGATAGTGTTGATTTCCGTCTGGTAGTTTTCTTTTGTGAGTGGCATTGTCAATAATCTGTGTATCATGGAATTAAAACCTGCCATTTTTTGTGAGTATGGGTGATGTGAATTTGAATGAATTATTGTATCTGTATATGTTGGTTTTCGGTAGATTTTGAATGTAAATTGGTTCTCGATTATTGATATGTTAATGTCCATGTAGTTGAGTGAGCTGTTATCTTCTTTTTCCATTGTGAATTGTATGTGTTTGTCTATGGAATTGAGGTATGTCAAAAACTGATCTAATTGTCTGTGTGTCCCTTCCCATGTACAGAAAATATCATCCACGTACCTATTGTAATTGGTCATATGTTTCAACAGTACATGTTTAGATGCAAAAAGTTTGGTCTCAAAATCGTCCATATAAATGTCTGCTAATAATGGGGATAAACTGCTTCCCATTGGAAGGCCGTTCGTCTGTGTGTATAGTTTATTGTCAAATTCGAAATAATTCTGTCTTATACATGTTGTGATGATTTCTATTGTTTGGTCTTTAATGTTGTTGTCTATGTCTAGTTTGTCAAGTATTTGTTCAGTCAATTTTAGTGTCGTTTCCGTCGGTATGTTGGTGAATAAACTCTTCACATCGAAAGAGACAAGGATACATTTTTTAGGCGGTGTTGTGTTGTGTAGTTTTTGTGCTAATTCTGTTGAGTTTTTTATTGTGTATCGTGGTTTAAAGTTAGTGATGTTATTGAAAAAAATATTTATAAATTGACTTAATTTGTGTGTTGGTGAATCAATGCATGATGTAACTGGTCTCGCTGGATTGTTCTCTTTGTGAAGTTTGATGAGGGCGTATAGCTGTGGTGGTGTTGGGTTCATTGTAATTAAATTCCTTTTCTGGTGTTGTTGTATTATGTTGGATTTTTTTATAATGTTTCTAGTGTTTTCTTGGTACTTTCTCGTGGGGTCTTTTTGTAGTTCTTGGAATTTAGAGGTGTCTGTTATGATATCGTAAATCTTGTCGTTGTATTGTGCATCCACAATACAACGACAAGATTTACGATATCATAACAGACACCTCTAAATTCCAAGAACTACAAAAAGACCCCACGAGAAAGTACCAAGAAAACACTAGAAACATTATAAAAAAATCCAACATAATACAACAACACCAGAAAAGGAATTTAATTACAATGAACCCAACACCACCACAGCTATACGCCCTCATCAAACTTCACAAAGAGAACAATCCAGCGAGACCAGTTACATCATGCATTGATTCACCAACACACAAATTAAGTCAATTTATAAATATTTTTTTCAATAACATCACTAACTTTAAACCACGATACACAATAAAAAACTCAACAGAATTAGCACAAAAACTACACAACACAACACCGCCTAAAAAATGTATCCTTGTCTCTTTCGATGTGAAGAGTTTATTCACCAACATACCGACGGAAACGACACTAAAATTGACTGAACAAATACTTGACAAACTAGACATAGACAACAACATTAAAGACCAAACAATAGAAATCATCACAACATGTATAAGACAGAATTATTTCGAATTTGACAATAAACTATACACACAGACGAACGGCCTTCCAATGGGAAGCAGTTTATCCCCATTATTAGCAGACATTTATATGGACGATTTTGAGACCAAACTTTTTGCATCTAAACATGTACTGTTGAAACATATGACCAATTACAATAGGTACGTGGATGATATTTTCTGTACATGGGAAGGGACACACAGACAATTAGATCAGTTTTTGACATACCTCAATTCCATAGACAAACACATACAATTCACAATGGAAAAAGAAGATAACAGCTCACTCAACTACATGGACATTAACATATCAATAATCGAGAACCAATTTACATTCAAAATCTACCGAAAACCAACATATACAGATACAATAATTCATTCAAATTCACATCACCCATACTCACAAAAAATGGCAGGTTTTAATTCCATGATACACAGATTATTGACAATGCCACTCACAAAAGAAAACTACCAGACGGAAATCAACACTATCATAAATATAGCTAATAACAACGGATACCACCCAAACATAATTATACGACTACTAAACAAAAAACATAAGAACAAACTAATACACGATTACATTTACCCCAAGATACACTTTCACAACAACGACGACAAATGGAGAAGAATACTATACATAGACAACATAAGTGACGAAATTACATCAAAACACAAAAACCAACACTTTAGACCAGCATTCTACACGAATAACTCTTTAAAAAAACGACTATGCAACTATAAACGAAAAACAGACATAAACAAAAAATCAGGCATATACAAGATAAACTGTAAGAACTGCGACATATGTTACATTGGACAAACAGGACGACAATTCGAAACAAGAATTAATGAACATCACAAAGCTATAAAAAATTTCACAATCAATTCAGAAATGGCGGATCACTGTAGAGAGACAGGACACAACATTGACAGAGAAAACACACAGTACTTACACATATACAATCACAAAAACCATAAAATGAACCTACTAGAAACATTAGAAATACATAGACACAAAGAACACGTAATTAACAATCAAATTCCAAATCTGTCACCTATACTCAAATTATTCGTACAGGACACGCACACAATCATACCTTCTCACCCCCTCACACACACAACCAACACTTCACCTCCCCACCCCCAACATACAGACACACCCACAACAACACACTAGTGACGCTACACAATACATCAGTTTAATTTAAATCACCACTGAAGATGGCCACATTGTGGTTGAAAATATTTTGGTTTTTATAAAAAATAAAAGTGATACTTTGCAAAGTTGTGTTTTTTATTATCATTATGGAAAAGTACCACAAAGTTCATAAAAATACTTTAAATAAATTATGTCTATACAATTTTTTATGTTCCTCGAGTGGGTGATTTTAAACCATCTTGGCTTTATTACCTTTCTAAGGAAACCAATTTGAAGCACATTGGTCGGATGGTTTCCTAGTCTATAACCGACATATAAACTTTTTTTGTATTTTATAGATATTGATTAATGACTCTTCTATGCCTGTTGTCCAACAGCTTGTGCTGCTAGTTATTTTTATATAATAATCATATTGAACATATTGTTTTTTAGGAAATACACGCATGTGAAGATGTTTTCCGCTTGATAGTTCAGTCGCTTTGTCCTTCAATATTTGGTCAAGAAATGGTAAAAGCTGGTCTCATATTAGGACTAATGGGTGGTACTGAAACTAAAGGAGGCAGTCGTCCTAACCCTCATGTTTTGATAGTAGGTGATCCTGGTTTGGGGAAATCACAGCTATTACAGGCAGCCACCCTCGCAGCTCCTAGAGGTAAAACGCTAACTAACATAAACATTTTATAATAATTCTTCACCATTTTATATAGACAATCTCTATATATAAAAATGCATCACGCATGAACTGCTGAACCAACTTTGCACATTCGTTTTTTTGTTGCTATTGTCACGAGATGGTTCTTTTGAACAAAACAAATGTTGGTGCAACTGTCAGAATGTGCCCTCTAAACATAATAATTTAAAACAGATGTCGGAATTATATTGTTTAAATACCTATGTATCTAATTAATTTATTATTGTACAATATTCACAGTAAAGACATAGTCCATAGGAAAGATTAAATATAAAAACTTTTACATAAAACTCATATAAATCCATGAAATGTTTGTTTTTAGGTGTGTATGTGTGTGGAAATGCGTGTACAGCTAGTGGTCTCACTGTTTCCCTCACACGCTCGGAAGGCGGAGGCTTCACTTTAGAAGCTGGTGCCTTGGTTTTAGCCGACCGTGGAATTTGTTGCACGGACGAGTTAGATAAGCTGGGATCGGGAGGTCACGGAGCACTCTTGGAAGCTATGGAACAAGGTTCAGTGAGTGTAGCAAGGGGTGGGGTTGTGTGCAAACTTGCAGCCGCCCCCACTATATTGGCTGCCGCAAATCCAATGCACGGCCACTATGACAGGTGTCTGTACATTCCAACCTAAATAACGATTATCTTATGAATAAAATAAAAGGGTAGTATTTAAACGATCGAATATAAATTCAAAGTGTTTGAAAAATACTGATATAGGGTACCTACTGAAATACTTAGTAGGTGAATACAAATATTGAAAACGGCGAGTCGGAAATAAGATTTTGAGTTACGAAATATTCAGAACGATCAGTAAGATAATTCTTAAACAAATAAATTATGCTTACATTAGGCATATTCAAAATCTGTCGTGTATTTTATTCCAAGTATGCTGCATTATAACTTGATCGAGGTGATTCATATATCATGTTGAGCAATGAACTGCAGGCTCACTATAACTCAAATCCGTTTTGCAGGCCCCTCAATTAGTATTGTGTTTGTCCAAGCTTTTTATTCGATTGGTTTATAATTCTCCAAAAGAAAAAAGTTGTTTGTACAATTGATTTTGTTCCTATTCTAGATCCAAGACTGTATCTGAAAATCTCCACATGAATTCAGCACTGCTCTCTAGATTTGATCTAGTATTTATACTTCTCGACAAACCAAATGAGGTTGGTAGTATTTTTTAATTTGAAAGTGATTGTTCTAAAAAATGTTAATAAATCTGTAATTGTACAAAATAATGTATTATGTTTTAGCAAATTGATTCACTGCTCTCTGAGCATGTATTAGCTCTTCATTCGGGAGAGAAACCAAAAGCGTTTGGTAATGTTTCAAGTATCATGTGCTCCGGCAACTCACAAGAAGTCAGAATACCACTCAGGTTAAATATTTTACCTACTTAAATCTTGATAAGTTGATGTATGTAAATTGTTGGACTGTAAGTTTCAGAGATGCTTCAAACAGTGTTTGAAACAAATGACAAATTCTTTGAAGGTTACTGAAAATTGTTCTAAAAAAAGTTACTAAACTATAAAAATATCCGGTTACTTTTATGTTCTCTATCATACGTACCTACACTGTGATTGACTTGTGAACTTTTTTTTATAAAAATGAATCTGTGCTCATCAATCAAAGTGTACACAAATCTCTTTGAATATTTCACACTAAGTTACTTAAGTACTGGATACGAAAGTATCCAGTACCAGTATGAAAGCCGGCGTCATAACCTCTAGGCTACAAACCACTTCATTAATTAATTATTTGGTGAACAGACTCTGTCCTGAAACATTTTTGTTTTAGACAGGAAATATAAGTTCAGATTCTAAGTTAAATGAACTCATATACTTAATTCAAAGTTTATACCAAAATATTATGAATTCATGCGCATTAATTTGCTTCTAACCTTCTTATTAAGGGGAAGATGAATAAGGCCCAATTGTGACGTCTGTCATAAAAAATATCAGAGTAATGTTCTGATGCCCAATTCAAGGTTTTTAGAACAAATTGGAATGATATATAATTTTAAGCCAGTAACATATTATATTAAAATTAACTTATCAAACATGTTTTTACTGATGGTTGATTTTTTACATTTTAGTGAGCGTTTGAAAATGCAACAAAATGAAATGCTAGATCCTCTACCAACAGAATTATTGAGAAAATACATAGCCTACGCTAAGAAATATGTTCACCCTAAGCTAAGTGAAAGTGCATCTCTGGCTTTGAAGGAATACTTTTTGAAAATAAGAAAATGCCATCATTCTATAGCTGGTAACACTCCAGTTACCACAAGACAACTAGAAGCTTGTGTCCGGCTAACGCAGGTTTGAGTTTCATTTATTAATTATGCATATGGGGTCGTCCATTAATAATATGAGCTCAAAAGGGGGAAATTTTAAAAATTGACGAAAACAAAATGTATAACTTTCTCCATTCTTTATACTAAGAGTACATATTATTTACGGGGGAGGGGGTATTCTCAAAATATCACCAGTGGGAGGGGAAGTTTAAAAAGTTGCAAAAAAACATCACGTGATTAATGGACGACCACTATATCATTATCAACCAGCTTTAATGTATTGCTGGATCAAGGCCACTCCACGTGTATTCCAATCTTCTCTGTCTCAACTGCTCTCTATGTTGTACCTCCATCAAACTGATGGTCTGCTGTTGCTTTTGTATATTCTTCTTTTTCTATCCCGCCATTCCATTTTCTCTCTATGCCATGTGGCCTGTCCATCTCCATTTTGAGATATCTACTACTCTTAAGCCACCTTTTAGTTTAGCTATTCTTTTCACGAGCCTGTGATTTTTATATCGGTATGTATAGGTGGTATATTATATACACAGTGTGTAGAAAATAAGTCAGATAACAATTGAATTTTGTCAGGCTTTACAAATGTTTTTTTAGTTACGACACAGTTTTTTTACCACAATGAACAGTAACTAGACCTATTTAGGCTAATCTTATACAATAATAATCTATTCACAAAAAAGCAGTATGATTCAATAATTGCAATGCAAAATACTTTTTGTTTTTAATGAAAACTTTCTGAGTTAGGCTAGAGCTCGAGTAGAGCTAAGAGAAGAGGCCACGGAACAAGATGCCAAAGATGTGATAGAACTGATGAACTATAGTCTTCAGGATACGCTGAATGATGAGTTTGGTGACATACAAATATCTAGATCTATACATGGCTCAGGAATGAGCGCAAGAGGCCAGGTGATACTTTATTCTTTTCTTGCCTTGATCTTAGCCTTTTAAGTATTGTTGATCAGTCTCAAATTTAAATGATAAATATCAAAAAACCACTCCTAAATCCGTTGGGTTTAGGTCAATTGGGTAATTGACTTTGCTACAGAATAAAATATTGAATATGTATACTTACCTATGTTGTATAAAAGCCCATGCAGCTTGGCAGTCCAGTGAAGTCAAGTCCAATAGTGATTGTAGTGTGAGCAGTTTAGAGTTTGATAGAGTTCTTTCAAACAAACAAACCAAGAGATTTTACAATATTCAATGATGTGTATCGACAAGAACAAGCAATAATATCATGAACATATTTTAGTTATAATTGAAAAATATTTTACATTATTTCATTCATATTTATATTTTAATGAATATTCGTCAATAAGTACATACTGAAATATATAAAATAAATGTGTATATTCATTAAAAAAATTTCAGAAATCATTGTGTGTATAATGTTTTTTTTTTTAATTTAAGGTAAAAAAGTACATTTCCGTCATATTAAAACGAGCAGAAAAGCTTGGGAAGGATGTATTTAATATAGAGGAGCTCATTCAGATCCACAAAATAAGTAATGTTGGAGGACGGGCCGAAGATTTAATAAACAGTCTTAACATTCACGGATATCTTTTGAAAAAAGGACCAAAACTTTACAAACTTCTCACACTTTGATTCCGTACAATATAAATAACATTTATACCTAATTGTTTATATAATAAAATATTTATAATTAATTGTTCAGATTAAATTATTTATTCTAAAACTTCTGTAATGTGAGTTGAAATACCTCTTTAAGTGACAGTAAGAAATATTTTAATAATACTGCTTCATCAGAACAATTTTGTGGTTTTATAATTTTGGAAGACCAATGTTGGCACGATAAAGAGAATTTAATGTCGGAATGAATTATGATATGACCAGAAACAATAAAAAGATCTCACAATATTTAAAATACAAAATTATTATATAAAAATATATTTTCGTGAATCAAAATACTTACAGTATTTCTTTCTGAATCATTCAAAGAATTGCAAATATCTTTAAGTACAGTGATACCCCGAGATACGAGTTTAATTCATTCTGTAAGATTGCTTATATCTCAAAGAATTTTTTTCTATCGAAATGTCATCGACCCCTTCCAGCCCCAAAAATACTACCCAGTTGTATAATATGTACCCAAATTCTCTATAAAATAAACTTTACTGAACTGAATTTACAAAACATTCCTAATATTTATGGATTCTTGTGCCATTTTTGATGCAACCAAAAGTTTTAAGTTGAACACTTAAATGAACATTTAATTTAATATTTAAGTTGAACACTTAAATGAACATTTAAGTCAAACACTTAAATGATTTAATGATTGCATCAAAAATAGTTGGTTCTATATGAAGTGGTTGGTATTCTGGTGGTTAAAACGCCGGCTTTCGTACTGTTTCGTATCCCAGGTGCTGACCATCTTCCTCTTTCACGACACAAGCTTTAAGTAGCTTACTGTGAAAGAGTCCAAGATTGTATTTGTGTTCACTTTGAGTGAGCACAGATTCATTTTTATAAAAAAAATATATGTAAGGACTTAAATACTAGGTACTTTACAAATTCAAATCCGTTACCCACCATTAGGTTACTTGTATGGAAAAATCTCGTACATATCAAGGCACTCGTATCTTGAGGTATCGCTGTATATATTGTGTTTGTACAAAAAAAATACCTTAAACTTTATCATCAAAAATAATATAAACAGATTATAAAAAATAATACATTTTGAGCACTCTGTATAAATTTGACATAACCATGTAGATGTTGCATATTTCGTATTGATATGTTAACACAGCCGAACTCAGTCATAACAAGAAAAAGTATTTCTTAGTTTAATCAAGCATTTCAATAACAACCAATTTTTTCCAAAACTGATTTATTGTGGTGTTGTAAAAACGAATCAGCATTTTGATGATTTTTTTTTTTAAATACAACCACACAATGTAAATAGTAATTATGCTTGATACTTTATTTAATTATAACAACAAATATGATTTTTGTATCTAGTGGATGTGTTATCAATAAATTTAAATTGAATAAAAAAAAAGTTTAATCTTAAATGATGTTGTACATATCCAAGGGCGTCGCCAGCCCAAGGCCTAGGGGGGGCAAATTAAACCCATTTGTAGGCTGTTCTCCATATACCCTACATTATGGAGGATGAGAAATATAGGAATTTTAACTATACTCAAGAGTTTTTAGGATTTAACGGCAAAGCACGGTCTTGAACTTTGGTTGATTTGCAGTTGCCTACATTTTTTAATCAATAATTTAATTTTTCACCTCCCCCCCCCTGCTCCCCCTTGGCGACGCCCTTGTACATACCGACATTATGAAATTGACAAAGAAATTATTTCAAGGGGAAGATATACCTAACCGTAATAGACAGACTTGGTTGATTCAATCATTTATTGATATAAGATAAGACCACCAAAAGAGCATTGAGTACACATACCTACAAAATAACATATTATTACAAACACATAAAATACTCTATGCTCCAATAAGTCTCGTCATGTTCTTTATATTATCTCACTAAATTACATGTATTAAAATCATTTGTAGTATACTCATTATAAAATTAAACTATATGTGCAGGAAAATAATATAAAAACGGCTAAGAAATACAAAAAACATAGAAGTATATGGTGTAAGCGCCTCATAGGACAAAGTGCGTGTGAACCCATATTATAAATTTAATATTAAGCATCCAACGCTGCACTATGAGAAAATCTTGTAAGCATTTACTATCTCATATGTCCAATGACCGAGTTCAACTGCAGTTTGGGTAAGTACATATTTATATTATTTGTAAGTAAGGTTGTACATTAATTCTTGCTAAAAGATTCTGAGTTAGATTCCACAGTAAGTCTATTTTAGTATACCTTTTTTTGTTCTAAAAAAACCGTAATGTATTACTTTGGCTTAGAACAGTAACCACAGTAAATCAAAATAAGATTCATTCAATTTTTTTTTTGTAAAAATAATTAAAACTTATAGTAGTTTGAGCTTTAAAAAGACAGATAAGCCATAAAAGCTTATCATTATTCAATTGGAAAAATAATTAGTGTAAAAAATAAACATTATGACTTATAAACTAAGGTAACTACAATACTCTAATAATATATCCCTGTATCACATTAATGTTTACAACATAATAAATACTGAAATTTACAGTTTGTTGATGAGAACACAAAAGTCCAAATTATGCAAAATTATCTGCAAATCTTAGTTGGTTACTTTTTTCTTACAAGTCTCTATTTTTCTAGCATGGACCTTCTCTAAGCACTGTGCAGCTCTGCACGAACAATACATGCACATAAACAAAAGAAGTGTAACATTAGCAGACTGCCCACAAAGTCTCTCGTAAAATAGATTTCCTACATCGTAACCACCAAAAAAATAAAAATTTGACAGAGCAGACATTATTAATAATGGAGTAGCTAAAATGGCCTCAAATCTTTCAATCATGATGGGTGTTTTCAATACTTTTTTCTTGAAGTCTCTGTACCCCACGCCCTGAGATACAGTCTTGCTTACGCTTTCCACCACTATTCCAAAGTAATTTAAAATGGTCCATATCAAGATAAAGTCATGAGCACCGTGCCAGCAATAAACAAAAGCAAAACATAACAAAGAGCCAAAGGCTCTCATAAACGATAAATATACAATGTCATCCTTATTTATACCATCAACCACAGGCTTGTAAATGTATCTGAAATAAAAAAATTACTGTTTGTTTAGGATTTTCCAAAAGTGTCTTCACTTCATTCTCTATGGATAACTCCCATAAACCCAAAAACGTTAAGAAAATCAAAGAGAATATTTTTCAATAGGTCTATAATCCTTTCGGATTGGAGACATGGTTTCGAATTACTATGGTAGCTATTTTTCTATGTAGAAACTAACATAACATTGATAATACACGCAAATGCCTTCTTGTCAAATTCAAATAACAAATCATAATAAGATTAGTACTGAGACTCACATATGAAATTTACCAGGTTGTTTAGTATTTAACTTCCAACAGTGAGAGATTCAACAGTAGGGAATGTGGAACATTTTTGCAATGTAAAAGGTCTTTAACCCCAGTCAATGGCGGTTGCCAGCCCTCAGCTCTGGTGTCTGAGATATAAATAGGTTCAAAGGTTGGAAAAAGTCTCTGTAATAACAAATTCTGAAATATTTTACCTTAAGAGAAACTTGTGTAGTCCAACATCGAAATATTTCCACATCTGAGAATATCTGTGTACCCGAACCACACACCGAGGAGGAATTTGAGGTTCTATGTTGTCAAATGCAGCCCAAGAGGCAGCCATCCCATATACCACTAAGTATTTAAGATAAAAGTATATGCCCATCCACAACCCAGTACCATAAAGGGCCCATGTTGGCATTAGAACAATGATCTAAAAATGTAATTCAATTCAAGTGTTGAAAACAATTACACTTTCAAAATAACTGAAAATATTTGTAAGGAATTGCTTAAATGGCTCACCTGTGTGTGATAAACAAATGCTTCAACATATATGAAATGTGCGCATAATTCTATAAAAATCAGCCACCCAAGATATCTGCAGAAATTAAAAACGAAACACTTCAATTTTTCCAAGAAGTCCTCATTGTCTTCGTTCTTGGTAGAGACTTCGTAATCATTATACATTATGACCGGTCCCAGAAAAAGGACAGGAGCATAAAATATGTAACCAAACATCTCCCAAATATCTGGAGATGATTTCATTTGTTTCATGTTGATCTTTTTCTTTGATTGATTCACATATTCTAAAGAAAAGCTTATACACCTCAGATTCACCCATGATGCAGCAATTAATATTAGATATATATTATCATTTTCCAGATCAGCTGTGTATATAATTTCATCATTTTCATACATTCTTTTAATAATATTTATGTTCACCATCAAAAACACACTGGTGATCCATATTACCTTTGTTTTCCCACCATTATTTATGACATAATAGTAAATTAGAGGCTGAGAAACTAATATTGATAATCCAAAGATGGTAAATCTGTATGTGACCAAAGCAAACGAAATGAAGGTATACCATTTACTGACAGAAAACAATTTGTATTTTCTTATGAATTGAGCAATAATGCTGTTGACATACAGCCATGGAAATAAATAAAATAATAGTTTTTTCCAAGAGTTCCATTCGAAATCGGACACATCTTTTAATCTTCCTAAGATACTCCAGCCTTGTTCGAAATCATCCCCATGGTTAGTAAAAAATTCATCAACCCCTAAAAAAGTAAAAAAATTGTAATGAAAACGTTTATATCAGAGTGATCATCACTTCAATAAGATGCGTTATAAGTGAAAAGGTAGACCCAAATATCCCTCTCAAGATAGTGAGTTTAAAATCAAACCATTTTAAGCTATCTATTGAACTAAACAAATTTAATATTAACCTTATCCTTAAAAATATAGGTCCATTAATATAACTTTAAGAAAATTTACCTACATATTATATCAAAACAAACATAAACAAATTAAAAACTGGAAACATATGATATCTTGCGATAATTCATGGAGAATACTCAACTATTTGTAAAGCAGTAAACACTGTACAAACTATAGCAAACAGTGATAATCCATACGGATAAATTAAACTTGAACTCTAATCCTCTTCTAGTCATCTCATCGTAGTTTTTATAATGTTGGAGAGAATAAATACGGTATAATCTAAATATCGACTAATCAATACCGAGCTTGAAAATTTTGAATTGGCTGCTGACAGCACTGACAGCTGCTGTCATTCACGCCGTAAAGAATTGCCATAACAAAAAAAACATTAAATTTATAATCGCTGTTCGTGGAAGGTATATTTTATTCGTAGGTGCCTAGATACCAGCTTTAATAATTTCTCATCATACTACAATAACACCAATACCAATAGGGAACAAAATCCCCTAACTTGACCCTTATAGAAAGGAATAGATCCATATCAATCTTCCTGAACAGCGTGTAATGAAATCATACCCGCGTTTGTAAAACTACCTTCCTTGTTGATTGCATCTACCCAACACCGCATCTACCATTGTGCTTAATCGGTTTAAAAAAATATATGTATTGTGTCCGTCAGTTACGATTGGCATGCAGCCCTATTCGATTCGATTACCTACAAACTTGTATAAAAAAAAACACACACACTTTAAGATTGAATGAATTGCGCACGTGCTGTTATCAATTCCCTTAATTTAAATTCATGTATGATATTTTAATCGGAAAAAATATGTATCTTTTAATCTTCCTTCTAATGTATTTTTATCATAGTAGTATGCGTATATATAGGTATGTATCTCAACTGTTTAAAATAAAATAACAAAACCACCAGCGAACAGAACCAATAAATTAATGAAAAGGGCTATTATAAATAATTATTATATTTATTTTTTACTTGACTGTGGATATGTATGAGGAAATGAGAAGATTTGCCCCTTAGTAGTACAAGAAAGAGATAGGGATGGCCACAAAAAAAGTACCTAATGAAAAGTATACCATAAGAATAATTATGACAATCTACGTAATTAATAATGAAATTGATTATTATTTCCGTATGTTTTTATTTGTTCATAATTATTATTTGCCGCGCGACATTTAAAATTAAATAATATTGCACATTTTTGATACGACGCTATAAAGCCGGTTTACCGTAGGTAGGTAGATAAATCATCGTCGCGGAAACAATAATGTAGTAAAAACGATTTGTAATCAAAAGGAATCTTTATCAAAACTTGAATAGTTCTTAAAACAATAGTGTGTTGTATCATTTTTGCTAATGCATTTTATTTTTAGTTTACACAAGAAAAATTGCTGATTCAAGTTCAAGGTATTTCAAGTTTGATTAGGTACCTGTGAGTCCCTGTGTATTATTTTCATTTCACTCGAAATACTTAGCGGTCAGTGTGTTAGATATTCATATCCGAAGAGAGAATAATTTTTACTACGTGTCTAGAGAACTTAACAGTTAGTTTATAATATTTACTTCAACATGTTGTGCTATCTAGCCATTTTTGTAGCGATATTGTACATGTTTTGGGATGTCAATTATTTCATAAGAATTCTAATCACTATCGGTCTAGGTAGATTATTTGATAAAAAAGTAAAACTCAATGAAGCTTCAACTATTTATGGTATGTTTATTTATCATTTTAACAATTCATGTTATTAACACTTTTTATTTACATTCAACATATTATTATAAAGTAATACTATAACATTTTTATATTAGACAAGCCCTAGTGCATTTCTCTTTTCAAAATTAAAAATCACATAGGTAGGTATCCTAAATATATTACCTAAATACCTACTTCTTATATCACAAACTTATTTCTTCTTCTGTTATTAAATATAAAATTTCAGATGTATGTATTTAGGTACTTTTTTTGGGGGAAACAATGTAATAAATACCCTAAATACCTACATAAGCATAATAATTTATTCTGTAAAAAACACAGTTGCCATTCCCAAGAAAATTGAAATGAAAATTCCCAAGAAAAATATTGTTCATAAGGTAAAAGTTTTTTTTTTCATTTTTTTTATTGAAGTTTCTACCTAAGGCTTCCATTCTCAGACTGTATAGATGAACATTGGGTGTGGATTCTTGGGAATACATATTTTTATCACTTATCAGTACCTACCTATAAGGGGTGATCAATGATAATATAAAAAATACAATAAAAATCCAAGAAAAATAAAAAATATTCTCTTATACATAGCTATCATACTCAAGTTTGAAAATTGTTCCCTGTATTCATGAGATCAATAATTCTGGGTTTTAGTAGGATATGAAAATTATATTCTTGAGGATATTTAAATTTTTTACAATGTACCTAAATTAAATTTCAGATATTCTTTATTGTGGCTTGCAATTGCATACGACATTAAAGCGACACTCATTAAAATCTCATTTATTATGTACATAATAACATATTATATTTTTAGTTTAAAGTTCACATGTTTATTCATTATTATTTATACATTGTTAGATACCAACAAAGATTGCTTCATAAGCTTTATTAGAATACACTGTGTTATACAGCAACCTTTGAACGTTAAAATACACATGGCTAAGTCTTTCGTAGTTTATCTTACATTTAGCAATCCTTGATATTTCATTCAATTACAATAAAATAATCAAAAATAATATAGGTAATGTATTAATAATTAAAACCATATAACTCCTTCAAACTTCAAGATTTATTACTTCTTTTACAGTATTCATAGATTAATGCAAGAAAATTATGATTTCTAATATTCAAATAGTAGTTTACAATTTATTTTTTCAGGGTCCCACTCTGTGACTGAATCAAAAAATTCATACAGTACCTACTACTTTTAACATAATAAATCTCTACATCATTTCCTGTTTTTTTTTAGGTTTTTGTACAACTAATGATGTAGACATATTCTTAAGACATATGAACAATGCCCGTTATGTTAGAGAGTTGGATTTTGCTCGTTTTCACTTTTATGACAGAACAGGGATCTATAAAAATATCACGGCTGTAAATGGTCACGCGCTACAAGGAGCATCATGTGTTCGATACAGACGAACTATTCCCATATTCACCGCATACAAAATAGAAACTAAGGTGAGTTCCTTTTGTGCAATATTACAATCAAAGTTCAAACACTCCTTACTATCGAAGAGGCTGGCCGCATGTGGTAATTTCTTCCAAAATGTTCCATTATTTACCCATCAAAATATACAGTTCTTATTGGCCGAGAAACAAAGATGGCTGACCAATTGTATTTTTCATATTTATATTGAAATTCCCTCCAATACTCAAATTTACTCACGACATAATAATAATGGGTGTAATCATTTTAATTTGAAACGTTGGTCATCTTTTTTATTACGTGACTCCTCTTCTAACTAGCTCTTGGTTTTTTTTAACCTTTTTTTATTTGATTTATTTTACTATTCTGATATTGAAATTATATTCAAAGTTGAGGAAAAGGCCTATTGAATTTGAAAAATGCATGGTCAATTTATTAATTTTATGGATTATAATTTCAGCTTGTTTACTGGGATGACAAGTCAATCTACATAGAGCAAAAGTTTATAACTCTCAATGATCATTTTGTAAGAGCAATTATATTGTCAAAACAAAATATTATTGAGTGCGATGTAGGAGCATTGTTCAAAGGCTTAGAGGGTGGAGAGACCAAACCTCCTTGTCCACCAGAAATAACCCATTGGCTCGAAGCTATAGAAATATCTAGCGCAAAATTAAGGAAAAAAGACTGATTTATTGGAATTAAAAACTATAAAATATAAAGTATGTTTCAAACACCAATTACAGAACTTTATGTCTTTAGGTAGGTATATTGCACGGAAGATAATATAGGTATCTTTATGACTCCAGGTATGTACGTGGAAAAATCTAAATATTGTATTGCTTCACGAATGTTCTTTAGTCTAAATATAAGCACTCTTTTCTATAATATTTGTGTTTTTGTATTTACCTTTATCAGAAAAAGAAATAGGTACAGTGGCGTAAGTATACCATCTGGGGTCTGTGCCAAATTTTTTAAATGGAAAACGAAAAAAGATCTTTTTTGGTTAACAGAATAAAGAAATCCAAAAAAAAAAAATATTTGCATCTATTGAATACAACCAAGATCTATCAACATATTTTTTTTAATGTACCTATTGAAATCTTACCGATGATTTAATTTGATTTTTTATGTTATTCACATAGATATGTCTCACTATGATTAATATCACAAATTGAACACTTGGTTATAACTTTTTGCAAAAATAAGTATATTTCTGAGCAAGCATCCTTTTAGTCCGGGGGGCGCCGTGGCATTTTGCTACCCAAGAATTATGCCACTGGGAGAATGGAAGGATAATGGCGTTATGAAATACACACATGAAGCCTCACTCCTAAGTTTTTTTAATAGGTAAAATCTACATAATATTTTAGTCCGTTTATATTTTTGAAGGCGCATCAATCGTAGAAAACAGACGTTATGGTCAGATATTAATATGCCCAGAGCCGTACAAAATGGTGGAGAAGGTTCTTAAATACAATTTGCTGCATTAACTTTAATATATTTACAGCTATTTAAAAAACTCTATTTTTTAGGATCTTCATACAAATTTCTCAAAAACATAGCACATATCACCCTCTATGGGTGGAATGCCTAATTAATTATCACACATTAGAGGGTGTACGGAATGTAGCTAAGATTCAAACCATAGAGCTCTCTCTATGAAAACTTGCAAATTATGTCGGTAGGTTCGTATAATATTATGAGATCGGTAAAAAAGTCATTCTTCTTTTTCTGTGCTTATGTCAGTTATAGAGGTCTGTTAAGCAATGGGAAGCTAGACTAGAACCTGTTTAATTACCTACCGATCAAGCCTGACAATCGGAATCAAAAACGTAAAGCATGACGGGTATAAGCTAGTATTTAATAAAGGCTTTAATGTTAGCAACGAACTTCCCCCAGAAGTTATCAACCTTACTGTCTTGGTGAAACAAAATTACTATTTTTACTTCTCTCTAATGTGGTAATCCACTAACACTTGATATTTCCTATCCTATAGAATTTGACCCAAATGAAAGAAAAATAATAAAAAAAATCTAATTATGTACTCTACGAATGCTTAATATCCATACTCACCGCAAAGGATTACTCTGTAATGGTGAGCAATGCTTAATTTTGACAGAAAATAAATAAATAAATAAGCAATCAATAGAATGAATATGCTTTGGTTTGATCTTATAAGCAAAGGGCGGATCCAGCTTTGGCGCCAGGGAGGTGGGTCGCATAGTAAAAAAACGTCATTCCCAAAATTTGGTACCTATCTGGAAACTAAACTTTTCCTAAAAAAAAAATAATAATTTCCACAATTTGGTATCCGGAAACTAAACTTTTACTAAAAAAAAGTGAAGGTAATTATTAGACATTAATAATTAATACGAACAATACAAAATTTCTGTATTTTACAAGAAAAATAATATATAATTGTGTTTTATTCCTGGAAAGTATCACAAAACTGACCAGTGTGCCGGATAACTGATTCGGATCACTATTGATTCGCGCAGTTCGGGTCGCTATGCAAAGTGATTTGTTACACTTCACTAAGGCTTATGCATGTGTGGTGTGTGTGTGTGCCGCCCGGCAAAAGTCAGATGACGTCATCTTAATGGTCTATATGCGAGCGGTCATAAAGAAAACTCCGTCTCAGTTGTGATTTACCGCAGTACAATAATTATATTATGTAACATAAATTCAAATAACACTAACCACTCAACAAGAATTTGTTTTCCTCCCTCTCGAGAAATTCAATCATTATAAATTTTCGGGTAGCGGATACTCTTTGGACGTTACTCACGACAGTAACACAATTTTAAATGTGATTGTTTTTCACGGTGCATTTGACAGGGTTGTTGGGTTTATTTAGATCATAGAAACAACATAAACAACTCAACAGCTCGTTCAGAATAACAATTTCATTGCAATAGGCTAATCTTTCGCTTAGCTGATCTTACACTCAGTTTTTCTTGGTGAATAAAGGGGCTAGTCGTTCATAATAAACATTTTATCGACTATTGGATTGTGATTGCCATCATTGATTGCGTTGAGTTGGAACGTGAATTTGAGAATAGCAGTCATTGACGGAACCAAACTTTGGACGAAGTAAACCATAGATAAAACAACACTTTTCTAAACAAATGTGTCAGTATAGCCGGCGGAACTTATTGCCTAGGCAATTTTTTCCACTTTCCAGTCTCGGTTCCGTCCAACCTGAGACAGGCCAACCCCGGGTAGAAATTTCAAGTGAAAAAACACTTAAAAAAACTCCGACCCGACCGGGAATCGAACCCATAGATAATATAATATATACTGTAAAATCGAACCCGGGACCTGAGGTTCACGCCAGAATAACAGAACTAGGCTACCGAAGTCGGTAATATAATATTAAAGTAAAACTTTCGCTTACAAATACATTTTGAAGTTTGTGACGAGACAAAATTTTCAGGTTAGATTTGTTATGAAATGTCAAAATCACCATAGACAAATAAAATACCTATGCCTATGAACAATATTATTTTCGAAGGATTTTCAGGCTGCTGCTGCCATAGAAGAAGTTTGTGACGAGACAAAATTTTCAGGTTAGATTTGTTATGAAATGTCAAAATCACCATAGACAAATAAAATACCTATGCCTATGAACAATATTATTTTCGAAGGATTTTCAGGCTGCTGCTGCCTGCTGCTTTTGTGAATGAATATTGGATATGGATATCATCACAGTTTGTCTGGGTCTTTAAATTTGAATGAGGTTGATAATATAATATGTCGTGTAACAATATTATCATAAGTAATTTAAAGTAAACTATTTGAGAATTTTAAGGATACGTACTAACTTAAACCGTAATAATATGTTTCGATTTTGTCAATATTTTAGATTTCATATACCGTATGCTTTGTGCACAATTTTGAGTTGAATGAATAACAGCAACTGCAATATTTTATTGCTATTCATGCTATTCATTAATAAAATCATGTCACGCCACTCCAATTTCCCGCTTTAAACATGACGTGCAAGGACACAATTTATTTCAATATTGTGACGACTGACGAGTGTTATTATTGTTATTGTGTGTACCAAACCAAGTGATCAGTGTTTACATTTAAATTCATTTGAAATATCGTATAACTCTGACTAGGTTCAAACTTTTGGCTATTCATACGACGCTGAATATCTATAAACCTACCAATGCCAATAACATTGTTTACGAGGTCGGTCATCAACTGAAAACACCTTAATCTCGATCTTTCAGTTTTCAGTGCATTGGGTGTTATGTTCGCTCTCGGCGGAGTGTGACGTATACTGAACAAGTATTTTCAGATTCATTCTCAATTGTACATTTTCGGGTTTGCGTATTTTTATTGTTGTCTTTGATGGTTTAAGGTTATGTGATGGTGTTTTTTGAAAAAATATAATCATTAAACGATTTAAAATATCGCAGCAATGCACCGAGTAGGGGTTATTGGTTTGAAATTTACGGAAACAATCATACCCACAACGAAGTATGCATGGAATAAGAAGTTACCGATTCGGAGTATTCCTGATAGAAAATGTTCAACCAAAGATATTTTATATGGAGCATATAAAAGAGTTAAATTAAAATGCAAATGTGAGTTTTTGTTTTGTTATGAGGACTTATATAATGAAATATGTCATAATGCCCTTCAAATACATATAAATATTAATGCACAAATATTGTTATTGTTCTATTTTTAACTTTCACAGCTAAGAAGCTGCCTCAAGATGTGAACCCTCAAGGTGTATTTGCTTGCAATGAACTTGATCTCGAAGAAGTTGAAGTGTATGGATTTGATTATGATTACACTTTAGCTCATTATAAAGAATCTCTCGATTATTTATTGTATAATTTAGGAAGAGATACACTAGTACAAAAATACAAGGTAACAATTTTTTTTTTTTTAGATGTCTATTTTTTTGTTTAAAATACTTGTGACATTATTGTTATTTTTTAGTATCCCCCAGACATCCTGACTTTGGAATATACCCCAGGATTTGCAATTCGAGGACTTCATTACGATATTGAAAAGGGAATATTATTGAAGTTAGATTCCTTCTTACAAATTCAGTTTGGCTCAGTTTACCGAGGAGTCAGTCCGCTATCGACAGAAGAAGTATTAAGTTTATATAAGAATAGAATTATTCCTATTAACTATGTTGAAGGACATACCAAATCGGAGAGGGTAAGCATATAACCTCTTCAATATCAAACCGGGTCAGTTCTTGACCTAAAATATACATCAATTAATAATACCTTTTTTTATGAATATTTGATATCCAAAGCAATTTAACAAGTCCATTGTAATTTTTTAGGATGTTCATTCTAAAATGATCCACTTAGCAGATCTGTTTTCTGTACCTGAGGTTAGTTTATTGTGCAATGTAGCTGAGCTGTTTAGACGCAAACACATTGATTACCATCCGGAGATTTTATTCCGAGATGTAAAGGTGAGTACATTGACTCTTCCACATCTTAGTAGCCTAATTGACACTAGCAGCAAAGCCTGTCGGACAACAGGTATAGAAAAGAGTCGTTAATTGCTTTATTGTACAATAAATTAGTTGTGTCGTCTCTTCGAAAGTCCCAATTTTAGATTACCACTTTGAGAGCTGCAAACAATTTGACATTTCATCCCGTAGCAATTTTTATCATCGACCATCTGTCATTGTTGATTGTCAAAGCAGCTATCGACATACAGACAAATACTCGTTGATTGGTTTTTTTTATTGATATGAAAAAAATGTAAGAAAAATATTTCGCATGGTGTTAATATTTCAATAAAAATATCGAGTTACAAAAGAACTTAACCAATTATAACACTCTGAAACGAGAGCACAGGAGATAGCTGAGTGAGGTTTTGGAGGTGTGAAGATGGCAAGGTTATCAACATTGTGAAATCTTTCCTATATGAAAAGATGCCTCATTCATTTTATACGAACATTCTCCAAATGAAAGAAACACCTAAACTCTTCAAGGTCTCGAAAGTTATTGCCATCTTGAAACTGGAAAAGACAGCAGACAACGCTGACAGCTGCTATGCCCAATTGCACTACTCAGCGTTTTCCTAAAAACTTTTTAGTGATACCAGGTACATCTTCACGATGAATGGGGTAACGATTTTAGCACCCGGTCATACCCATCACTAATTTCTTAACAGCCCGGGTTCCAAGCACCTTACTGTCAATGGACCCTACTCCATAGGTTTGAGATGGGTCGTGGCTACAGCACTAACATTCTCCACAAGTGGGGAATAAGGGATGACCTGAATCAGACTATGCAGCATGTTTTGCACGATTGTCCCATACACACATACCCCGGTACCATTGACAGTGCTGCTAGCCTCACCCCCGATTTAATTCACTCCCTGATAACTAAATGTGTCTTCCTCATACCTTACTTTGTAAGTCAATTGTTTCTGTTAGCTTGTGATCTTCCTGAAACTTTTCAGCAGACGAGGTGTAATTAGTGTTCTAAAGAAAGGATTTTTTTACATTACATAGATTTAAGTTCAATCACATAATGCCTTACAATGCATATTAATAAGCATATCATGAATAAGGCGTTTGACACATTGGCACAGCTTCAGATTTTTTATTCCATCTATCATTTCAAAATGTCAATTGTCATAATAATATTGTAGCTACAATGTTTATTTGTTTATTAATTGCAAATGTTGTATATATACATAATTAGATGTTTCATATAAGAACCAGAAAACACATTTTTAAGTTTTATTGCCAATATTTTGCTCTGAAAATAAATCAGAAACTGAGTATTGTTATTCTATAGCGCTCATAAAAGCACAGAAAGAACAGTCTTTGAGCATGACTTTAAAAATGTATACAACACATCAGCATTGTAAATTATAATTAATGTACTAATCCCAGATTAAAAAAAAAGAATTATACAAATTCTCCATTAAAAAAAACACATGAAAAAATGTGGATTTGTGTTTGTGAAAGATACACTTCATTTTCTTCTTCCAAACAAACCAATTAATGTATTGCATTTATTGTCCTGATGACGAAATCACTTTGTTCGTGGCGTGGTTGAGTGCGACTTCTCACATCTTTCCTATCAGCCCTATATAATATTTATGTTATTCTATTAGCACTCATTCTTATACCCGAACCATCCCAACTTCTTTTAGCTTTCATCTTTGTTACAACTGCCACCTAATTAGGCCCCTGATGATAATTGTTTTTATCCGTTTCACTCTTACTCTAAACAAAATTATAACTAGGTACATACCTTAAAAATGCCCTGGGTTAATACAGTTATCACTGTATTAACCCAGGATATTCTCGTACTTTTCTTCACATATTTTACACATTTCTACATTCTCCTTTTTTTTCATTACTGTAACATCATGAAGAGAAATTGCTTCCTGCTATTTTAAGAAGTAGTAATGTTGGTTAATGATTTGTTTGTGTTGTAGAATGCTGTCAAGAGTTGTCACCCTGTGATGCATAACATAGTGGCTGTGAATGTTAGAGATTATATTTATACTAATCCGGAAATCAGAAGATACTTCCACAGACTCCGCTACCAAGATAAGAAACTCTTTTTAGTCACAAACAGTCCTTTCCATTTTGTGTGAGTAATTTTGCCCTAATTTATTTTTTTTGGCTGAGGTTATTTCTACACATTAACCGTCATTAGTGTCAGATTATTTAAAATTTTTATATCTTTTTTCTTGGTTACCATAAACAATCCAAGGTAAATAAATATATTGCTGTTTTTTTTTCTTTTTCTTAATGAAACAAAAACTGAGAAATTAAAGGCGCACTTTTGTGTCATGCACTTAAATATTAGGAGTATGAATAAAAATTTTGACGAATTTTTGGTCACTCTTAAGGCGATGCTTGCTTTGCCTGATGTCATTATACTGTCTGAAAGTTTCACTGATGAATATTCAAGTTTCAGTATAGATGGATATGAGTGTTACGTATCTACGACAAAAATAAATAAAAATAGCGGTATTGTAGTATTTGTGAATAATGCTTCGTGCACTGACATTAAATTTAGTGAGATTAATATCATTCTTGCTAACTGTGTGGAAATTTCCTTACAGTGGCATGGAGAACCATATCGAGTTTTTGGCATTTATAGAACACACGGATCGAATATTAATGAATTTATAAATGATCTAAATAAAAGTATTTCAGGGATACCGAGGGATATCCATTGCATAATAGTGGGCGATATGAATATTAATATTGCTGATAATTGTGATAGTAATGAAAAGAACGAGTACTGCAATATGATGGCGTTTAACAATTTTAAATCATGCATAAATACCTATACTCGAGAACAAACCGATAGATGTGGATCATGTCTGGATCATATGTGGTCCAATATCCTAGATATAGAAAATATACTAGCCATCGTTTACAAAAGCCAAATAACTGATCATCACATCTGTATATACACGTACTCGGTTCCAGGGACTCCAATTGATAACGTTAAAAAGGAAATATCTGAAGTTCGAAATATAAACTATGAATTATTACAGGAAGACCTGAAGACTGAGATGTGGTTACCGGTAATGGGTTCACAGAACGTAGAAGAATGTGCAAACAATTTTGAAGGGATAATAATGCACCACATAAATAAAGCAACAGAAACGCAACAAATTACAAACAGAACAAAATCTAAATTTAGAATTATAAAACCATGGATAACGCAGGGACTAGTTCGAAGCATTCGTATAAAGGCACGTCTTCTAAAAATGACCAAGAGATATCCCCTGGATGAAAAAAGATTGAACCATTTTAAGAGATACCGTAATATTCTTTGTAATCTAATAAAGAAAACTAAAAATGAATATTATAAAAATATCCTTATAGAAAATAATAATGACGGCAAGAAGAACTGGAAGACGATAAATGAAATTCTGAATAAAAAAATTAAAAAGAACGAAATAAATAAAATACACGATGGATCAACATATCTTGAAGTTTCAAAGGACCCTAAAAGAGTAGCGAATATATTTAACGTATTCTTTAATCAAGTTGGTGTGACATTAGCCCAACAAATAAATATAGACTATAATATTCAGAATTTCTTAGAAGAAGATACTGAAAAACAAGATGACATGAGAGAATTTCAACTCACAACTGAAGCACAAGTGATCAAGACAATTAATGGCCTTAAAGGAAACTCAGCTCCAGGATATGATAAAATAAGTGTTAAAATATTAAAACAAAACGTTAAATATTTAAGTAAGCCTATCACTCATCTTATAAACTTGAGTTTAAAAAACGGAGAATTTCCAAGTATATATAAGCAAACTATTATAGTCCCAATTCATAAAAGTGGAGCTAAGGAAATACCAAATAATTATAGACCAATTTCCCTTGTCTCAAATATCTCAAAAATAATTGAAAAAATAATAAAAGAACAATTGATGACTTTTTTGGAGAAAAATGGTATATTGAATGAAAAACAGTATGGTTTCAGAAAGGGTAAAAGTACACAGGACGCTATCTCTGATTTAACAAATATAGTAAGTGATGCTTTGGACAAACATCACAAATGTATCGGAATATTTTTGGATTTAAAAAAAGCTTTTGATAGTGTTTCACATGTCAGACTACTTAATAAATTGATGTATTGTGGAGTTTCGGGAACTATAAGAAATTGGTTTAAAAGCTATCTAAAAGATAGAAACCAACGTGTAAAAATTGACCAGTCTTTAAGTGATCCATTATCAGGTGAATTTGGAATCCCACAAGGGACGGTATTGGGACCAATTTTGTTTATTTTATATTTAAATGATATATTTAATCTGAGATTAGAAGGGAAAATATTATCGTACGCTGATGACACCGTTGTACTGTGTAGCGCCCCCACATGGGACGAGGTAACAGATAAAGCCACAAATAGTGTAACAAATTTAAAAGAGTGGTTCGACGTAAACTTATTATCCTTAAACACAGACAAAACTGTTTTTATCCCTTTCACACTAACGAATAGATCACCTATCCCCGACATAAAAGTTTTAGCTTTCAAGGACTCAACAAAAGAATCTTTCGCAGAAATATCAAAAACAAATGAAACTAAATATCTAGGTGTAATAATTGATAGAAATCTGAATTTCAAATCACAAATTAAAGCCACGGTAAGTCGACTCAGAAAAAGCATATACATATTTAATAATTTGAAGAATATATTGAAACCAAGTTTGCTTAAAATTGTTTATTATGCGTTTGTTCACTCTGTCCTGGTCTATGGAGTGACTGGATGGGGTGGGACGTATAAGACTAACCTTTTACCTGTAGAAGTGATACAAAGGATGATAATAAAAATAATAATAGGAAAACCAAGAGACCATCCAACTAAATTGATTTTTAGAGAATTTGCGGTACCAGCATTTCATCAGATAGTTAAAGAATCTGCAATCTTATTTTCCTATAGACATCATTACGTCCAAATTTTTTCTACCAATAACGATGGACGAACTAGAGCACAATATAAAATAAAAATACCCAGAAACCAAACAAGTACCGCACAAAAGCGGTGTTTTTATAGGGGGATCATGTTATTTAATGATCTCCCTGATGACATACGTGAAGTGCGAGACTTGGAAGTTTTTAAAAGGAAACTTAAAAAGCATATGAGACCTCAATCCGATAATTAGATTTTGTGAGGATGATTGTTTGACCTTCTTTTGTTTGAATTTTCTGGAGTTTGTATTGTGTGTTTATGTGTTATTCCTTGTGCATTGATATTATTATCATTAAGTTGATTGAATTAAGGTAATATGTTTTTGCATATTATTATATTCATGTTGTTAAATATTTTATTAATGTGTTTATTTACTCAATGTTAGCGGTGCTCCTCTCTCGAACACGAGTCTTCGACTCTATCGGGAGAGAAACAACGTTTATTTTTTTTCTATTGTTACTTTTAATGTTTATAATGTGATTTCTATTATTTCTGTACAAAGAATAAATTAAATAAAATAATAAAAAAAAAAAAAAAAAAAAAATAAAATTGAAGGACTCTATGAAATATATTGGAAATACGAAGTATATTATGTAGTTTCTATACTAACCGAAGAAAAAAATAACAAAATATGAAGTATAATAATTCATCTATTTTCTATAAATCAATTTAATAAAAAGTTCATGAGAAATACTAGCTAAATGTTATTAAACAACACTTAAAATAATTATTAAATTATTTTAATTATTAAATTAAATTATAAAAAGGATTATAATTATGACATAATTTATAGTACCTATGAAAAATCCAAGATATTCAGAAATTTAACCTAGAAGCGACTTGAAAACACTAGAGAAAATATCATTAAAATAGGTATTTAAATAGAAAATTAAATGTAATAAAAAAAGTAATTTAATATAAACAAATTTAGTTAAAAATTGATACCAAAACGTCACACAAAACGACAGTGTATTATAACAAGTACAGTGTATGTTAACGCTTATTTTTTGTAAACCATAGAAGTCGTAGAAATTGCTTAGGAATAACCACGGTTTCGCAGTAGAATATTTAAAAAAAAAACGAAATTTAGGGTAGAAATAGCCACTCCATATTTTTTTTCACATAACATGAATCACAATGAATAAGCTGAGAATTAAAAAAAATTAAAATCAACTAAATGTGATTGATTTTTTCTTATAGAAATGCTGGAATGGGCTTATTGGTTGGATCAGATTGGGTAGATTTCTTCGATGTCGTCATAGTTTCAGCTCGTAAGCCGAGATTCTTTACGGATCAGTCCAGACCGATAAGAGTCTACGATCCAACGTCCAGTACTCATGTATGGGATAAAGTGACAAAGTTGGAGAAGGGGGTCATTTATTATGAGGTAAGATTTTCTTGTATCGGTCGGTTTGACTTATCAAATATGGACCAACAAATTTTATATAAGAGTCTACGATCCAACGTCCAGTACTCATGTATGGGATAAAGTGACAAAGTTGGAGAAGGGTGTCATTTATTATGAGGTAAGATTTTCTTGTATCGGTCGGTTTGACTCATCAAATACGGACCAACAAATTTTGTATTTTTGATTTTTTTTTATTACAGGGAACCGTTCGTCAGCTTCAAGAATTGACAGGTTGGAATGGGCAGCAGGTTTTGTATTTCGGGGATCATCCGTACAGTGACTTAGCCGATGTAACGTTGGAGCATGGATGGAGAACAGGTGCTATCATCAACGAGCTTTGGGTATTATTGTAACCTAATTTATTTTAATTATTGGTATTGGAATAGGGTGGGATATAAAGTTCCTTCTGTGAATATTTTCAGCATGAAATCACTACGTTGAATGATCCTCTTTTCAAAGAAAATGCAAATTGGCTACAAATGCTAACTCAGTTAATTGAAGAACACCAGGACTATACTGGGGACGAGGCTAAAATTATCTTACAAGATTGGATGAACGAAAGAGACATGCTAAGGTGAGAGTATTTTGTTATTCTATCCTCAAGTTATGCGAAGCTTGGTCCAAAATAATTTTCCATATCCAATCCAATCCAAACTCCCTTTAGACCCCACTTAGGGGCATAGGGAGGCAACAAGAGCTCTCCATTGCGCTCGATCTTGCGCAACGTTAATGACCTCCTCCCACACCATGTCCAGATTCCTCAGCTCTGCCTCGAAGGAGCGGAACACAGTATGAGAGGGTCTTCCTCGTCCTCGGGACCCTGATGGGAGGAAGAACAGCGCTCTCCTCGGCCAACTGTCATTCGGCATCCTTAACACATGTCCCAGCTAAGTCCATCTCCTCCACATAATAGTAGAGGTGATGGGCTCACGCTGGGTGCGCCGGCGTATAGCGTCGTTCGTGATGCGGTGGTACCATCTTATACCCAAAATTCTCCTGAGGCACTTCGTTTCGAATGCAGATACTTTTTGTGCCTGGGCTAGAGTCAGGTGCCAGGACTCACACCCATACAGAAGAATGGGCAACACACACGCATCAAACAGTTTACATTTCGTCTCGACACTAAACGCCGACGCCTTCCATATCTTGGTCATGTTGTTGAAGGCGCCATATATTGGAAGGAATTCTCCAAACACATTATTTGTAATTTTGTTATACTTAGTCGTTATACCAATTTATAAATGAAACTAAGTTGCAGTATTAATACTGCAAATAAATATGAAAAGACATGTGTTTTGATCAAAGACTATTTAAACTACATAAATTTCAAAATTCTTAGACTCTTGTATCTTTCTCACTCTCTTACGAAGTCTTAATTTTCGTAATATGGCTGAGAAAGCATCTATCTATATAGATGAATAAACATTTTTTTAATAAAAAGGTCCGCATATTATGTTTTTTGCTTCTTAAAAATTACAATTCATAAAAATGACAAATAAGGCGTCTAAAACAATGATAATTTAAAAAAGGATCTGGACTCCACATCTTTCACATTGAGCAAACCTTTTGATCTAGAAACAGAGCATACTTTCTTTTATGGTTGACATTGTACACCATGGAAACAATAACAAGCAAGAACTAAGTAATGGACGATGACAGATTTCGCGCATTGTTATTCCCTTGATGACCATATCAACGATCAAGAAAATATAGTACTCTATTTTCCAGTTTTGGATCTGTGTTCGTCTGGTATAAACGCATCCTAAAGGTGCATTTATACAAAACGAACAATGACCCAGAGCTTGAAAATAGAGTATATTTTCCTAATCGTTTATACTGGACACCATGGAAACAACAACTTATTAGTAGGCAATGACAGTTCTTTCTGGTTAATATTTCCTTGGTGACCCTATCAACGATTAGGAAAATATACTCTATTTTTAAGCTCTGGGTCTTTGTTCGTTTTGTATAAATGCACCTTAAGAGGAAGATGATTAGCACTAACAGAAACCTGTGACCCTCTTGAACTGTTGAAAGTTGAAAGTGAATCTGTGTGAAACAGATTGTTCTTAATTAGTGTTCTCATCAAATTTTAACACATGTCTCTTTTTACACACGACAAAATTTTTTATTAGTTTTAATCTCTCCATCCAATATTTTTTTTTATTTCAGAAATGAATTGAAAGCGGTGTTCAATCCCCAGTTTGGCAGCGTCTTCCGAACTTATCACAATCCTACATATTTTTCCAGGAGACTGTTTAGATTTGCCGATATTTACACATCTCGTATAACGAATCTCAATAGATATTCCCTGACACATACGTTCTATCCGAGACGGGGTGTAATGCCCCACGAATACATTTCATATTTTGTGTAATTTCATGGTTTATCGTCTAGGGATTTTTTTTATAATCCCTTATTTTTGACAAAACGAAATCTCTTAAACTAATTTGTCAAAGGATAAATTATGAATTTTATACAATGATATGCAACGTTTTTGAAATCTCTCAAGATAGACATCATAACACCTAAAAAACACCTTAAATAATTGATTTTATAGAAAAAGATTTATTTTTAATATTTTTATTTATTTACCATATTTTTATTTATTTATTTTACACTTTTTTCTTGCCACTGAGATTATCCTAAAATAAGAATATGTTTTTGAAATGTTGTAGATCTGTTTGTGCAACTTGTAAATCTGATTAAGTTTTACTTTATTTGATGTTCATAATTTTAGTTAATTTCAAGTTTTTTTTGTTATGTTACTTTTTTATCTTTAAGATTGAACTATTATAATTAGTATTTACACTACCTATCTTTAAATAATTTCACAGTAACAAAACTTTTGAGAGTTCAAATTAGATTTGACTTTTGTTCATGAGGGCAAGTTTTTATATACTAGATCCCGTTATTCCTTTTCCGTCTTTTCAATATTGTTCGATTAAATTTTAGTGTATATAAACATTTAAAAATATTTTATGACTGTTAGCTATTGTTAAAAAATAAACATGTCGTCAAAAAATGACGTTAAGAAAAATATTGTGATGATGATGGGTTAAAAATAATCCTTTATATAAAAAAAAAATTAAGAAATTTCTTTTACACAAAAAAATAATTCTTATTGACATTTTTTCAAATGAAGCCTTATTTATAGGTTTTATATAGCATTAGGATAAATTGCCAGTTAAATGTTATGATGTATAAAAAATCAACGATTCTCGCTTATACGATCTGATCTAATGTGTTCATTTACATATTATCCAGGTCAATTTTCTTTAACGTAAGATGATGAAATATGCCATCTTTACATCATAAAGAAATTTGACTTGTTTTGATTTTAATTCAAATGCTCTCTTAGCTTAGGAGTAGGCAAGTGTAGTAATTAATTACATACATACATACATTCTCCCTTTAAGGCACCCCGCACAATTAATCAAAGAAAAAAATGCCTCTGTTAGGTCAAAATTTGCCAATAAAAAATAGTAGGTATTCACCGATTTAAAGATATTCCCGCTTAGAGTTTTTGTGTGTGTGTGTTAACTATTAAGATATTGGGGGCTATTCTGAACATCTGACCCTATCGAGTTGTGTGCGTCGCGATAGTGTTGCATAGGATCCAACTTTTTGTACACGCCCTTACTCCTAACTAGCAACATTCTAATGAAACATCGGATAACCGGTTGCATTCGTCGCAACACTATCGGATGTCTATTCAACGCTCATTTCGCTGTCGCTTGCGATCCAACCAAGTGTAAAAAATGGCACAAAAATTAATAAGAGTGTTATTAGGTAAAAATTTTGAAGAATTTTAATGAAAATTGTTTAGAAAAGTTCTATCTAAGAGTATAGATATCATGTAAAAGATTGCTTACATTTCAATTTGAGGTAAAAAAAAAAAAATTCAGTAGAAGATAAAAATAATCATTGATAGAAATAACAAATTATTAGTTTTGTTTATTAAGATAGACGTGTTTTTTATATAAAAAATATAGTGGAATATTTTAAATTAGTATTACAAAATTGTTATTTTTGTCCGTCACGCTATTGTATCGTATCCGATGCAACTCCAATCAGGTCGGATGTTCAGAATAGCCCCCATTGTATTGTTTCTGAAATTATTTTTAAAGATTTTATTATATTGAATAGAGTATGTAATAAATGTTCCAGAGTATTATTTTTGTATTTGAAATGAATATATCTCGTAAGCTCAATTTTGAATTATTATAATATTATAGCTTCCAAATAGTGTGTATTAAAATCTGAAATAATTACAAAATGTTTTATTTTTAACTACGTTGTCCTGTAGTCCTTACTATGAATATTGATTTCGAATTGGTATTTTATACAAAAATAAATTTATGATATGTTTGAATGTCAAAAAGAAATTTTGAAAGCTTGAAAGAAATTCTATTAAAAAATCTGCGTATCAATGTTTTGAAACTCAATGGTTGTCAAGTAAATAAAAATTGTGTTGTTAAGAAATTTTAACAGATGGCGATGTTGTCAGTAAATCCGCTCCATACTTACTTTAATATTATATTGTATATTATTTTATTAGTTATTCTATTCAGAAGAATCCAATTAACCAAACATCATAAAAATCTGTTCAGCCGATCTTGAGTTATAAGTAGGGACCTGAATTTTTCGCATTTGCGATAAACCCTACTTTATTCGCGAAATTTGCTATTTAATCGCGAATACCGCGAATTTTCATGTTTTGGCAAAATAAAGTCGAAATATGATTATATTAAGAAAGAATCATAACGGAATCTACAGATAGTGACAAAATTAATAGCATTAACGTTTAAAAAATGTACCTTGATAAAATAAAATTAAATATGAATAATTATATTTTCCTAGCATTCTAATATTATTTTTTGTTATTCTTAAATATCCACTGGAATTTTATTGATATAAAAGGTTTTGTTTTTTTTTAATACCTTCATATCTTTTAAAATTAGGATACCAAAATTTGTAAAAGTTTTAAATAAAAAAAATACCGATTTTACCATAAAAATAACATCGAAAAAGACCGTTTTACAGAATAATAACACCACTTTTATAAAAATAACGCGAAAAATAACACCCCTTTATGGAAAAAATAACACCACTTTTCCATAAAAATAACGCGATAATTTCAGGTCCCTAGTTATAAGTGTTCGTACTAATCCGACTTTCTTTTATATTATAAATTTGTACAAGCTTTCCCGACAGACATAGTCCTTTGATCCTAATTAAAAAATATTTAATATTGAATTTGAATAATCATAAATTAATCACCTTTTAATCAATGTAATTAAGACCAATGCGTCTGTTTTAAACCATATTATATTTTGCAGGTTTATTTTCCAACAAACCTGTATTAAAGTGTACAAATTTTTACTTTTTCGGAAAGCTTATTAATTGGGAAAGTTTTCTCTGTTGTTTTTACTTACTTAATTCGCTTCGAAAAATCGAAATTACAAAAGAAAAAACTGACTCGTGACTCAAAAACATTTTATTTCTGAGGATTGGAAATTTTCTTTTGTTTTTTGATTTAAAACATTTTTTTCATTCATTAGCTATCAGAAACATGTTTTTTTTAGGTTTCCAAAGCGAAGTACTTTTCCACAATTTTCAGTTTAAGGTCAAAAGATGGAAAAAAGTCCAAAAACTTAAATAACTCGAAAACCACTGGCATTAGACCCCTGGTTAATGGAAAAAAAAATTATTGCAAAAAGCTCTTGTATAACCCGTTTCAAGGAATTGGTTGAATTACCAGTCACCCTGTAAATTCAGCCAATCTGGCATACACTATAGTAAAAGCTTATATTTTTCACATCCATGGTCTGTGTAAGTTAACAAAGCGGGGTTCAGACAACGATAGTCAAGGTTGTGAAAGTCAGCGCCCATGCAATAAAAAAGTTTATGGCCTAAAACAGGCCAAAGAAGAAGAAACCTGGAATCCCGATTGCAGCAGATTGTGATCACAAACTGCTTTATTTAAAAACTCTGATCGAGGAGAGCACTTTTTTCATCCCAGGAGTGAACTAGAAGACGAAGACGTGAGAAACCCTTTTGTAGTGTGTTCCGTTCCTTTCGAAGCTTAGGGCTTGTAACAGACGTTTTTCTGTGTGGATTATAATTCAAATTAGGCGCGCGCCCGACGCTAAGAAGTTAGTTCACACGGTCGGCGTTTGGGGGCGTTAGTGGCGATGCGAGTCGAGACGGCGAAAACAATGTAGGTACATCTGAAATAACTAGTGGCCGTCATAGCCGGATTATAAAATGTTCGTCGGTTCTGTTGAGACAACCTTTCGAGGTTAAATCTGTGAAGGGAGAGGTTTCCCTCTCCGTGTGTTTTCTGATATTGAGCAGAACGATATAATTGTGTACTAAGTCTGTGTCGGAGTTTAAGTTTAAAGTGATTCTAATCGTTACCCGCCGTAAACAGAAGGTGAGAAATTTATGTCTAATTTAGTAAATCAATCGATTGTAATGTTCATGTGGGTATTTCGCATAAATTCTAATTTGCAACGCTTTCTGAATCTTTTCAGAAGGGCGGGTACTAATCTGCGAGTCTAAAAAAAAACTAAATCATTCTGTCGGGCGCAGCCGTGATCTTGAAGGTTAGCCATACGGATTCTATACAAAGCGTTGAGACTTCAGTACTGCATTCTTTCGTTCGAGTATATTAAACTGAGGAGTTCATATTGCCGAGAGGGGGTTGACGGAGGAGGTAATTGTGAGGAGCGGGCCACTTGAGGGAGGCTGCATAGTATCGAGTTATTGATTCGTGGAAGCATTCGTCGAGCTACTTTGAACGAGTTAAGTAATAAACATCCATTTAATTTGTCGTGTGTGTTCAGCGAATTCCATCTCCTTTTTATTCGTCCATGGGAAATTACCTGGTTGACCTTGGACTTACAGCACCCACGTACCTGTAGCCGTATTGTTTTCTACTTCTTTGAAAATTTATGTACATTCTAAGAATATCCGATAATATAGATGATTTAAGTTGAACTTTGATTTAATAATTGATTGAGACAACCAGTATTTAGGATTGTCTGCTACTGGGTTTCTATTGAGAATTATGAACGTATAGATTAATAATTCGGAAGCTGTACCAATCTCGCCTTTTGTAATGTTATGATTTGTTGAATGAAAACGTAAAGTGAAAATATGATTTATTGAATTTAAATTTATTGAAGTATAATATGCTTTATCCAATGCTTATATTGAAATTTGAATTTATTCTAGTCGTTAAGAGACGACGATTTGATATGTAATTTGTCTAAGCAAATGATTATTCGTTTCAATAAAAGATTCATCTGTATTATTTTTGTACTTTCTTTTATTTAGTATTTCGTAGAAGTTTCCCCGCTTGGTGAGAGGAGATTTTCTTAAAGAACTCACTACCTGAGAATATTGAGTAAAGCTGGGCTGGGATTAAATTTCTTTTGTGTTGGATTAGACCAACAAGAATTATACCTTTCAAAAGGAGTGGCCACAGGGGTTTGTTTGTCTGGTAGTCGAAGACTTCTGGCAGACTCTCCCCGGTGTGTGGGTTCTGCTTGGCTTATCCAAGCTCAGCAGAATCCGTCACATAATTGGCGCCCAACGTGGGGCCTTTTGAAAGGGCGGAAAAAGGGCTTTTGAAGTTTCCTCCTGTCAAGCCGTGGGGACTGTGTGCAATTTTTGTAAATTTATATAATATAATCTTGTCTCTCTTCTCATTTTCGACGCGGATGTCCCATTAGTTTGTAAGGTAAACTATGTATTAATTATCTTTTGTACAAATGCATGGTGGGTGTGCTAAAATTTAACAATAGTGTGTGAAAAAATTGGTCGGTAAACAATAGAGGTCAGAGTTCACGGGGTGGGTAGTCCATTTTTCTGCTGAATGTTTATAAAGTTGTAACATAATATACCTACAGTAACAACTTGAAAATTTTTATATGTGGCAAGAACAATATTAATTGATTTTTTATTTATTGGAAAGTGAGTGGCAATAAATTATAAATTTTATTCTACTTTTGGACTTTTCCTAATTTGTAAATTTAAATTGAATCTGTTGGTATCTCAAAAGTTAAAAGAATTTTTTTGTTTCTAAAGAGCATAACTTTTAAAACCGAACCCCATGAAAGTTTTTTTTTTGTCAAACGGAGCACTCAATCTATTTGATTTGATTTCAGCTTTCACGATCTTTGTGACCTTCGGGACTTCTGTGAATCCATCACCCGTGTCCTGGGACTCAAGCCGTCTTCGGGAGCCGTTCCGCACTGATTGGCCTGGCCTTGCCGTGTCTAAATATCCACAAGGAACCCGGTTGGGTAATAATAGTAAATAATTATTTTCCTTTTTGTTTGGCACTTTCTATGTTCCATGTTTTTGTGGCCTGAGCAGTGTGCGGATTAAGGTTGTATGAATGTGAATGCTGAATACGTAGTGTGAGACTTTGAATAATTTCAGGTTTAGTTTCGATTTTTATTTTTGAAACATCAGGGTAGGCGAAGAGTAGGCTGCGGGTCGGACATTCTATTGCTTAGAACCACTCTATCGCGTTAGTAGTAAACGGTAGGAAATACCTATTTAGGCGTGTAACCATGGAAGGAGAGAAGTACTTAGAAGTAAAAGTTCCGGTAACTGATGTAGATGTCAGGTCTACAATGTCTGACGAAAGCGTCCGCTGTCGAGGCGATATCGGGAATACGAGTGATCTGGTCACAGTGAAATCGCACTCTAGAAAAAGACCAGGTAAAAGGGAAACGAACAAACCGAGAATGAGCAGAGATAGTAATACGAATACGACAAAAATTAGGGAAGTAGATCCGCGTAAGTGGGGGGTGAATTTTAATGGATCAGGGGACCCGAGAGAGTTCTTAAACCGTTTATCCGAACTAGCCGAGGTCTATGACGCACACTTGGATTCCCTTGTAAGATGTATGCCCATACTGTTATCCGGGTTCGCACTCACCTGGTTTAGGGCCACAGATATAGAATTCGATTGGGAAGACTTCAGGGTGAAATTTTTGACCCAATTCGAGGGGGACGATAACCAACGCAAATTAAAGCTAGGAATACTATCCGCCAAACAAGCCTCAGGCATTCCCGCAAACGAGTATATATTGAATTTGATTGCAAAAAATAGGGAACTCGATAGCCCTTTCGACAGCGACGAGTTTTTAGACATAGTAAAACACGGGCTATCCGAAGATTACGCTAGCCTCCTAGCAACCGCGTCAATAGAGACCACAGATCAACTCATGAGACTCTGTTCGAAGTTTGAAGCCCTCTCCGGAAAGCAAAACACGAGAAAGCCGTGCGTAGTACGTTCAATGATTTCGTAGAGACTTTGTTTTACTTAGGTAAATTTGGGGTTGAAGCAAATAATTATATGTATATATTATATTTTATTCAGTTTATATCATTATTAAGGCAAGGATTTAGGTATGTAAAATTTAGTTTATAAAAGTTATATGATAAGTTGATGTCCCAATGTTAGGATAATAGGTCTAATTAGATTATAAGTGTATATATTAGTTAGTAGGTATAGTTAGGTTAGAATTTATTTATTTTATGCTATAATTGTAAATAGTGAATATTAGGTTTAGTCAATTTACGCTTCGACCATTTGTGGGTACGAAGTTTATGTTCTAAATTATTAATTACCCTATTCATGCCGAAAGGGTAATAAAAAAATCGATATAAGATGTTTCTGGAAGGAATAGAACGCAGTAAATGAGAAATTACGGTGTTATAGGGAAAAAGAAGATAAGTTAAAGTAAAGTTGGATACATAAATATGCATCTCTCAAGAGTACATTCGATCCAAACGACACTAGGGTATTTCGTTAATACCAACCGAAAATCAGAATTCGGTTGACGGGGAAACTCTTACAACTCAAATATGTAACCCTTAAGGGTACATGAGCGAAGAAGATTAGGCCCTTTGTTAAGAAACGAGGAAAAATTAGAAAGATTTTTCTTTTAGGAAAAAGTTGAGGTTAGTTAACGAAGAAAGAGGTGCGCGTGGTGTACCTATCTTAAAACAGGCGACTTATAGGGTCGAGGATTACGCGAATGAATGATTGTTTACGTGAATATGTAGCTCTTATGAGTGCATTTGTGAAACAAACATGGCAAAGGTATTGCGATAATACCGAGTCGAATAGCGTATTAGGAATGGAAAGGAACGTAATGTAGCGGAGGAAACGGAAAAGTGATGATGTTTGTTCATTCATAATATGTAACCCTGCGAGGGTGCATCGGAATGTGAACTGGTCACCTACTAACAAGTTATTCGAATATGTGAAAGATAGTTCTACGCTCCCAATAGAGACCTAGCGAATTAGTTTGTGGGCGCATTAAGCAATCTCACTCTGTCTGGACGTTATAGGTTAGGTGGTGCCTGTGGGATTGAAAGTTGAAAGAACGGTTGGCGCAGTGAAAGTAAAAGGTATGAAAGGTGATATTAAGATTTAAGGAGAATGAATAATTGTGAGATGTCTGTAGCGATCTTGTTGAGTGATGTTCAGAGCGCAGAAATAGAGGTTCTGGAGTAGTGCCTGCGTAATAGCCTTATTGAATGCAAAGGTTTTCGTCGCAATTGGTGAGGTCCGATTTGTGCGGATTGGTCTCGGAGGTTGCCGAGTGTTGGGACCGAGTGGTCTTTGTAAATAAAAAAAAAATATACCTATGATGTTAAATTACTCTAAGATCGATTACGATCTAATAAAACTTATGTATGTGAATAATTTTTGTAATTGATTGGATATTCCACCCATAGAGGGTGATTTGTGATATAAATAATTTTAATAATGTAGTAATAATTATCTGGTTAAAGTTATTTTATTGAGAAATTTATAACTATGTTTATTTTGTTTGTTGCTATTTTTATATGAAACCCAGTAAATTGAAATGTTTTCTTTACGTAATGAAAAAAGAAAAAAAAAATGAGTTGGTGGAGATTTTGATCTTGAAATAATTTTTAATATTCAATCTTTCTGCTTATACAAATCCTGTAATGATGAGTTTATCGGTTCCGGTTGGTGTGTGGGTGTTGTATCACATGGAAAGCTGGGTACGAATATACATTCGTGGTTCTTCGGAGTAGCGGTGGTAAAGAGTTGACGTCGGTCATCTCTTTCCAAAATTTAGGTGGGGATTTTTTTATGATTTTTATACCCACTGTCCAGGGTTCAGTACTCAGTATCTTAGGAACCTCTGCGATCTTTAAAAAATTTATATGGCGCCCATTTATAACAAAATAGTTTAATTTGAGATGTAAGTTGAGTTAGTCGGCAATTAGCTCTCCGTTGATCCATTGTAATGGCTGGTTAGGTGGGTCTGCGTCATATAGGATGGAGTAGGGGAGGTCGGTCGCGGCGAATCGCAAGACGATGGTTTTTGGGGAAAAATAAATTTCAAAATAATGGTTTTCAAATTTCTTTTTTGGGTGGGAGTGTATTGTAACAGACGTTTTTCTGTGTGGATTATAATTCAAATTAGGCGCGCGCCCGACGCTAAGAAGTTAGTTCACACGGTCGGCGTTTGGGGGCGTTAGTGGCGATGCGAGTCGAGACGGCGAAAACAATGTAGGTACATCTGAAATAACTAGTGGCCGTCATAGCCGGATTATAAAATGTTCGTCGGTTCTGTTGAGACAACCTTTCGAGGTTAAATCTGTGAAGGGAGAGGTTTCCCTCTCCGTGTGTTTTCTGATATTGAGCAGAACGATGTAATTGTGTACTAAGTCTGTGTCGGAGTTTAAGTTTAAAGTGATTCTAATCGTTACCCGCCGTAAACAGAAGGTGAGAAATTTATGTCTAATTTAGTAAATCAATCGATTGTAATGTTCATGTGGGTATTTCGCATAAATTCTAATTTGCAACGCTTTCTGAATCTTTTCAGAAGGGCGGGTACTAATCTGCGAGTCTAAAAAAAAACTAAATCATTCTGTCGGGCGCAGCCGTGATCTTGAAGGTTAGCCATACGGATTCTATACAAAGCGTTGAGACTTCAGTACTGCATTCTTTCGTTCGAGTATATTAAACTGAGGAGTTCATATTGCCGAGAGGGGGTTGACGGAGGAGGTAATTGTGAGGAGCGGGCCACTTGAGGGAGGCTGCATAGTATCGAGTTATTGATTCGTGGAAGCATTCGTCGAGCTACTTTGAACGAGTTAAGTAATAAACATCCATTTAATTTGTCGTGTGTGTTCAGCGAATTCCATCTCCTTTTTATTCGTCCATGGGAAATTACCTGGTTGACCTTGGACTTACAGCACCCACGTACCTGTAGCCGTATTGTTTTCTACTTCTTTGAAAATTTATGTACATTCTAAGAATATCCGATAATATAGATGATTTAAGTTGAACTTTGATTTAATAATTGATTGAGACAACCAGTATTTAGGATTGTCTGCTACTGGGTTTCTATTGAGAATTATGAATGTATAGATTAATAATTCGGAAGCTGTACCAATCTCGCCTTTTGTAATGTTATGATTTGTTGAATGAAAACGTAAAGTGAAAATATGATTTATTGAATTTAAATTTATTGAAGTATAATATGCTTTATCCAATGCTTATATTGAAATTTGAATTTATTCTAGTCGTTAAGAGACGACGATTTGATATGTAATTTGTCTAAGCAAATGATTATTCGTTTCAATAAAAGATTCATCTGTATTATTTTTGTACTTTCTTTTATTTAGTATTTCGTAGAAGTTTCCCCGCTTGGTGAGAGGAGATTTTCTTAAAGAACTCACTACCTGAGAATATTGAGTAAAGCTGGGCTGGGATTAAATTTCTTTTGTGTTGGATTAGACCAACAAGAATTATACCTTTCAAAAGGAGTGGCCACAGGGGTTTGTTTGTCTGGTAGTCGAAGACTTCTGGCAGACTCTCCCCGGTGTGTGGGTTCTGCTTGGCTTATCCAAGCTCAGCAGAATCCGTCACAGGCTTTTGACATGGCGTGGGAGGAGGAGGTCATTGAAACTGCACAAGATTGAGCGCATGTTGCTTCTTTATGCCCCTGAGTGGGGGTCACAAGGGAAGTTGTTAGTCATGAAATTTAAACGATTTTCAACTCTTTTTCTAGTTTAGTTTTCCTTGATACACATTTACACATTTAATACACATTTACACATTTTAAAGAGTGTCCTCCCATTTTCGCGAAATTTTACCACTGGCTAAAAAAAACTTCAAACTCGTCTAAGTCACACAAAGCATTTTTTTGGGAATACATGATTTTTTAATTACAGCTTTCTCATATAATATTTGTATGAAAAAATATGATGGTATTTTTTTATAAAGTAAAAAATAAAATAAATTTTTATAAAGCAAATAATAAAATATCTCACAATATTTAACCTTAAATTTTAACTGATTTGAAAGAAAAACGTATTTTAAATGTGAACCTAGGTTCGTTTGATAAAACAAACCTGGACGTAGTCAATTTTGAAAAAAAATAATCAGATAAACTTGGGCATATTGAAAATAAATATAGGTAGATAATAATAATACTTGGACAACTTTTATGGCGCCGTTTAGTGAAATATCTTCACCTCGATATTCGACATTTTAGTCAAGAGAATGTATTGGGGCATGAATTATAAAATATTGTTTTATTTCGTTTATATTTTAAGATATAAAATAATTATAAAATTAAAGAAACAATACTTAAAAGGGAATAAGTATGTAAAATTAGTAAAAAACAAAATAATAAAATTATACTAGGCATATCCCCGTTTCACACTATATCGTCTTTTCGCTTTAGAAACGGGGTCTATATTGATTTAATAAAATAAAATGAAAAAATATTAATAGCTGAAAAAAATGGCGGCATGACGGCTGTCAAAAAAGAATTTTCTGTTCTATGATTGGTTCAAATGGACGTAGGCAATTATGATATTATGTTTTATGTCATGGACGTAGATGAATTTGAAAAAAAAAACACATTTTCAAATCAATTTTTCGACCAAAAGCAATGGACATAGGTTCACTTGAAAAACACACAAATGATCCGTGGAATATTTTCTATACATCCACATAGATTTCTAAAAAAACGTTAAAAGTGGACTTAGGCAAGTTTGAAAAGCATTCCTCTAATAATAATTCTAGTATTTGGTACAAGTAAGTTATCTGCAGGAAATGTGTATTATTATCTCGGTTGGTGATTGCCTGCAATGGCTTCAGTATCCGTCCCAACCACACGGACATACTGTGCATATCATATCAATCATATTATGGCAAAAGCGAAAGTGGATGACAATACAATTAGGTACTATATAATCTTATGATATTAGTGCAATACACAAATACGGGTACCTACTAGCTGGGGTTTCTTCATTTGCGATTTTCATAAAATGCTTTTCTCAGTAATCGCGATTAATTAAGATTAAAGATTTTTTTGACGTTTTTTTTTAATTTATAAGGTTATCCACCTACAGAAGCGAGTGATTCGAGCCAAAAAAACGTCATATAAGTACATGATTAAAAACATACGTACATATGAAATGAATAACCTCATTCATTTAACATTCTTATATAACCTCATTTAAGTACTTGTTAATTTAATTAAGATAAAAGAACACACTTTAAATGATCATGAGAGATTAAATCATTATTTTTATGCGGATATAGCTATTCAACACAATACCTATTGAAAGTAAGAATTTATTTGATTTTCTAATTTAGTTGGGAGTGACGTCAATGTCCCAAGAGGCTAGAGCGCGATACAAACAGGTCTACTGAAGCTATAGAAAAGAGGAAGAAGAAGAAATATTATGTAGGAAAAAAAACTTTTTTCCCGTCCTACGTATCTACATAATATTTTAGTCCGTTTATATTTTTGAATGCGCATCAATCGTAGAAAACAGACGTTAAGGTCAGATATTAATATGCGAAAAGCCGCGCAAATATCCGGAGAGCGTTCTTAAATACTCTTTGATATATTAACTTTAATATATTTAGAGCTATTTAAAAAACTTTATTTTTTTAAGATCTTCATACAAATTTATCACAAAAGACAGTAAGCCATCTTTTGGAAACAAAATTACTCATGTAAACGTTGAATGGAATCTTGGTATTACTGTATGAAAATGTAATAAAATAATTGGAGATTGATTTGTTATACATATAAATGTTATTCAAATCTTATTATTCTCAATCAATAAAGATTTAATGAAAAAATTTGCAAAATAAATTCTCCATTTTGCAAATTTGACACATTTCAAAAAATTTATGGCTACAGATTTTCCATCTGTCGTAGCTAGCATAGATGAGTAATTTTGTAAGTACCTGATAAAATCATATTGCAATGTTGGTAAAAATAATAAATATACATTAAATTAAATTCATAATACACACTGATGTAATATGATTCAAGAAAATATTATGAAAGAGTTAAGGTAATAAAATTTATGAATGAAGATTTACTTTGAAATTTGTATGAACATCGATAATAGCAAGAATGGGAAGTTTTCTGGGGAGCTTCCGATAATACACACTAGGTGGCAGAACTTCTAATCAGGTCTATTGTCAAATTCAGTGCTGCCAACGTAGAGATGTTTTTATTCCTTTTTCTGCCACTAGAGGCGCCCTCGCTAACCCGGTCTATGGTAAATGTCAAATTAACGTTTATAATCTCAATATCTACATATATAATATTAATACGTGAAGGAAAAAGTTTGAAAAAAAAAAAAAAAAATATTTTTAAATATGCCTTCAACATACTGTTGCGTGCCGTTTTGCAAAAACAAGGGAACACATCTTTTTCCAAAGGATAAAACCTTGATGTCAAAGTGGTTACATGCTATTAAACGTGAAAATTGGAAACCGTCACTTAGCTCAGTTGTTTGCAAGGATCATTTTCAATCAAATGACTATTTCAAGGAAACTTTGAATTGTAAGTATAATGTGTATTATGAATATTTAGAAAAATCTTATTATAAAAATCATACTAACCTTCCTACTAATACGGCCTTTTAATCCCACAAACCTTCGCATTACGTCTTTTTAATTCTTTTTTTAACTGATTTATAGACCATTCTCCGTAATTTCTATTCATTTTAAAATTATTTCTAAACGCAATGGTAAAAATAACAAAAATACAGTCTCAAACTGAGAAATCTCCGAACGTATTTATGTTTTAATAACCATCTGTCATATTATTATAATATTTAGATGAGAAGCGCTGCTACCCACCCAGTATATTATCTATGCTGCTACCTACCAAATGGCAGTAAATCGGCCCCGTTGGCCACACTGAATTTGACAATAGACCGGATTAGCTAGGGCGCCCCTAGCGGCACACAAGGGAAGAAAAACTTCCCATTGAACGGTAAAACAGGTACTTACCCACATCTGAATCTCAAAACATTACCAGAATGAATTTGACAGCAAACAAAACTTCCTGTTTATTTTGGAAAAGAATCAGATATGTAGGTATTTGGTAATAAAATTCATTTGATTTATCCACATAAAAATTAAGCGATATAAAGCAGGTACGCATAAAATTTCTTCAAAGATAACAGATATTAGATAATGTGTATTCACGAACCTGTATCGAGCTCAAAATTCTAATGTAGATAAATGCAAACTTATGTTCTCTTACCTTTAATTTATTTTATTTAATGTTATATTCATCACAAAACAAGGTGGGTAATATTTTAAATAAACACAGCATGTTGTTGAAAGTTGAAGCATTTGGTAAGTTTGGTAGCGTTTCTTGATATATCCAAAACCATTGCAAGGTTCTGACCTAGAAAAAAAACATAATTCATTTAATATATGAAAGCAAAATAAAGTGATTATATGGCCATGGTTGCAAATATATAAGACGACATTAGAAAATTTTGCATTTTTCAGGGATTTGTTTTAAAAATACGTATTGTGAGAGTTTGATTAGAATCAATATTAAGGTTTTAGAAAGTATATCAAACTACTTAAGAACTTCATATTATATTATATTAGAATAAAACAATCAATTGCTCGATACATATTTTATTTTAATATTTTAGTCCGTTTATATTTTTGAATGCGCATCAATCGTAGAAAACAGACGTTAAGGTCAGATATTAATATGCGAAAAGCCGCGCAAATATCCGGAGAGCGTTCTTAAATACTCTTTGATATATTAACTTTAATATATTTAGAGCTATTTAAAAAACTTTATTTTTTTAAGATCTTCATACAAATTTATCACAAAAGACAGTAAGCCATCTTTTGGAAACAAAATTACTCATGTAAACGTTGAATGGAATCTTGGTATTACTGTATGAAAATGTAATAAAATAATTGGAGATTGATTTGTTATACATATAAATGTTATTCAAATCTTATTATTCTCAATCAATAAAGATTTAATGAAAAAATTTGCAAAATAAATTCTCCATTTTGCAAATTTGACACATTTCAAAAAATTTATGGCTACAGATTTTCCATCTGTCGTAGCTAGCATAGATGAGTAATTTTGTAAGTACCTGATAAAATCATATTGCAATGTTGGTAAAAATAATAAATATACATTAAATTAAATTCATAATACACACTGATGTAATATGATTCAAGAAAATATTATGAAAGAGTTAAGGTAATAAAATTTATGAATGAAGATTTACTTTGAAATTTGTATGAACATCGATAATAGCAAGAATGGGAAGTTTTCTGGGGAGCTTCCGATAATACACACTAGGTGGCAGAACTTCTAATCAGGTCTATTGTCAAATTCAGTGCTGCCAACGTAGAGATGTTTTTATTCCTTTTTCTGCCACTAGAGGCGCCCTCGCTAACCCGGTCTATGGTAAATGTCAAATTAACGTTTATAATCTCAATATCTACATATATAATATTAATACGTGAAGGAAAAAGTTTGAAAAAAAAAAAAAAAAATATTTTTAAATATGCCTTCAACATACTGTTGCGTGCCGTTTTGCAAAAACAAGGGAACACATCTTTTTCCAAAGGATAAAACCTTGATGTCAAAGTGGTTACATGCTATTAAACGTGAAAATTGGAAACCGTCACTTAGCTCAGTTGTTTGCAAGGATCATTTTCAATCAAATGACTATTTCAAGGAAACTTTGAATTGTAAGTATAATGTGTATTATGAATATTTAGAAAAATCTTATTATAAAAATCATACTAACCTTCCTACTAATACGGCCTTTTAATCCCACAAACCTTCGCATTACGTCTTTTTAATTCTTTTTTTAACTGATTTATAGACCATTCTCCGTAATTTCTATTCATTTTAAAATTATTTCTAAACGCAATGGTAAAAATAACAAAAATACAGTCTCAAACTGAGAAATCTCCGAACGTATTTATGTTTTAATAACCATCTGTCATATTATTATAATATTTAGATGAGAAGCGCTGCTACCCACCCAGTATATTATCTATGCTGCTACCTACCAAATGGCAGTAAATCGGCCCCGTTGGCCACACTGAATTTGACAATAGACCGGATTAGCTAGGGCGCCCCTAGCGGCACACAAGGGAAGAAAAACTTCCCATTGAACGGTAAAACAGGTACTTACCCACATCTGAATCTCAAAACATTACCAGAATGAATTTGACAGCAAACAAAACTTCCTGTTTATTTTGGAAAAGAATCAGATATGTAGGTATTTGGTAATAAAATTCATTTGATTTATCCACATAAAAATTAAGCGATATAAAGCAGGTACGCATAAAATTTCTTCAAAGATAACAGATATTAGATAATGTGTATTCACGAACCTGTATCGAGCTCAAAATTCTAATGTAGATAAATGCAAACTTATGTTCTCTTACCTTTAATTTATTTTATTTAATGTTATATTCATCACAAAACAAGGTGGGTAATATTTTAAATAAACACAGCATGTTGTTGAAAGTTGAAGCATTTGGTAAGTTTGGTAGCGTTTCTTGATATATCCAAAACCATTGCAAGGTTCTGACCTAGAAAAAAAACATAATTCATTTAATATATGAAAGCAAAATAAAGTGATTATATGGCCATGGTTGCAAATATATAAGACGACATTAGAAAATTTTGCATTTTTCAGGGATTTGTTTTAAAAATACGTATTGTGAGAGTTTGATTAGAATCAATATTAAGGTTTTAGAAAGTATATCAAACTACTTAAGAACTTCATATTATATTATATTAGAATAAAACAATCAATTGCTCGATACATATTTGATATGATATAATATATTATATCAAATATATTAAAAAACCACTCCATTATGGGGGTGGATTGCCAATATTAATATCAATAGCATATTATGCTCTGCATAAAACATTCATTTGGAATCTTTAATTATTTGTTTGAAAGTGTAGCATTTATACCTTTTAAAGATCTTCATAAAATCCATTTAGACTGCATAATGTACCATATTTGATATATGCTCTGCATAAAACCTTCATTTGGAATCTTTCATTATTTGTTTGAAAGTGTAGCATTTAAACCTTTTAAATATCTTCCAGGTTTTATTATTTCAGATAGAGAAAATTTCAAGCTGCAACTCCATGTCTAGAACATAATATACAAAATAATCTTCAAAACCTGTCATAGTTTAGTTACAGGGACAGCAAATTCAAAAAGTATCACATTTTATGCCCCTATATCTTTACAATAATTATTCATGAATACCCTAATAGTAATTAAATAACTTAGGTACCTACTTAGAAAGATATATTTCAATATATTAAAAAACTTACAATGTTTTTGAATTTCGAATCCCATCACTGCTTCGTTTTGTTTTGTATGAGCTGTCAGAATCTTATGACCAAATGACAGTCGGTCTGCGGCCGCCATAGATCACGTTTATAATTTTTATTTCATAGTGCGTGTTATTGAATGTTTTATAAATTTTTTTTACACAATAATGTAGTTTTTGTGTGAAAAATATTTTTTTATATGAATCAAGTATTTAAAGAGGCCATTATATAAGTAATTCGAAAAAAAATATAATTTATTGAATGTTTTATATTTTTTTTTCACATTTAAGGTGGTTTATGTGTAAAAAATATTTTTTTGAATGAATGAAGTATTTTAAGAGGCCATTATAAAAGTAAATCAAAATATTATTATATATCATAAAATAATTTTATAGTACCTATACCTATATTCTAACTATGTTGAATTGTAATATTATCTTTTGTTATCCATGGATGACAGGATGACACTTGACAATAAATCGTATTTTGTTGTCAAACGAAAGTTACGGTTCGATTTTGAAAATAATTATTTTCAATTGAGTTTAATGAAAATAAAACTGGTGAGTCATTAATTGATTAAAATATTTGTAAGCTTATGCCATAACTTAAAACATTTATGCGTTGCTAAAACAGTTATGTTATAAGGCGGGAAGTGTCTTACCGAAATTACAGGATCTTAATAGTAATTAAAGTAATTAATTTTGTTTATATTTTTTCAGGTTCCTGTGGCAAACGTGTTTTCAACAAGACTAATTGCTTTCATCCCACCTTTTTGACATAGCAATTAAGTACATACTTCTAAAGATCAAATTGATTGATAAAAGTGCATTTCTATGTAAACAAACTCAAAAGTTTTATTTTTGCAAGACAACATTATTTACCAAAATGGTAAGCTATGTAAGAATTTCATTAATTATGTTTCTTGAATTTCTTTATGTGTATTTTAATTCAGAAACATGTTGCAGATTCAATTTTAGAGTGTTCATTCAAATTTCCCATTTAGTTGAGAAGGGAAATAATTATATTGAAAAAATATTCAAAGGCAGCTTATGGGATGTAAAGAAGATTGACCATAATCAATAACAGACTCTTGCGGGTGCCAGTGATTTTATCAATTTTTACTACATATCATTATAAATAAGTTCTCTTTCTTCTTATGTGTTGTGGCCCGCTAAAAGCATATTATCAGCTTCATACAGAGTCTAAATGTATCTTAAACCATATTATATAAAAACAATAATGCTTCTGGCTCGACACAACACAAGCTGATACAATTAGTGTGTTTCTAGCAAATAGATTTTTATATATAACTACCGAGATGAAGTACTCCAATAGCTCTTCATAGTAAATAAGTGAAGCCGATTTGGCCGGCAATTTTGACAGTATGGTAGTCAAAACGGAACGTAAAAAATGATGTTGACATTTATAAAGATACTTAAAAATGATCAAATTTCACTTAGGTATTTCAATGTAAAAATATGTTTTATTGTAAAAAACACAAGAAATCGACTGAATAAATATACACCATACCACGTTCTTTTGGGAACCAAACTGTCAAAAGTTGCAATATTTCGGCTTCATTTTTTAATGCGAATCGGGATTCTACGTTATTGTATAGAATTCTGTGTTCTAGCATCAGATTTATTTAAACTTTAAATTTTTGATTTCGGTTATGGAATAAAAATGATATAATGTTGGGTTAAGAAGTGAATAACTAATATAACGGTGGGTCGGAATATCTTTTCTGGTTTCCATTTGTTTGGGAGAATATTTTTTTTACTCTGCTGATTTAACAATAAAACTTTGAGATTATACATATTTTATTTATATAGCTTTTCAATTGTTGATTTTATGTTTTATGAATTAAATAATGATTGGAAAAAAAAAAATAAAAATTCTTTCATTCATTCATTCATATACTCATAAGAAATGATACTACTACTAAAATGGTTCTACCTTGAACAACTTGACATTTTTCAGAAGCCAATAACTTAAATTTGAATTTGTTTCCTATGTACATTTTGGTTCAAATTTTGTTTAATTTTAATAGATAATGGCATTTATCAATAAGGAGAAGAAGAAATACCTAAATTGGATATTGATATACCTGCGTTGATTCATTGAAAATTTCCTTATAGGTAACTTCATATATTTTTTAAAATTATATTGTAGTGGTGTAGTTTTGTTTTGATTCCAATGCCTTTCTCAAAATGATATTAAATAGTTTTGCCTAATTGCCATAGAATTTTTCACCTATAACATAATAATAATACAACATCTATTGACGTCAAGTGAGCATCTCGGTAGGTTTCGAATTCTACTATGGGCAATTAATTCTTCAACTTCCTGTGACGAGTCTGGGGATTGCAGATTTATAAGTTGAACCACCAAAATAGAGAGTATTGTTAATCTATGTAGGTGAGTTTATTTGCATAATCAAGTTGATTTTTATTCGCTCAGTAATAATCTACCAGATGTTGTTACTTGCATCTTGAAGTTATAACACATCAACCATTGATGTCAAGTTACATGCAAAACTCTTCAACAATTTTTGGCGATTATTTTGAGTTTGATGTATCCAGACATGGAAATGAAATTTATGGTAATCATAGATACAAATTTTTACAATTTCTCAAATATATTTAATGTGATTAATAAATTTCTAAAATTACAAAATTTTCATAGTAAAATCTGCGTAAACACAGATGGCCATCTTTTGAAAACAAAATTACTCATGTAAACGTTGCATGGAACCAAAGTTTGACAGAATAAAAATGTATTTAAAAGATTCAAGATTGTTTTGAAATAAAAATAAATGTAATTCAAACCATATAAAACACATTTATTTTTATCAACATTAAAATGAAAGTACATTTTCAGATTACTTTTCGACTAACGTTTGAGGTCGGTAAAACAGCTGCCTTTATCATTAGCCAATCGCATAAAATTTGTACCATTCCACACATAAAGAATGTAGTCAAGACTCAAACCATATTGAGAGTAAAACTTTCATATTATTTAGGTAGGTTCGTATTATATTACTATTAAAGGAATTTTTTACCCTTCTATTGAGCAGTGAAATTGAATCAAGTGTAAGATGTAACATATTATGATACATGCAGTTTTTTTCCATGTATGTGTCAGACTATAATTTTTCTTCTTTCTTTTTTATAAACATTAAAACTGTCATTCTTCTCTCTTTTTATGAATTGTGAAAGTGTAATTCTTCTTTTTCTGTGCTTATGTCAGTTAAGCAATGGGAAGCTAGACTAGAACAATAGAACCTGTTTAATTACCTACCGATCAAGCCTGACATTCGGAATTAAAAACGTAAAGCAAGACGGGTATTAGCTAGTTATAAATAATTTCCTGTGCTAAATATTTTATAGTACCACTTCGAATCAAAATAACCTAAAACTATAGCTTATTACTTTGAAACTTGCCCGATATTATATCTTGTACCTACGTGTAACTTGAAATCGCAAAGAGAGAGGGGTTTATTGAATAGGGAAAACCCACAGCTTAAATAATAATATTTTGTGTTAAACTGTCGTTGGTTGACTGCATGTGAAAAGTACAGGTAGGTAGGTATATACCTAAGTGAGAAAATGTAGGTGTATTGGATTAGGGAATTACTATTTTAAGCATTGCAACATTATTCATTGATTATTTCGAGTCAATATTAAATTTACATTGTAAGTACCCAAACCCAATATTGTGGCATTTCCCATGATACATGGATACAATCATGGTAAAATTCCCATGGTAATTTTGAAGACGGTGGGTTCATATCATAGCGAAACTTTTGTCTTAAATGAAAAATCCTATTTTCCTAAGAAGTGAGTCAAATAAAATTATTATTCTAATTTCATGTACTTAACATAAGTATAAAGAAGTACTTATAAAGAACTTCTAGAAAAGGTATCAACAAAATATACATTTTTTAATGGACATGCATATCGCATAGGCGAAAATATCTTACGTTAATCATGGGATAGGTGCCGTTAGTCACCCTATTACCTACATTTAAGCATTTTATTATGGAAATTTTTCATAGCATATTAAAATATCACTTTCAAATTGTTGTAAAGTTGCTCATAACAGTCATAACATCCCCTTGTGGATGAAAGGCTTACCAAGAAAAAACATGTTTTCAAGTAGAAAATGGCTTATATCCGATACGTTATAGAGAGGGATCGTTGTCGCGTAGTAATACCAATATCAACGCTACAGTCTCTAATATGCGAGCTTTAAAGTTACAAACCATCTCTAAAAAACAGAGCTCCGCTCGGTCTCTATTTAACCCCTGAATTCTTAAGATTACAAGTTACACCTACTCCTGATAATATGCATAGGCAAAAAACAGACAATAATGCTATAGCGTTTGCTATAGTTCAGGAGTTTCCTTTGAGTTGATTTCCCAGATAAGCGGTGCCGTTTAGTAACTACAAAAATTAAAGAAAAGAAAGCTTTTCAAAGAAATCAGAGCTTAACAGCGTTAACAAAACTTAAGTGATACCTGCCTGTTGATAATTATTTATATTAACTAAGCAAGATTCTTTCAAAAACGTGTTGTTTGTTTGTTGTTTTCTCCAGATATATGGGAACTCAGGGGCCGTTCATTGATCACGTACTTCATATTTTTTGTAGATTTTTGGACCTCCCCTACGCCTGGTGATATTTGGTGAGGTTTAAGATTACCCCTCCCCCCTTTTCTCAAAAATCACAGGAACTTTTTTACTAGAGAATTGTTAAGTAAAGATTTTTTTGCAAGTACAAAAAATAAATGCACGTTATTTTCATACTAGACCACCCCCCTTGTTATGTTTTCCGGACCTTCCTATACTCCTCACGTTTTTAAATTGCCGAAAGTTCGCCACTACATTAGGAATTCGGTTTTTATGGCCTATAAATAATATACTGTTAAAGGTTTCTCGTGTGACGATATTTCGCTTCGTATTTCACAGAAAAGCAGAAAAATATTTTAATGTGTGGTATTCCATATTTGATTCAAGGATAGTCAAGATAGGTGTATGTGTTTTAAAGAATAGGTACCTAACTGTAATTACCTACATCTATTCAGTGGCGTTCCGTGGGTTTTTGCCGCCCGGGGCGGGATTAAAAATTGGCGCCCCCCCCTTTATTACAATTATGCGCCCCCCCCCCCCCCCAAATATAAATTGAAAATAAAAAACATAAGTACTTACAGCACAGCAATACCGTACAAAAAATTCAATTTTAGGACAGAGTGGGACAGAGCTAACTGCTGACAGAGATTTTTCTACCTGCGGATTTACCGCAAATATTTTTTTAAGACCTTAACCCGACATTAAATTTTATTATATAAAAATTCGGATTTTATCAATTTGGTCGTGTAAAGTATAGCACAAGCAGATTTTCCCGCCCTCTCAATAGAGGCGCCCGGGGCGGTCCGCCCCTCTGCCCCCCCCCCCCCTCGGTACGCCACTGCATCTATTTTAAGACAGTCTGTATAAGAACCTCATGCTTCATGCGATTTAAACGTCTGTGATTGGATCACTGGATTGTTCTGTATGTTTTATCTGCATGTTGTGTTGGTGTCTTTAATAATGGTCAACGTTGACCCTTTTGTAGGTGCGCGCTCAATTTGTTGCCGATTCTCAGTTTGTTTTAAGACAATGCATAATAATAGTTGGTTTGTTTTCTAAACACAAAAACGTTAACTCGACTGTCATCGCATCGACTAAGAGAGAAACTAACAGGAGATAATAATTGATAATAACTCTAAAATATTTAGAACTTTCCGAAGTTACACGATCTGTAGTAATTCAACGTGGCATTTGAACATCGCGAATACATTGTTGATCCATTATCTGTAGCACCTTGAAAAATACCGGGGTAATCTTAATATAGCACCGGCTCGTCAACTTAGACGGGCAAATTAATCAAATTTCGAATAGTTACTTACAATTCTAGCGTAGGTAGATTTTTTGATGTTATTTATTTATTTATTTGTCTACGCAACCAGCGGTTGCTTTTATACACATTTTTAAAACATTAAAAAAAATACAATGATAGGTGATGCCAAGAAGCAAGCACCAAAAGAAAATAAACTAAACGCAAATGTTTGTCATCTTGAATCTGAGGTTGGAATCTTTTATAACTTTGCGAGTTTATCACTTTTAACATTTTATGGAGAGATGGACTTGACTGGGGTATGTGTTAAAGATGCGCATTTGGCCGATGAGCACGCTGTTATTCCTCCTATCGGCATCCAGAAGACGAGTTCGTCCGTTCTTTTGAAGCAGAGCACAGTTTGCGTTGAAATTATAAAATAATCTTTTATAGATAGTTTAAGCATCTTATTTACTTCCGATGGCCATTCAACTCCTGTAGAGTTTTGGCCTTCTGAACAATGTTTTTCCAAGCCCTCGGACGGACTCCCTCTGATTTCCCACACCTAGCTCGTCCAGATCCCGGGCGACGTTGTTCATCAGCCGCTGTCTTGGTCTTCCTGGTGGTCTTCTGCCAGTAGGCTTAGACCTGACAACGTGCTCGATCCATGCCAATCTTCTAGATCTGATGTCGTTGGTGATAGTTTTACCAAAAATATTTTAAAGTTATATTTTTAACCAAGTGTATCTACCCCAAAGTTGCACAAGTACAGACAAACAGATAGTTAATATTGTTTAGTGTCAGTTGATAGCATTGAGACAATAATATATACAAATGTTTGTTTATTTCTCCTACAGAGTCCCATTATGATGTCAGTCAAAGAGAAGTTTCTCTCTCTTTATGTGTGATTAGTCACAGAAGAAGAACAATAATAATATGTAAATAATGCACCACCTACTTGGTGGGTAATTATTGCATCCACAGTTTACCGTGGGCAATTACTATACAGTGATATTCCCAAACATAGTGCCTACTCTCTTGTTCATTTTATCACAGACAACTACAGTACTATTGTAATTAGACACTGCCATTATATACAAACATTTCGCTGTTTGTTTTATTGTTCTGTCATTCCGATAGAAAGGAAAATGTTTTGCTTTCTTGTCGGACAGCTGATTTAATTAGTTTTGTACTATATTCTTTAATTTGGAATTCAGATTATAATAGCGTCTTTACACACAATATAATATGAGGGAGGCACATTATAAGATTAGATACAAGCGCGGATCCAGGGGGGGGGGTTAGGGGGGTCATGACCCCCCCCCTAGGCTATGTAATCTCAAGTAGGGCAGTGATATTTATTAATAAAATCTTTATTTTGCTAGCATAATTATAATTTCATGTGGGCCATGACCTCCCCTGGAGCAAAAGTACCATATAACAAATTTAGGAAATGACCTTTTTTTTTTTTTTTTTTAGGAAAAGTGTAGTTTCCAGATACCAAATTTTGAAAATGACCTTTTTTTTTTATTAAAAGTGTAATTTCCAGATACCAAATTTTTAAGATGACCTTTTTTTTACTTTGTGACCCCCCCCCTGGTGCCAAGGCTGGTATTAAAAGTGTAATTTCCAGATACCAAATTTTTAAGATGACCTTTTTTTTACTTTGTGACCCCCCCCTGGTGCCAAGGCTAGATCCGCCCTTGATTAGATGACAATCATTTGAAAACATTTTTTTACGAATGGCAATTGTTCGAAATATGAAATCCTCCAACTTTTGTTAAATGGGAAAGGTGGACGGTCCTAGAGGTCCTGGCCGAAAGCAGATGTCTTGGTTGCGCAATGGAAAGGAATGGACCGGAATAGGAACGGTGGAGGATTTGTTCCGGCTGGCGCGGGACTGAGAAGCCTTCGGAGAGAGTGGAGAACTGATACGGCACAAGAAGAAGGAGAAGAATTGTTGGAAAAATAGTTGTACGAAGACACATTTGACAGAAACTTCAATTGTTCGATGTTTTACAACGTCGGTCGTATTACTCCGACTTTTCACATCACATATTGGTTCCTTACACATTTTTACACAGAAATAAAATAAAAACCAAATACCTATTACAGTAGGTACCTACATAAATATCATATACCAAATATGTGGTGTCAAAAGGACGGAGTCACGTCGTAAAAATTCGAACAATTCCCTATTGAAATCATCAACTGAGCAAATCAATATGATTTTTTTTCTTAAAAATAGGTAGATATTGTAAGAAATACATTATTATTATTATAATACGTAACAGGCTTCATCGCATCACGCGTGAATGGCAGGATCAATTTCACCAATTCTTATTTGTTGTATTACTTGCTACTGTCAGGAACATTAGAGTTAAGAAAAGTTACGTCTTAGTAATTTTGACAACATAAAATTTTCTATTTAAGAAAAACCCTAAGTTGATTGATAGTTGGTGCGATTATTAAATGTGCCCTGAGAACAGATGGATCGGTTGGAATCATATTGGTTAAATACCTACGTAATTTATTTATCATTTATTTGAACTCAATATTCATTGTACAAACAGGACGTCTGTCGGGAAAGATGGTTATAAAAAAAGCAAAACCTCATTTATGCAGGCACATCTATCTTTTTGAAACAGAAGTAAGTATTGGTACGATTATTTTTGTTTGCTTCATACGAAACAACATCTTTTCAACGGTTTATCTTCACAAACACTTTCAATTAGTATTAACACCAATAAAACTAAAGTAAATTTTGACAGGTTTACGACGACGAAAATTTCACTGATTGAATCCGTTTTGATTTGACCTCAAACCGTAAAATTTATACGCGTGAGTATTATATTGTTGATACACTTCCATAATATGAATATATTAAAAAAATATATATGAAGTACAGAATAAATATGAACATATCAGCTTTATACTTCTCAATACAAAACATTTAGAATTCATGAGTATAGTTTTGTTCTTCGAAGTTACGATTTTAAGTCAAGTAATTAGTGATGTAGGTAGGTACGAATACCTGCTTTGTGTTTAATGGGCTAATTGTCATAGCGAATTAATTATTTTGTCTTTTTTTCGAGGTCTCATTTTGAATGTATGTATACAATTAGCAGTGGGTGGTAGACCAGTGGTATCAATCGGCAGCTTTCGTACACACAGCGTATTGGAGGTCGTGGGTTCGAGTCCCGGTGCCGACCATTTTCACTTTCACAACACAAGCTTTTCTTTATGTGAATGATGTCGAAAGTGTATTTGTGTTCACTTTGAGTGAGCCCAGATTCATTTTATATATTTAAAACAATATTTCATTTATATAGGTACCCACACTAAATTGGGGTAACCAGCAATGAATTCTGTTTAGAAGACTAAAAATTCACAATTGCACAATGCACATTCTTCTTTAAGCATCGCTTGAAAACATAAGCTGTAAAATCTACCTTACTCCATTTCCTTTAGCAGCATAAAGAAGCAACACTATCCCAAGGGAAGAAACTACAGTTCTTTATTTCAAAATAGTCCATCATTTTTCGAATAGTTCATGCTATAAAACTAGAATTTGTTTTCAATGCTCTGATACAAGTAAGTATACTAGTACACAATATATTTTCTTCACGTCACTCGTTCACCAAGGGTCCACAAAGAAAAAGCAACCAGTTGTTGCCCCAAGTATGAATTAAAAATATTGATTAATCGTCTATGCAAGATGGTTAATACTTTTGATTCAAGTATGTAGTTATTTGGACTCAATTTATTTGGAAGTAATTATCTTGGTACATATTAAGTTGTCTTGTCTATTAAGTACATAGGTAGGTATATAATATTCCCTTTGCCAGTACTTACTGGTCGTGTATAGTACCGGAACAAACATGTCGTTGTACCTACTAAGAGCAAGTGGTTAATAATTATATATGCTTCACTACGGGTTTGATGTCAGTCACTATTCTCCGAGTAAAAGTAGATTACATACGAATTAGAAGTGTTTGATCTAAAGGGCTGACACCAAACCTTAATTGTAGCGGACCTGATTTTACCTACCTACCCATCTGAATGACATTCCATTATAATTAATAATCATTGACTAATCTCAACATCTTTGTGTAATATTATCTTCATATGGGTAGAGTGTCTTTTTTATTATGTACAAACAATTTAGTTAGGGCAATCGATATGTCAATTTGATTTCACTTTTGTTCAAGCATAAACTATTGAGCATTCTTATACTTTGGTTGTCTAGCGGTCCATCACTCGCCAAGCTTCGTTCTGACAGTCGATATCTTTGCTACATTTTAGAATTCCCTTCCCGTGGTGATATTTGGTGATAATTCAGAATACCCCCCCTCCCCCCCCCGAAATCACGTGTAGGTACTTTTATGTACAAATAATGAATAAAGTACCTAAGGCTTTCTGAAAGTGAAATTGTATTCTTTAAATTCATCAGAAAAAATAAATGCGCGTGATTTTTGTTTTGTGATTTTTTTACAGACCCCCTCCTACCCCTCTTTTGAGCTCATGTGATTAATGGACGGCCCCCAAGAAGAAATTATTGGTACTGAATATACATTGGCGATGTCAATTTGAAAAAAAAATATAATAATTATTAAATTATAGGTACTGCAGAATTTATTGCCAGATTCATTGGTTTTTTTAGTTTCGTGGTTGGTAGAACTGAATAAAAATTATTCTAAAATTAAAGAACTCAAAAAAATATTGAAGTCAAAGAGTGACATGTTTCATATACCGGTAACGAATTAATGACTCTAACAATTAATTCATTACTGATGTTCGATTTTTAAATGGAACAAACCACTACGGGCCTACGACCGTCCTCCACTGTTACTTCGAAAGCTGGCTCAGTGCGATCACTCTACGTTAACAACGTTCGCCATTAGGTGGTAAAGTCTCCGAAACTCCTAATCATGAGATTTCTCGACAAGTTCAACATGTCAAGAAATGCCATGTATACAACAATGTCGATACCTATACTTAAAGTCTGCTGTGTGTAGTGCATTATTAGGTTAGTTCTGAATTATAAAGTCCACTTAACATGACTCCGGAGCAGCATGTGTTCAAACATTGCTGTAAGCATCGATGTTGTATCAAATGGCACGGCCCGTGTCAGAGAAAATCTAGGTCCACCTGCCATATGGCACTTTTGACTGGAGCCCGTAATGTTTATCTGTTTAGCGACGGTGCGGTGCCAAGAGATATTAAACCGTCATTTTGACCGTTGATTTGAGGTTAAATCAATTTCACGTATTTCAATAAGAAGGAAATACGTGACTACAATTAATAATTTAAAACATTTAATAATTTACAAATCAATAGGGGGTTGACATTTTTCATATTAATGTCGTTTCATATTTTGTGTATCCGTGCATGGTGATTAAAATTTTATAGAAAGCGTCGGTGTTTAGTGTTGAGACGCTAACTGATGCGTGTGTGTTTGCCCATTCTCCTGATGTATGGGTGTGAGTCCTGGCACCTAACCAAGGCCCAGGCACAAAAAATATGTATCTGGAATTGAAACGAAGTGCCTAAGGGGAATCTTGGGTATAAGATGGTACTACCGCATTACGACCCACGCTAGTCTGGTGTATATTGGAGAGCTCTTGTTGCCTCCCTATGCTCCTAAGTGGGGTCAAAAAGGGAGTATATTAAATGGCAAACATGTTTACATAAAGTGACCATATTAAGCCAACGTTCGAAAAAGCAGTTGAAAACTGTATAGGCTAACTTCCTACACGCGCTTCTTCTTTCTGTGCCGTGTCAGGTCGCCCCAACGTTGACTATCACTCTGGAGAATGCATCCCGGTCCTGTGCGGCACGAAATAGTTCCTCTACACTCGTGATCCCCGTCCACTCACGAATATTTCGGCCCATCCCTCGTCGACTCTCTATTTTTCCCTTTATAATCAAGCGCAGCAAATAGTATTTTTCTCCTCTAAGAACATGCTCCAAGTAGGACACCTTCCGGACCTTTATATTTGTCAGCAACTCTCTATCAACCCTAGCCCTTTGCAGGGCTCTTGTGTTGCTGACCATGTCTGTCCATTGTATGCGGAGCATTCTCCGGTGTACCCACATCTCAAACGCTTCCAATCGGTTCATTGTAGTAACTTTGTATTTTTTTCAGACGCATTGCATGGGGCTCTTGTTGCCTCCCTATCCCTACGCCCATAAGTGGGTCTTAAAAGGAGTATAGATAGATATTACATTTTTTTTCATCATAATCCAAAGCGATTATTAAGCAAAACTCTTAAAAATGAACGTTTTATTTACACATTTTTATTACGAAGGGAACGTTATCCAGCAGCCAGGTCTAGCTAGTATTATACAAATTGTCAGCCTGCCTCAAATAACTTTACCCTTACCTATCCACGTTCGCTCCCAAGGTGGAGCATGTGGTCGCCACTAGGTCCCTCCATGCACTTCTGTCTTGTGCCAGCCGCTCTGATTTCTCACAGATTAATCCGAAACTCTGCTGTGGCCCTAGTATAAATTTTCGATGATCGAATATCGAAACGATCATCGAAAGAGTTTCGAAAAATTCCCATAATAAAATGATCGAATGAATCGATCGTTTGATTTAAGAACACTATTTGCACGCTAATAAGCGCTTATTTGCGTGCAATTAGCTTTCGATAAAACTCGTGCTAGCCCCACAGGTCCGCGGTGTAGATTCGTACAATGATAAGGCTCGTTCTTATGCTTGGTTTACGCTTTCGGGTGACATACGGAGGACGTGCCCGAGCCAACTCAGTCTGCGATTTAGGATGACTGAAGTAACGAAGGGCTGTAGATATTATTTATTTTGATATGTTATTTCTCGGACGGTGTCATTGGTTACTAAAATCATACCACCTGATTCTCAAAATTTGTCACAGGATCTGTTTTCTTTGTTGAGCCTTTGTCGAATGCCAGGACTCGCAGCCGTAGGTATAACAAAATTGGCATAACTCACACATAATGCTTCAAATACCTACCAAAATTGTTTCTTGAACTATGATGTACGTATAGTATTAAGCATTTTGAACGCTTTATAAAGATTTTAGTGAAATAATAAAAACCAGTAACTCACCCAGTAATTCAATTAACAAGAGCAATTACTTTTCATGCATATATATGTTTGCCATTAACTAGCTGTATTGTATCAACGTATGCATGTACGTTAGATACAATATAGAATGTAGGTAGGTAGGTAGTGATGATATAGCTGAAGTGAGATATACATATTGGACGATGCAACCGTGCTTTGTAGAGCGGTGTGTTTCACCCAGAAATCTCTACCCGCTCGATCAGGGTTGTCGAAATTCATAATATAAATGCCAATTTGTTTTTATAAATTATTAGGTACCTAACTTTGTTTAATTTTTTAGATTCCTTATTGACTTTATTCCAAGTATGAAGGAAAATGATCGGCATTGGCATTCGAACGGCATGCTTATTTAGAAACATGCATGAAATTCAAGCATAAGGCTTTGCAAAAACTTTTTTATTTTTGATATTTTAATACTACTGATACTTTAAGACTACACTATTCGTTAAAGCTCTAAAACTATCTAGTATAAACGGGTAATAATAATAATAATAAGCCCTTTGCCCGTAAATACGGGCTTCAGGTGCACAAAAATCAAAGACGTATCATCGTTTTCTTCTATGCCACATACTGTGGATATATAGTCCTATCCTTGACAGGCATACCCTGTCGCATTCCGGGCAGGGATACTCCGATCCAACCGCCGGGCCACGCTTCCTCACCGTGTCAGTCCCCTGACACTCAGCAACCACACCTCGCCAGCGCGGTCTATCTTTAACCAGATTCTCCCAGTCCGACTGTCTGCCGACATAAACGGGTGTGCATAAGCTCATAATAGAATTTACAACTTCTGATTTATTAATAAAGAAGACGAGGAAGACTCTCTCACACCGTATTCCGTTCCTCCGAAGTAGAACTGAGAGATTTGGACATGGTATGGGAAGAGGTATGTTTTGGCTCCCTGTATGTCCCTTCTTCTTCTTCTTCTTCCTAGCCTTCCCTCCACTGCTGGATGTAGGCCTCTTCCATCTGTCTCCACTTCTCTCTATTCTGAGCCGCTTCAACCCATTTTTTACCGGCGACCGCAACAATATCGTCGGCCCATCTCTTTTGTGGCCGACCGACTCCCCTTTTGCTTTCCCATGGTCTCCACTTTAAGACTCTGGGAGTCCATCTCGAGATTGGCTGTCTGGCTACGTGTCCTGCCCATTGCCACTTCAATTTTGCAATCCGATCCATAATATCGGCGACTTTTGTTCGGCGTCTGATTTCTATGTTTGTAACTCTATCACGCAGACTTATGCCCAACATTTGTCGCTCCATGGATCGTTGCGCGCATTTCATTTTGTGGATAGTATTCATGGTCAGGGACATTGTTTCTAGACCATATGTCATCACAGGCAGGATGCACGCTTCATAGACTTTTCTTTTTAAATTAATGGGGATATCCTTATTTCTCATTATATGATTGAGCTTTCCGAAGGCTGCCCAACCAAGTCCGATTCTTCTGGGTATTTCTGCTACCTGATTTTCTTTTCCCATTTTTAACTTATGTCCGAGGTAGATGTATTCTTCAACAGATTCAATCGTTTTGTCGTTGACTTTTATGTTTCTGTTGGATGGACTCATAATTTTAGTTTTGTTATAGTTCATTTCTAAACCAAACCTCAGGGAAGCGTCATGAAGATCTTTAATCATGATGCTCAGTTCTTCCAGGTCTTTGCTAAAAATTACAATATCATCTGCAAAGCGGAGATGAGTCAAGCATGCATGTCCCTAAGTGGGATCAAAAAGGAAGTATTGATTGACAAATATTGATAATGTGTAAAAACTGACTTCCCTTCTTCTTCTTTCTATAGAACCTGGGAATCTGTTTGTGCCGCCGCCTGATCCTCCTGTGATGTCGACTGCCAGCTGCCTCTCCACCTCTTTGGGGGTCTGCCTGGGAGTCTGCATCCTTCGGGGTTTCCTTGAAGGGCGATACGTGGAAGTCTGTCCTCTAACATTCTTTTTACTTAAAAACTTTAAAATTATAAAACGTAAACAATAAGATATTCATAACTCTAGGTTAAGTGGGTAATAGTCGAATATTTATCTATGGTCTTATTATATAATATGTATGTCACATTTCATGTATGTTATCTAATACAAATTATTTTTTCAAATAAAAGTATACATAAAAAACAGCAATTAAAATGTTAAATATATGCAGTGGTATTTCCGCAGATCTATCACGTGATGTCTGACGGTTATTGCTCGTTTAAAAAAAAAGTATGGTTAAAGTAAAAAAGACATTAATCGATTCCCGGTGGAGTCAGAGTGTTTCAGTGTTTTTTTCACTTAAAATTTATATCTGGTGCCTGTCTCAGATTGGACAGGATCGGTCGAGTGGAAAAAAATTGCCTCACACAAGAAGTTCCGTCCACCTTGCTGACACCTTTGTAGAGAAAAGTGTTAATTTATTCCTTTATTTAATACTTTTTTTTTTATTTATTAAATCGTTTTTTAGAACATATTTCATCAATACATTAATTCATAATATGACTACATTTTTCCTCTTGCATGAAATTCGAAGAGTTCATATAGATAGAGGATGCACTAATACTATGGTATATATATGTACATGACTTTTGACAATAATTAAGACAAGCACTTTCTTCATACGTGACCCTTAAATAGATACTATAGAAAACAAAAGGATTTTTTAGATTCTAGTTTAGTCTGGGTTGGCTGGCAGAGATCTATCGGGATAAGTCCGCCCTTTCTACTCTCCTAATGTTTTATCGACATATATTGTAATAATCAGTAGGTAATAAATTTATTCTATATAGGTAGATATGTAGTAAAATAATAACATTGCATTTTTTTGAAATTGGAACATACTTTGGAACAGAATTTGTTTTTAAATTTGAAACTATTATATTATAGTGCACCTTAGAATTATGAACTGATTGATGATGGTAGCCCTGCGAGTCGAAGATAAGCTAGGTACGTATTATATGTCTCCTTTCTAGCTACTGCCTGTAACGGATACATTTCACTGCTCGATTATCTAGGTCTTACAATAACTTTACTCTCTATGGCGCTGGTGTTTCTGCAGACCGTGCATACCGGAACATTGCTGCTGCGATCACATATCTCTCTCTATTCAATCACCACACCACGACCGACACGTACGCCAAAAAGATCGCAGGCTCCCTGCTTCGCATAACAATCAAACTAAAACATCGTTCAACATTTTTACAAAAAAGCCTTTAAAGAAATTCGGAGTGTTATGATTTTGGCACTTGATACCAAACAAAATGGGTAATTGTATCTTTGCACACAAAATTTGACTCATCTGAAAATTTAAGTGCAAGCCAAATTAAGTCTAAATTTCAAAATCGAACAAACGTCATTGTGATTCGAAAGATTGTTCAGAATTTCATTCTTGTGCATCGTTATGAATTTTGTCAAAGTTTGCACTACTGTCTGATTTTGGGTGTACTCAAATTTCCACACGAATCATATTTTTTGTTCGGCGTTACATTGAATGGGTCCCACGTATTGAACAATGGGCTCTATTAAAAAAAAAACAAGGTAAAAGTTCAAAGAGCAACAGTTTCATTGGGGCGTTACGTTAGGACTAGTTATTGTTTTTTTTCGTTGTTAGTGCCACTATAATTAATATCATAAATCAAAAAATAGTGTACTGATCTTTTTTATTTGTAAGGAATTTCAAGTTGTTGTGACTTTGAACTCGAATTAGAACTTTCTTTTCATTCGATATTAATCTTTGTTTTGTTGTCTTAAGCCGGTACCAATTTATCTCTAGTCCATGGTCGACCGATGATCTATTATTAAACAAGACGTAGATTTATTATTAAATTTTGAATTCCACGTTTTAAAACAAAGATGCATTCTTTCACCTCTCGAATAATGCAACTCTGTATGGGATTTGACCTTCTCGAGCTACCCTGTTCTTTTTCCAACTCATATTTTATAAGAATACTTACCTAATAGCTTTCCTGACAGACGTTGTCCTGTGTTTCTTACTATGAATATTGAATTCGAATTTGTATGGTGATGAATAAATTATCATTTGACTAATGTAATTCCGACCGATATGTCTGTTTTAAACCATGTTTATTCCATCCGCATTCTGTCAATCGCACCAACTATCTAACAATTGACAGTTCTGTCAAAATTTCAAAATTGGAATAAAAATTACCTATATGGTAAAAAGTAGGAAGGTTGTCTACGAAGAATTTTCTTTAATATTCTAATATTCCACGCGATTTTCTTATTTTTTTCTTTCATAAGAACCTGAACCTGATAAAAGCCAACACGACAAAAAAAGAATTAGTGGAATAAGCCCGTAGTGGTTTGTTCCATGCATTTAAAAATCGAACATCACTAATGAATAATTATTGTTTGAGTCATTAGTTGTTACATATTCTTTAAGTTTTATTAATGACAAATGACAGATGTTTGATGCTTCGTGAATTCGACTCATATGGAACACTGAGTGCCAAGGCCAAGTTAGGTCCGCCCGACATTGGCTATTCTATGATTTGGATTCTTGACCACGCCCTTATTTAGGAGTCATGACAATTAATTGTCTTCTTCCCACACCACGTTTTCCCTCTTTGGATGATTAGCTGCAGAAGCGAGTACTTATCGACTTTGAAGAAGTGGCCAAGGTACGAGATCTTTCGGATCTTGATGGTGGTCAGTAAAGTAGTTGGTAGCCTAGGGATTAAGTCGCCGGCTTTCGTTCTGAGGGTTGCGAATACGATCCTGGGTGCCGAGAAACTTCCTCTTTACGACACAAGCCTTTGTTTAGTGTTAAAGATGTCAAAAGTATACTTGTGTTCACTTTGGGTGTGCTCAGATTCATTTAAATTTCAAGACCTTCTTATTGCTGTCCATACCCGTCCAAGGAATACGCAGCATTTTTCGATGAATCAGTCTAAAAAACTTCGATCTTGAAAAAATATGGAACACTTAAAATTAATTTTAGTTATCACACGGAAGAGGCTATATTTAAGTCTAGCGTTTTACTGTAGAAAAAGACTTGAGTGTCTATACATAAAAAAAAAACAAATTGTTACGTCATATTACGAAAAGCACAGAGTTTGATCATTTAATTTATATTTAGAAACATGTCGAGAGATTTTGATGTATTAAAAAAGCTACATCCAAAAGCTACTAATAAAGTATAATATGTCCTAATAGGAAAGCGTTCGATTACTTTGTATGGAAATTTTTTCGAAACTCATTCGATGATCGTTTCACTTTTCGATTATCGAAAACCTATACCAGCCCCCGTAGACAAATTCGAATTGGCGTTCGACTACAAACGAAGATTTCGCCAATGTATAGTGCGAAAAAATTAACTGTCCACTGGAACATAGGACAATTATTTAAACCAAACAAAGACACGTATAAAAATTTATTAAGTGGACAGTTAATTTTCTTCCTACTCTATATTGTCGAAGAATTCGTTTGTAGTCGATCGCCAATTTGAATTTGTCTAGGCCTACAGGGGTACTGTAGTAAGTGTTTTAAACAATATTTTTTTTTAATATAGCAATATATTTATATATATTTTTTATATAATAAACAAAACAAAAAACGCCCGTATCACATAATATAACGTAAATTATTATAATATGTATATGGATATGTAGCTCAAATATGCAGTTAAAAATATGAAGCACTTTCCGAGAAAGATGATGGTCGAACAATTTCAATTATTATTTTATGTATAATTTAGTCAACTGTATTAATTAGCATTTTTATTTGATGAAATCTTTACCTTCGCCGTCTCTTTTCATTGAATAAAAATAATTAAGTAGTGATATGTAGTTTTTAATGTTCGTTGGTTGTAAAAAAATAAGAGTGTAATAATATGAAGATTTTAAGGCAACGCAATCGTTAATTTTGGTTGGTACATCTTTTAAAACCTGAAAAGTGCCATCACCCGCGAAAGATCGAAATATATCTAGAACTTTTGTGTTCTCACGGACGGTTTAAAAAAAAGCGACTAAGATCTCTTTAGCTAAAGTAACTTTTAAAATTTAATGTCTCCTTTAAGTTGACGCGTTTCAAAAAAATATATATATATGAAAGTTGGTAGCAGTTGATAGTGTTACCATGGAAATCATAGGTTGTCTACCAATACTTTCGCGGAATTTCTGTTAATCTGTCAATTTCGTTTCTCAATAATTAAGCATCAATTTGTCGTTATTGTTGTTAATTTATTATTATGGTTTATGAATTAGTAAATGAAATCAGTTACCAATATAATATTCTTTCCGTTTTACCATGTTTTCCACCCTATTTTGGTCATTTTTGTCCACAGTGTTCCGTATACAATATATGTTTTAAAAATTTAATGTGTGTTTTGTGCTTACTTACCTATAGAGAAATCATGATAAAAAAATCAGGAAAATTAAAAAAGTCGAGCAACAAATTTTATTCATTTTGGGTGATTTGAAATGGATTGACCCTAATACCATTTTTGTGACAGTCAAAGCGCCACGAAATATTTTATGAACTCCGGTGTTAAAAGATTGTACTAGACTAAAGTCGACATTAGTGCCAATCAGGGTTGCCAGGTGTTCGGTATTTTACCGAACCGTTCGGTAATTTTGCCCCATGTTCGGTGTTCGGTATGAAAAAAATACCGAACTATGGAGTGTTCGGTATTTTTACTTTCGGGAATAATATTCATTTTTCCTAGTGAATTTGTAACTTCCCGGACAGCAAATTACTACTTTCCGGATAGCAAATTTTGAAAATGACCTTTTTTTTTTTTTTTAAAGGGGAAAATTCCACTTTCCGGATAGCAAATTTTGAAAATGACCTTTTTTTGTTTTGGTTCGGTATATTTTTGAAAAAAACCTGGCAACCCTGGTGCCAATACGAGAACAAAAATTCTTTCAAAATATCCTATGATTTTTTTTGAAACAAGTTTCTAAATTAAACATCGTGTGATCACGTAGGGCGTGTATTAAAGAAACATGTCAGGAAAAACAAATTGTGGGAAATCTTTTAAAATTTTATTTATTAAGCATACCCATCTAAAAAGGAGAGTGTTTACACCTACTTGAGGTAAAAGTATGTGCGAAATATTTAGAACATAAATAATCAGTACAATGCCATCATGTTTTACGTTTTGTCCTAACGTATTTCAATACTATTGGCAAAATATTATTGTATTATCGATGTCCCACTTAGCGCGGCAAACCGCAAGAATTCGCCGCCATCGCGAGCGACCATCAGAATGGCAGTCCAAACGAATCGATGGTTTAGCATTGCGATCGGGGAGATTGCCGGATTACAATAATACGACTATACAGTGATGTATCTTTTTATGCGTTTTCATCTTTGCGATTTTTTTTAAAATCAGATTTAAGCTATTCGAATTTTAAAATAAAATTAAGTATTCCCTTGGTAAATGATTGAAAGGCGACTTTGAAATTCCGTTTAGGTGTGATTCTTCCACGTTTCATACGATTTGCAATAATTATTGCAAATTTTCGAAAAGTTTTGTCATAAGATTTTTTCATGGTTTTTATCTTAATTACCTAATGCTTAATCCGAAAGTAACTTTTTAGTTAAATAAAAATTTCTAGCTACTTAAATTGAATTGGATTTGTTTTTGGTGGACCTGTTTGGACCTTGATGGGAGAAAGAATAGACTTCTTCATTGCTACATATTATTCGGCATCTCTAAATTTTTTACTACTTGCCTACTTTGCGTTTCCGGTCTACACTTTGCCACACCAGTAAGCAGCGACAATCATCGCCTTGTCGTACGCAAGGATAAGGTCTTGCAGGTTACATGTTTCGCCAATCAGCGGGCATGTCTAGAGGTGGTTGTCATCCTGGAGCTCACCATAATGCCATACGAATGTCCAAGCTATGTCATTCATCTCTCAATTTTAAAAGAAGAATGAAAGCTAAAAATGTTTCAAATGTCTCCATATTCCTATTTATAAAAATGGACCTCTATTTCGTACCACGCGTGAACAGTTGGACCAATTTTTCTGATTTTCAGCTATTGACAGAAGAAAGTAATTAAGAAACAGGAGACTGTGAGGGCCATTAACACCTTCTCGGCCTCATCTCTCTACAAGCAAAGAAACTAGTGCATAACGCAATCCTGCTACCATCGATGATGTATGGTTGTGAAAAAAAGAAGAATGTAGTATAAATACAGTAGAGATGAAATCTCTACGAAGAATATGTGGAAAAACTTTATGGGATATGGAAAGGAATGAAAATATTAGGAAAGAATGTGGTATGGAAGTAAGTGTTGTGACAAAGATGAAAGTTAATAAGTTGAGATGGTTTGGGCATGTGGAAAGAATGGATGCAAACAGAATGACAAAGATAATTCATAAGGCTGAAAGGAAAGGTGTAAGAAATCGTGGGCGACCGAGAATGACGTGGATCGAACACATCGATTCCGTCCTCAAGGAAGGCCAGGTAAGAAGTAAGAGAAATAGGAGAAGCTGTATGAGAAATAGTATGTCGGTGGAAGAAGCGAAAGAAGTATGCTTGGATAGAAAAGAGTGGAGGTCCGTTCTCTCTGCCTACCCCTTACGAGACACGGCGTGATAGGTAAAAAAAAAATGTACCTATTTATTTTTCTATTTCGTTAAATGCATTTTGTTTCCTATGCGATATTTCCTTTTTTTTGTTGTTTTAATATTGTTATGTTGGAATTCAATAATGTCTAATTTTATAAAATTTTGACGACTCCAAATGCCTGAAAAGTCGTAGGGGTGATAGTGATAACTAAAAAATAAAAATAAAAAAGAAAAAAAAATTAAGAAAGGTGCGCGGTACATTGAAAGTTTATCGCAGGTAACCCTCCGAGTGCTTTTGACAACATAAACTTTTCTGTTTTTGAATTTTCATTGACGTTTAATATTGCTGTTTTTAATATTACCGTTTGATAGCTGGTTTGATTGTCAGAAAGCGCTCTGTAAACATCGATTATAAATATATTAATGGTCGGAACTATATTGATTAAATTATATTGGTAATTAATTTATCATTATACAAATTCGAATTAAATATTCATGTCTATAGGGAAAGTTAGTATAAATAATTTGAGGGATTTTTTGATTTTTGTTTTTGATATTGGTAGTTCCACATTAGTTTTGAATTTTTGAAAATATGAAATATCTAGATTTTTTTTTGTAATCTTCTTTTTTGTACGATTTATCGCGGATCACGAATACCGTGTAAAAAGAGTAGTACCGTGTTGTTTTCGTAGCAACGCGGTATTTTTGTGTTTATGGAAGAAATGAACAGATTTAGTTTTATTAGTACAGAAGATCTAAACGCCTAAGGCTGCGGCAATAAATCCATAATAATAGCACCTAAGCCTATTCCACTGTTATTATTCTGATTTACAGAACATTTAATTTCTTTGAAGTGTGAACTCAAATCTTATAAAGGTCGGGTGAATTTTGGGTCAAGATTGACTAGGAATGTTAAAGAATATAGAATTAAAATAATTTTTCTCACGACCAATAAAAGTGAAATTTTTGTATGTAGGATATATGTCATAATGTATAAAACGGATTAATAGTTTTCCGATAAATTACTTTAAACGTTTCTATATTATTATGGTTTCGGTGAGCAGTACGTGGTTTTATTTATTTATTTATTTATTAAATCCACGGTCATAATAAGACCTATAACAATTTTGAGGTACAAAAAATCACACTTACAGCTAGACATGATACTTTACACAATATTTTAAAGTTCGATGTAAGAAATTAATTTACAATCAAAATACGCAGAGATTTCATAAAAATTGGCATAATAAGCATCATAATTTCAAGTAAATTATATATTTAGAATAGTTAATACTACTATTAATTCTGAAAAAAGACTTGAGCAATGCTGATCCTACCGGTAATCTAATCTCTTTTTGTATGTACAGAATTTGACTTGTAAACAATCGGTAGCAATACGTCACTATTTATAAGTCTCAGAATATACTTTAATACATTTTAAATTAATTATATATTTTTGTTTATTTTTTTTATTAAAATGAATCTGTGCTCATTCAAAGTGAACACAAATACACTCATTTACTCTTTCACAGTAAGCTACCTAAAGCTTGTGTCGTGAAAGAGGAAGATTGTCGGCACCTGGGATCGAACCCACGGCCTCCGCAAGAAACAGTGCGAAAGCCGGCGTCGTAACCGCCAGACCACCAACCACTATATTATATGGGGCTATTATTCTTTATCTAATAAATTTAGGACGAGGATCACAAGTCCCAATTGTTTCCAAGTCCACGAAAAATCTTCAATATTGGCTACACCTTCCGGACGTAGATCATTCCTAGAAACTATGATATATTATGCGACTAGGAACCACCCTGGAGGAGACTCTTGAGTGTTGACCCATGGGCGAATGTTGAAAATAGTCCTCGCCAAGCCTCTTGGCAAGCGTAGAGTTGTAATGCTTATCACTCCTCGCAAATATCACGTCCAGTTCAGAAAGGTCTGGATATAAGTGAGGGAGGCCGTCATCAAGCAGTGGATAGTTACCTATGAGTGTAGACATTCGAACATTTTTGATTTATGGATGAATTTTATGCAAACTTTCAGAAGAGACCATGAGAGACAGACGCGGCTTGCCAGACTATTGCTAATGAAAATAATAAAATAAGGACACGCAGTGCTATACACTGTACAGCAGTTTGAGTCGCTTTTACATAGAAGAGGAAGGCATTCACTAGGGCGATTATTGGTTTAATAATGGGACTCTGATACAACGCATAAAGACGAAACAGAAACGAGTTTGCATCTTTGATAATGTTGTAGGTCTCGTGTAGGCAGTACCTACCGTGTCATTCTTATAATAGAAAAATCATTTATCGATTAAGACCGAAAATTTAAAAGAAGTTGATGACTTGATCCATGGCTCCGATCTTTAGGTCACCGCCCTAATGGTGTAAAAATTAATAAAATAATCAATTCTAAATCGACGATCTATATTCCGAATCGAATCGAAGATCGAATTAATAAAATCTCTAATCTTGTTATGATTTATCGTTATGTATAATAAATGTTTAATAATATAAATTTAAGTACAGTGGAAGATGCAGGTACAAGTTAGAAGTGGTACCTATAGTATAATTTGACGATTTGGCACAAAGGAAACACATTGATATACTTGGTTATTGTTACTCATTGTGTACCACAAAGATAGTAAAATCTCAGATGGATGATTTGTATCATTTCTCCCTTGAAAATTTTGAGATTACTAGACTAAAAAAACCTGGAGTGGAGGAGAAGAACATGTCATATAAACCTAGATGGGACACAGTCGGTGGTCTGACGATGTAAAAAGGATAGCTGAAAATCAGTGGCACATTGTGCCGGGGGACAGAGAAACCTATGTTCAGTAAAGAATGAATGAAGGCTGATGGTAATAGTTTATTGTCAAAGCCTATCCTAGTATTTTACCGGATTTGATTATTTATTTTTTCCGCTATTCATGCTTTTATGTCATTCCAGACCCTTCGACTTCAATATCTCTCTCGGGGAGGATTAAGAGAGGTACGTTTTTGCTAGTTTAAGTAAATTAAATTCTTCAATTAATTCTGCCCTTCAGCTAGCTGCGTCTGCGTATCTACTTAAAAAATCGATGTTTAAAACGACCGTCTAATCTCTTTATCAATGGTGATGCTCCTGAATATCTGTTAGCAAATTGATGTCTATTGATTTCATAACCTTTTTTCCAAAAATCTTGACATCAAAAGTGTTTGGTTTATTACTTCTTTTGATTCTTTTCTTGTAGAATTCGTTTTCATTCTTCTTGTAAATTACTTTAGTATCTTTAGTCAACCAACCCAAGCTTAAGCTTCCCGTTTCTCCTTTACGTTATGTACCTACTATTATGTAGGCTAGTTGCTATAAATTTGCTTGCTCGACACTCCACAACCACGTAGGTATCTCACCGCCTGTACAGCATAATTTTTTACAAGAGTCATCTCTTTTACATCACCTCCAAAGAAATTGAAACACATTCTTACCCTGTTTTTCCTGTACTCAAACTTGTTGCTAAAAATAATTGTTTATGAGAATTTCTATCTTGGTTATGAGATCTGGTTCAAGGTGTTTATTTTTATAGGTTTCTTGTCGTTCATTTTTCGTCGTTTTTGTATTTATTTGAAAGCAGATACAGCATTTTGTTTGTGACTTTTAAAATAACATGGTCTATGTCAGGACTTTGACCTTATATTCTTTGCTTGTCTTCTCCAAAGTCGGTTTGCGACAATTTGTTTTACATATCAAATAAAAAAAAAGTTGTAAGGATTTCCACCTTTTTATAGTTTCCGTTCGCTTATTTTATGAAAACGTTTCATCAAATATTTTATACAAGACTGCATATTTATTCTTATTGTTTCTCAAACAAAAATTATAATACTTTGTTTTAAATTATATACATTCTTAGACAAAAATACAGGTGTTTTCTCAAAATGATTGTTAAGAGCGCTCATTATATTCTTAAATAGGTGGGAATAAATTAAAATAACGAATCCATAAGACAAAAGAAAAAAAATACGGACAATAATAGTTAAAAAATATGCGAAATAAACGAAACAGATTGGCGAATATCTTACCATTATTTACACTATGGTGTGTATGTGTAGCTACCAACACTCACAGTGATGTATACATGGTGTATACTTATCGACGCCATGTAACGGTCGAGTCACTTTCTTTCGAGGACACACCGTATCCGGTGTACTTACTACACCCAGTCAATGAATGAGATACAGACGAGTATGTACATTGTACGTAGCATTTTTCTAAATACATTCTTGATATATGGACACATACATTTAATTATACCATTCCACTATCATCTCTCGTCTTCGACTTTTTAATAACAATTAAGTACCTACCTACTACTGTATGTGCCGTTTTTATAAAAGTGAAATTTATTTTACAAGGTCGATCTTTGGTGAGAATCTCGATCGGATTAATGTCTAAGGTTTTCAGAACTTAAAATATCCCTGATTTTATTCAGTTTTTTTTAATGAATCTGCGTTCACTGAAAGGGAACACAAATGCACTCTTTCAAATCAGTAAGCTAGGTACTTAAAGTTTGTGTCATGAAAGAGGAAGATAGTCTGCACCTGGGATCGAACCCACGACCTCCAGAGTGAAACAGTACGAAAGATGGCGACGGAACCGATTCACTTCAAAGATTCGATTGGCTATCGGCCAGTTTCAATAAGCCAATCAAGTTTTCTTCTTTCCCGATTTATCGTTGATATGCACGCTATGGAGGGAGATTTTTGACTGGAGGGTCGGTAATGGATTTCAATCCCGAATAAATGATAATTTTCTTCCATTGTTTAATAACTTTAATTTATAATAAAATTAACGAATTGAACGTGCATTCTTGGTGGAATTATTTAAATAAAATAATTTAAATGAAACAATTGATTTGTTATTCCACTATATTTATTTACCTGACTAGTTTCGCAGGAACAGGTCCTGCATGGTCACAGGTGACTTAGAAACTCTAAGTCACCTGTGACCATGCAGGACCTGTTCCTGCGAAACTAGTCAGGTAAATAAATATAGTGGAATAACAAATCAATTGTTTCATTTAAATTATTTTATTTAATTTATAATTTAAGATTAATTTTAAGTAGGTATTAAAGTTTATGGATTTCAATTATTTTAGATACCTACTCCCTCAACGACAAATACATTTTTATTTTTTTTTCGCACCTAAGCTTGGGCCCGACAGCATTCTCCAAGCCCACTTTGAGTCAGGAATCCAAGTACCTACCTACCATTGCTTATTTGTTTCATTTGCATGGAAAAGTAGGTACACCAAATAAATGCAAAATAATTAAATAATAATAAATGCGGTAGCCTAGTGGCATAGGCACCGACTACAGATCAAGAAGTCTCGGGTTCAATTCCCGGTCGCGTCAGAAATTTTCCATGTGTTTTTTTTTTCACTATGAAATTTCTACTCGAGGCTCATCTCAGATCGGAAAGAACCAGAAAACAAACAGATAATTTATTTTGTTTTAGGTAGATACCATATTTTTGTGAGTAGTTTGGTACACGTTATTCATGATAGCAGCAGATCAAGATTATCTAACAACTTATGACTCTAAAAATTCATTACTGATGTTCGATTTTTGAATGGATCAAACCACCACGGGCTTACGACCGTCTTCTACTGTTTTTTCGAAGGCTGGCTTAGTGTGATCACTTTACGTTAACAACGTTCGCCATTAGGTGGTAATGTTCGAGTCTCCGAAACTCCTAATAATGAGAATTCTCGACATGTTCAACATGTCTAAAAATCTCATGTATGCAACAAATAGATATTTAATGATAATTAATGAAATATAGAGATAAAAGTTTAGAACAAGTAGATAAGATAGAAGATATTATTAAACGTTAAAAAAATATACCTAATGCTGAAAAAGCGTATGAGATTTATTATACTGAGTACTTAATAAAATTTCTTTTTCATGAACATAGCGCAGTTCGAGCTCAACGGAGAGCTCTTGTTGACTCCTTAGGCCTGACAGTGGGTTATGGGGATATTTGATTTTGATTTCTTTTATTTACATAAGCATTAATAATTATTATTGTATGATGACAAAATATTAGGAGAACTTCAAATACATAGGTATTGAGAAGCGAGCATAGCCTTATGAAAAGAGCCGACTCTATGTACATGAGTTCAACCAAATGAGGGGAGGAGTGATCTGTAAGAAGAGGAGAAATAAACATTTCTGGGCCGCTGTCCTACATTATGTAAGTGCACACCGACATCACATTAATTTGAGTAATGTTTCATAAAAATCAACATTGCTCAAACATTCTTTCTTACCACACAAACAATAATTATTTAATCACTTTTTAATTGCATAAAAATCATTAAATATAATTTCCCTTTTTTTATTGAAGAGTTTGATAATTTAATTGTTTATCAACAAAAAAAGACATTTCTAATAATTGATTTTACTCAATAATATCTTATTTATAGTATGTAACAATTTATTAATGATTGTGAAACCTAAGAAAAAAACTTTAGAAATCTGCAGATCCTACTGTTTTTTTTCAGCTATTTGGGTACAACAATGATTCAAAGTCTTACTAGCAATCGAATAGAATCATAATAATGCAGATTATCCGTGGAATTTTCTCTTATAATATTTTTAAACAATAAATCTAAACGAAGATTTCGCCAATGTATAGTGCGAAAAAATTAACTGTCCACTGGAACATATAAACAATTATTTAAACCAAACTTACATAAAAATATAAAAAGTGGACGGTTAATTTTCTTCCTACTCTACATTGTCGAAGAATTTGTTTGTAGTCGATCGCCAATTTGAATTTGTCTAGGCCCACTGGGCTCTGAACGTCTTTCAAAGAAAGCTACGATTGCGTTGGAAGAGGAAGTCGGGGGTCGAACCGGGGGGGGGGGGGAGTATTTTTAACCTGATGTCTGATGGTCCAAACGAACCGGGGGGGGGGGGGGTATTTTTAACCTGATGTCTGATGGTCCAAATAGCTCCAATTTTTTTTTATTTCACACGAATTTTCTTTCTGAGATTGGACGTCACACTTATTTGCAAAAAAGCTAAAATACCTGTGGACATTAAGAGCTAAATATGTACCTATACTTATTTTAAAATATTTCTATTTCAATTTTAGACTTTCATTAAAGTAAGAATACCAACAAAGCTTTATTTAAAGGTATTTTTGACTTAAATCATTCCAAAGACTGACAAATATTTAACGCGAAAAGTTTGATGTTTTTGTATCTGTTTTTGTATGTTAGAAAATAACACATCTTTCACATAAAGCAAAGATTTTTTTTATAAAAATGTACACTCTTTGACTCTTTCACGGTAAGCTACTTGAAGCTTGTGTTATGAAAGAGGAAGATGCTCGGCACCTGGGATCGAACCCACAACCTCCAGAACAGTGTCGTAATCTTCACTTCACCAGCTTGAGTTGTGAAAGAGTACTTTGGTACAGGGATTCGAACCCACGACTCTAAATACGTATATGAAAGCTGTCGCCTGATACTAACTCAATTTGAGACAGTGTTTTCAGTAGAGGTCGAAAGCGGTGTAAGACTCTTGTTGCCTCTTTATGCCCCTAAGTGGGGTGACAAAGCTACTTTTTCTTGGCATTTCTTCAATTAAGTTAACGAACGTCGACTGTTGCTACTTCGAAGGCTGGCTGGGTAATCACTAAAAAAGCAGTCATTTTATTTTTCATGAACTGGGACAAGTAGGTATGAGTATCATTCATAAGTCAACAACAACTTTCGGCAGATGCGGTAGGTAAACTATGCAATTTCGATACATTTACGGTTTATGGGAATAAAAACTAGATGTGTCCAAAAAAAGAATCGCCGATTCACTTTCATTGCCTTCCGCACGACGAAAAAAAAAACGGCAGACATACCGCGGCGTGATTCATACCAAAGATCAATAACCAGCAAACAATGTCGGACAAGAGGCGCGCAGGTGAGGCGCAATTCGTCGTTGATATTCCAAGCACCCGCATGAAGCGAAAGTTGGTACTGACATCACTACTTAGCAATACTGTGCCGTTCCTATGTGTTTAAGGACATCCATGCTGATAGTTACAGCAATACGATACAATGCACGTAATTGAAACAATAGCTAGTTGTTACGCTCATATGCGATAATATCCTGTAACAATATTGTGATACTGAGAGTTACCCTTCATCGTGTGACTTCGTCTCCCGTTTTTACGGTTGCGCAATGATAAAATCTTATAATGTAAATGAAAGTCGGGTTTTGTGCGAACACTTAAAACTCGAGATCGGCTGAACAGATTCTTCAGATGTTTGATTTATTGGATTCTTCTCCGCTCGGGAGAACATAATAAATAATAAAAGGTTGATAATGGATAAGAAATAATATATAATATAATATTAAAATTAGTATGGAACGGAGTTCCTGCGACGTCAATGCCTAGGTACTATGAAAAAATCTTTAACAAGAAAATAGTTGTGTAAGTACTGTACCTGATGGTAGTTTCCTCTCATTCTCGCATACGTTTTTCCCGCTCTTAGAGCAGCCCATCCTACTTACTCCACCGAATCGAACGTGATAGAAAATTTTCATACTAAGTCAACAAAATTATCGGGCACAAAATGTGCACCTGCAGCATCGGTGTTTCATAGGCGAGGTAGAATGTGTGCGCGCGCGCATATATTGTCGCGTTGTTCCCGCCTGAGCTTTGAATACGAGTGAAAGATGGACGTTTTAAAAATATTTTGATGTTGTTATTTTATAAGTTAACTCAATCGAATTAATTGTTTTTTTTTGGTTTCTAGGGGCGCAGTGCACATTGTGCACATATGAACGGGGGCTGCCTCTGGTTGCGAACATCAACGTCTGTCGGGAAAGCTACTTAGTAATAAATAAACTACAGACTTTTTTTTCACAAAAATATACAGTGGTTAAAAAGACACATAATAAAATATAAACATTTACAAACACATACCTTGGATTTACCACACATATTATATTGGAATTACCACAGAATTATATTCTAGTTGTAAAGTATTGCACACGAACGAAGAAGGTTTGGTATGAACGAGTACACGTATTGTGAGGATAATAGATTCTACCAGACTCCCTCACATAGCGTTGCACGGCTAACCCCATGGAAGATGGTTCCCAGACAAAACACAAAAAAGGTAGGGGGACAACTGGGAGTAGACTTCGCAGGAGGGTAACCACCAAGGAAATAACTAACTGTAGTTGATACTCGAACCCACAAATTGGTCTGTCATAGGTGTGAAGATCGACTTCTGCCAAGCACACTCTTTCGTAACTATCAATAATTATTTTACCTATGTACAGCTGTTATTTAATTATTTGTTTAAATATTCAAAAATTGTTCACGTACAGAAAATTAAAATAAATAAATAAAAACAATAAATTAATAAAATATAAACTCAATAGATTAAAAAGCTTGCCCTATGGTGCCATGAGACATGTTACATAAAGGAGAACTCTTATATTAATGTTAATGTCTGGTATAAAATTTTCGTGGCATTCAATATGTGTCACCTAACAATGTGTCTTACCATGATATTATTTTTATAGTAATGTCTAATGTAAGTAAGTAGCGACTCATTATTTCCTGCTGAAAAATATCATTCTTTCGTTGCTACGTTGAATATCCTGTAATTTAAAAAAAAACAATATACCTATCTACATACTGTTGAGAGTTTTAATTTTTTCGCGTTGATGTTTCTTGCATAGAAAAAACCGTGAGCCATGAAGTAAAATTTACATTAAAACATTATTCGTCACCAAAGTCCTTATTGCATAATATCAAATGTTATATTCGAAGTCATAACACAGTAGCAACCCATGGTAAAGCATTAATTTATAAGTACAACAATGCATCGTATGTTTGTGGATTGGACGTTGCCTCGTCTATACTTGCGTCACGTTCATTCAGGAAAATTGCCCGATATTACACAACACTATTAGTGGGCAACTCAGATCCGTGATTGTTTCGTAACTAAAGACACAGCCTGCCTACTTTAGCTTCGATCCGTGAATGCAGGCAACAATAAAAACTCGTAATGATATTTTGATGTTGCGCATTGATTATCGTGGCGTATGAGTCATTCAACTAACCCAGATTAATAATAGAAATTTCATACTGTGGGCTTAGGAATTATTGGCGACACAATGTTTACAGGATCTGAGCCATTGATGACACCACGAGATGTTTGAACATGTTGATCTTTCATTTATATTATACTTAGCAAACGATCACTTTCTCTGAATATTTTGTCAATTATTGTTGTTTGGAGGTTACTCCTACGTAACTTTTTTTAAGGATTTGTATGTATGCGTCATATTGTTTGGTTGAAGAGATATGAGTATTATTTATATCCTGATGATTTTGGTTCATAACGTTGAACACTATTGCCTGTTTTCGATATTCTTTAAGGAAGCAAATTATTTATTTATTTTTACATATACGGTAAGGCCATTTACAAGTTAAAAAAGTTCCTAGCAATAATTTTCTAAAATCTTTCAAAGCCTCTGGATAAAAAAATTCACGGAACATTTTTGTCTACAAACTATCTTAAAAACTTTAACTATTCATGGAAAATTATCCCTGAAAAATTCATTTTGCTAGTATAAGGGGATCATGTACAAAAGCTCATTAAACTGTGCAAGTATCAAAATTTGATGTTTTTTGTTAGACAGAGACTTGTAATATGGGTGGATTTGTTTTTTAATTATTTTTGGTACCTACCTCCTACACAGATTAATGTTATACTATTTAAAAATTTGAATAAAGTACAAAAATTATTGTTGTATTAACATGGTCATTAACATTGTTGTTACCTGGAACAAAAAATCGGCTATCTTACTGATTATAAACGTAACACAGAGTATCACCATCATGCCATTTTCTCCAAGTTTTTAAGATAGTTTGTAGAAAAAAAATTTCCGTGATTTTTTTTGTCTAGTGCCTTTGAAAGATTTTAGAAAATTATTGCTTGGAAAAAATATGTTGTAAAAATTTTTTTTGAACAAAAGCTATCGGGTGCTGACTCATAGCAATAATACCTTGCATAAGGGTCACTATCGGACTATTTCCAGAAAAAAAATCATGATCGTAATCTAAATAGTTTAGCCACAGTTACGTAGTTTAGTCAGAAATCCGGTTTTTATTCAAATTTAATTAAAAGGTAAATAACTTTTGAACCACCCAATATCGCTGAACATACATGGGGGTCAAATCGATAGGTTTTGAAGTCCTCCACCTCCCTGCTTCGGTTTATCTACTACCAACTTAACACCGTGTATAATAAATTTGAAGCATTCGAACTCTGGCTCTACTGAAGAATGCTCCGCATCTCTTGGAGGGATCGAGTAACAAACGAGGGGGTCTTGAGTGCGATGAATAAGCAGAGAGAGGTGCTGACCACTGTCAAAAGACGAAAAGCCACATACTTTGGCCATATCTTTCGCAACAACAAATATGCTCTCCTTCAACTGATTGTAGAAGGGAAGATAGAGGGCAGGCGAGGTATGGGCCGTAGAAGAGCCTCTTGGCTCAAAAATCTACGACAGTGGTTTGGTGTGCCATAAGCTGCAGAATTGGTTAGACTTGCCCAGGACCGTGAGACTTATTCACAGATGGTCGCCAACCTCCAATAGGAGTGGCACTAAAAGAAGAAGAAGATATTAATACGTAAAGGAAAAACTTTGTTTAATTTTTACGAAAATTGCGCAGATGAAGGAGAATGAAATATCGTGCACTAAAAGTTTATATAGAGAAGGGGTGGCGAATGCTAATATTTTTTTAAACTTATGCATAAAAATAGATTAAATCAATAAACTACGCACACAACTGTAATGTTATGTATTTCATACTCACACACAGTTCGATGTATTTGACGTTATTTGACACAGACCTTTTGTTTAGCTGTGGTCAAATTGAGAATAGATTAATATTTTTTTGTATAAAATAACCATAGAAAAAACTTATTAACATTTCAAATTTTACGTATCCATATGTCATTATTTTTGAAAGAAATTTGTGAAAAAGCGCTCGCCCGGTCTTTGTTAATGGAACCTTAATAATATTCAAACTTAAAATCTAAATTAGTTATGATCGAATTTCGAGCACTGACCGACCACTAGTAAAAGTGTGCGAAATTTCATACACCTCCCGTCCGTGCAATTTTCGGATGAAGGTGTATAAAGTTTTTGCTTCATGTATACCTATTAATATATATATATATATATATATATAGAGATAACGAAAAAATGCATAAAGTATAGTTTCTTTCTTCGCAATTAAATAAAGATATGAAAACAATACTGTGAACTTTTTCTACTAAATGTTTTATCATCGCTTTCATTCTTCAAAAATATTTCCAACGATGTACGAGATATGACCATATCATTATTGTCTTACCCAAGGAGTCATCACGTTACTGAACAGCATCATAAAAGGAAATTACGTAAATATTCCGTGGCCATTGTTGTAATATAAATTATAACGGCGAAGAACAATGTTGATTTGTAAAGGAAAGTGATGTTAATCAAGACGGGTGACATAATGTCAGCAAAGTAATTACATAGAAAATGTCTTTACTCTATGGGTACAAAAAGCCTAATGAGTATGTGTACTTGGGCCCAACGCATCAATCAGTGGATAAATACATTTATCTTACAGAAAAGCCTTTCTTTGATATATTTGTCGCAACAATGTGTAGATATCGCTTATGTTTAGGATATCCGATGCCATTTTTAACAAGAGGTTTTTTACTGTTGGATAACTATTTATCTCTATGATGGCTGTCAAAATAGAGTTCACTGACGTTTATGAACTCCCGCAACATACATATTCATTAAAAATAACGAGAAAATATACATAATAATATTATAATGAATAATCATTTTGAAGCTTCGAACAAATCATATTTTTCTTCAATTTCGATCGACAAAACGATCTGGAATAAAAAATCTAAATTGTGTTCGAAATGTTTTTATAATCTCAAACTTTCTGTTCAACTATTGTAAAATGTCAAGTTTAAGAAATAATATTAGAAAATTATAATATGCAAAACAAAAAACAACATTAGAACCTAACCTAAATATTCGATTCAATATGCTTTAAACTGTCAAAACAAGACTTCATCTGACATCAAATCTGGCGCGAAAAAGCAAATCCGTAGAAATTTCCATAGAAATCAATAGATTTCAGCATAGCAACACCGTTATCTTCTAGATATCCATCTATTGGATAGTTTTCAATTGATGCGGCCGTCAGATTCTTTCCATCACTTTATTCACTACATAATATACATCTTATAGATGGCTACCAAGAACATTTGTCCAAGTAATCAGATATTAAAAGGGTAATAATATCATACAAATTAAGTAAATTTTCGAAATAGTTTAATTTGCGTAAAAAAATCACTGAATTAGGTGGTTGTAAGAGGCGTTGGCTAAATTAGTTAATGTGTAGTATGTCAGTTAATATGTAGTATGTACGTAGCTTATCGTAGTGAATTAATTCGTAGCTTCTTGAGGCTTTACTACAGGCCAAACTACCTATGGTCAGTATTACTGTCACGCACACAACGTGCTATCTCCATGTGACACGCAGAGCCTTGTGTCTACCGAGTGATGTGAGTAGCTACATATCTACTTCCTGGTAATATTATTACGACTGCAGATATAACACTACCATAACATACATTATCTATTGTTGTGTTTTGTTTCATCGTCAATATACTTTTTACAAAATCGCTTCACATACATAAATGGTAAGGACCCGAATATAACTTAATAGAAAAAAAAAAACATGATTTGGAATGTAGTTTATTTATTTTAGGTATTTTATTTGCTTGCGCCATTTTGCCAAATCACTCGAAAACGAGTGCAGAGCTTAAAAAAAGACCCATTAAGGGCACTTGGGAACGTCATAGAGTGCTTAATAACGCAATAATAATTAACAAGAAAAATACAAAACATAAAACATACAATCTTTACACAAGGCACAAAAGTTCAAAATTTAAAGATTAAAGATTTGCTCTAATTCAGATGTAAAGGGTCTGAAATTAGAGCATCGTCAGTATATACCTAAAACAGAAAAAAAACGTTAATAAAACAGAAGCAATGATTACAAAAAGTGGAACCGATTGTAGCAACACAGGACAATGTATTAATATGAATAAAGTTGTAGAAATAAAGAAATAATTCTCATAAATGCTGAATAATGCATTCTGTTTGATTAAGCATATCGTCAATGGAATAAAATGATTTGTCAACCAGATACGCCTTCACCCCTCTCAAACCCCGCCTCATCCAAGAGCTTCACACCAGGAGGGAGCTTATTATATAACCGAACACTAGTGCAAATAAATCCCTTAGATACCCTTGATAGTCGGTGCTCGATCGCCCTGATTTTATTTCTATTCCTGCGGCCGTATTCTCGTAGCGGTCTTATTGCAATCTTATTGAAAAGACCGCTACAAGAATAACCCTGCTGGTGTACCCGTGAATGTTAGTGTTTCTGGGAGTGTTTGGCAGATTCCTTCTAGCATACAACAGGCACTCCCAAATATATGCACCGGGCATAGTTAGTATGCCCAGCTCCCGGAATGCGTTACGGCATGATTCTCTAGCTCGCATATTCAGGATCATCCTAATTGCTCGCTTCTGGAGAATGAATACTCTGGATCAGTGTTCGAATATCTATGAGAAAAAAATGTTCAAAGTCTCTTTTTGAAAATATTCTGTCTAGTAGTCTGTTATTTAAAGATGACATATTAACTAACGTACCAATAATGCAGAAGATGTCATGCATAAAAGAAAACATAGTTAGAGTAAAGGACAATGTAAAACAAACATGATTAAGTACGTTGAAATCAAAACTTGTAATAAATCAAACCAACCGTTAAATTTTCAGTCAATCTTGAACATAATAAAATATGGCATGGTTACCAGTAGATGGTATGGCTAACATTAAGGTAATGTGTGTGGTCATTTGATGTCAAATAAATCCTTACGTACAAGATAAACATTAGGGAAGAAAAGAAAAGCGTATTGGCTCTCTGCGTGGGCTTCAGGATCCTATTGCACTCGGGAATTTGCTTAAGGTCTTATGGGCGTAGAATAACGTCCGTGCTTACTCGATTTGCAAAAAAGTAACAGAACTTATCCTGGCATAGCTTGGAGGTTTTGAATGTTTCCAAAAAGCATAAATTAACAATTTTTGATCTACTGTAGTGGCATATTTACTTCGAGATATAATTTTTTTCGGTCAGAGGGATCAATTTGCTATAGAAATAATGAAATTATGACGTAAATTATTCAATAAAGCTTTACTAGAAGGTTATGTGTTAGATTTTGTAAACTGATATGTATTGTATAATATATGCATTTTTTAGCACTGTACCTACTCGTTTTCGAGTGATTCGGCTATACACGCATTAAAACCTTTTTTAATATAAGCTCTTTAAGGAGTTTATTAATATCAGAAAACAAGCTGGTAGATTATTAAAAAAATTGTAGAGTCATAAAGTTTTGAACATTAAATTGTAAATCAAAAAGTCAACGTGTATAGAACTTAGTAATTCCTTCCTCTCATCTTCATTATTAAGGGTCGTACCTATGATTTAATAAGTGCTAGGCAAAGCATTAATTTAAAGTATCAGGTACTGCCAGGCTTCCACTGCGAAAGTTGAATGTGAAGAAAATAAAACCGAAAGAAAGTTACTGTTTACATAGTATGAATTCCTTGAACTATTGTAAGATGAAACGCAATAATAAAAGAGGATGTGGTATTATCCAAGAAACTGCCCAGGTTTGTTTCGTAATTGCGGAAAAAATTCCAAGAATAAAAATAATAAGGTATTACGCAAGAGTGGGCTGTGACGCGGCAACAGCTTTTTGTAACAGTTGACCTTTTTCTTATCCGGGAGTGCAGAGCCTCCTACTAGAAGTTAAAAAGGAAAGTTTAGTCGCGGAGTCATGGTCCGTATCACAAACGAAAGAGAAGGCTGTATGTGAGTGGCGAGAGAGGATGAAGTAAAGAGAGACCCACGCAGCCTGCAGTAGGACGGAGTTCCGGATGTGTAAGTTACAAGAGGCATGCGCACCAACAGGCAGTAGGACAAGGACAGCCGACGATAAAGAACACTTTCCCCCTCTATGGAGTCGGCTCTTTTCCTGTGACGCCGCCGAAATCTGCTCTGTGTTTTGTAACAATAGTGGAGGCAGGTTCCACCAACCATTGGACGTTCTTCATGCCGTCGTCAGTTGAAAGTTTATTTTAATTTGTACATTTGTATTTGTACATTGATAACATTTAGAAAAATATATTTCGATTGGACTGTAAAAAGCAGAGGTCAAGATACGTGCCAGATTATGTTGAATAACTATATTTTTTAATTATTTTTGCTTTATTTTCTCAACTGATAAAATCCTTATTACACTCGTAATTTAAAGTATTGTTTTAATTATGTTCCAATTATTCGTATCTGATTTTAAATAAATATTTATTTAATTCTGGGATTTGATTTACGTACCTGCTATTAATTTTTGTAAAAAAAAAAAATCTTTTATAATAGCTATGTACTCTCAGACTTCCAGCTGGAATTTCGAGATAGATCGAAAAGTCTGATTTTAATATAAATTTTCCAACCAGTGAGTCGTCAAATTTTTTATCCAAATCACTCGACGACGAGTGCAAAGGGGTAAAAAAAAAGTAAGCGCTGTACACCTACTTGTGTAGTCGTATTATACTCATCAGGAATACTGTAAAACATCACAATGGAACTTTCATTGGAATTTAGTTTTGATACTGAAAAAATATTAATTTTGTTAAGGTTGCCGAATAACAGTTGGCTGAGTTTAGCTCTGTGTTTCTTCCCATGAGGGTCTTAAAGACGAAGAACCTCTCACACCGTGTTCGGCTCCTTTAAGGCAGAGCGGAGGAATTTGTACATGGAGAGTGTGGAGGTTGTAAATATTTTGCAAGATAGAGAGCAATGTAGAGCACTTGTTGCCTCCTTTTGTTTATAAGCGGGGTTTAAAAGAAGAATGAATGAATGAAATTAATTTAACCGAAATTATTAAATTGTAACATTTATCAACCAAACATTTTAATATTTATGAAACATCAAATTAGGTTTAAGACTTTTATGGTTGATAGTTATTAAACTTGCAATAGTGATTTAGCTAATATTGAGTATAAATCCTGTCTTCATATAGTTTAAAGTTTAGTATTGTTTAGATTTCTGAAGATGGACGGTTGTCTGAAATCGTTCTAACCATATAAATATACCTACTCCAAATTGGCAGAATTGACAAGATTTTGTTTATTTTAATTATAGCTAAAAATCGCTTACGAAACAAAAGTTTGACGATCCCTGCGATCAGTTTGAAAACTCCGCGGCAACAGTGCTGGAGAAAGGGGCGGCGAAGAAACTTTCACATCTATATAAGCCACTGGTCATTTGGCGGCACATCCCAGTAACGAACACATTCTCGGTCGCTCATTTCTATCACTCATTGCCGCGCAACACCACGCGTTTTGTGTTAAATCTATTCATAATCCAAATACTACCCATCGTGTAAACATAAATTTGTGCCCAAGTGAACCGATTTGTACGAAAAGTTTATGATTTGTAAAAAATCACAGTGATTTTTATTATTTTTTTTTGATAAAAAAAATTGATTAACTGTCAGAACTTGGAATAAGGGGAACAGTGAATTGTAATCAGGCGTGTTACAAAACAGCGAGTTCCGTTGGATTATCGGCTGTGAGATTTCGATAAAAAACAGGTGAATATCATAGTTATTATTCTTTTGTTTTAATTGTGCCATATCGTTGTTGTTATTTGTATTAAATTAATTACCAATTGTGCGACTTTATTACCGGTTCTTACAATAATTATTATCGGGCCAACATTGAGTACGGAGCAGAGTGTATTTTGTGTCATCGATTGTTCTCTATGAATTGTTATTGTGATGAGCTTTATTTTTTAAACAAATTCTTTTTCCCACTGCTACTTCATTACGAATTTTTGTTTTATTTTATTCGGTTGTTCTTATAGCTAGAGTATCACGGTATGATTCTATCATACTACTTATTTTATGGTGCAACATTTTACCAATGAACATCCCTACACTCCTTTATGAATCTGAGTTCACCCTGAGTGAGTACTTATGAAAGGGAAAGATTTTCACCCAACTCTTGCTATGAATATTGCCTCAATTAAGCAAAAAGAGGCCTATGTCAATTAGATATTATTGTAAGGACATTCTTACATACAACTAAGGACATCAAGTGTTATGCAACCTCATTGACCTGCATACTACGATATACCTATTCTAATTTTTATGTCTTGAAATGTAAATGTTCAATGAACCTTTAATATACCTAAGCAGGTATCTTGAAATCACATAATAAGCCTTTGGTACCCTAGCGATTTGCTGGACATATTTCGTAATGAGCAGATTTTGAGAGTCGAGGACAGACAATCTTTCTCATTCACGACGACACGACATTGCTTGTGAGATACACCTTGTGTACTTATTGTTAACTTTGCGTGAACCCAGATCTAATTGAAAAAAAAATCTAGCTTAACATAATTAATTTGATTCATCTTTAAATAATAAAATGAGTTGACCACTTACACAAAATGTGGGTGATATGAATTTTTCCGCAAAATATAAATTTTAATTGAAGTGTACATATTTACAGTTGAAACAGTTAGGTGTTGCATTATTCGCTCATTAAAGATGTAACAGTCTAGCTATGTAGTGTATGTATGGACATACGTGGTCTGGCGTAGTTAGTGATCTGATTTTCAAACGGATATTAATATTTATAAAAAAAAAACACATGTTATTACTATTCTGATGGTGTCTATCTACAGGCACAGCTACTAAGACCACCATAACTCCATTAATTGATGATGTGCGGTGAGTAATGTTCTTTACTCAATAAATGAGGTGGTTGGTAGACCAGTGGTATCAGTCGACGGTTTTCGTACGCACAGCGTATTGGAGGTGGTGGGTTCGAATCCCGGTGCCGACCATTTCCACTTTGACAACACAAGCTTTGCTTTATGTGAAAGTTGTCGAAAGTGTATTTGTGTTCACTTTGGGAGAGCGCAGATCCATTTAAAAAAAATAGCAAAGTAAAATTGTACGAAATTCTTTGAAATTTACAATTATTATTGTATCATGTCAATTATTGTCAGAATATTTCCCCATAAAAGTAGTGATCTTTTTGAATGTCCATATAAATTATACATTACAATCTTCTGGATAATGTAAAAACATGTAAAAATGTTAAAACATGTAAAAATGTTAAAACATTTCTCAGTTAAAAGTGATTATATCACTGCGAGGGAGTGCTTTGAACATCTTCCATTACATGAGGGTGAATTCACATTGACTTTCTATTACAAACCCTTCTCGTGTACAACTTCTGCAGAGTTTTGGCCTCTTGAACAATGTTTTTCCAAGCAGACCTATCCTGACAACGGACTTCCATTGATCTCCCACATCCAGTACGTCCAGTTGTGATGTTCTTCATCACCCAATGGGCTTCTCAGCCTTCTGTTTCCAGCCGTTATTCCCGGCCTAGGTTCCAAAATTCGTCTCAGTATCCTGCCCCCGTAGACAAATTGAATTTTGCGAACGAATTGTAGAGTACGGAAAAAATTACCTGTTCACAGGAACATATAATAATTTGTTATTAAACCAAACAAAGACAATTATATTAAAACATTTTTCCTCCTACTTTATATTGATGAAAAATTCGTTCACATAATTCAAACGGCTACTGTCATCTGTAGGGATAGAATAGTTAACAGTTTGTGTTACTGGGTATTCATTTTATTTCCAAAACATATTTAAATCTCTTCGGAATGGGTCTGGCTTTTATTTATTTATTCATAACTTTCACTAGTTGTTAAAAAATATTATAAAGAAACAAAAAATAAGTATGAGTAAATAGAAAACGTTTGAAACCAAGCGGTGCTTAGTATGACGAAAATCCTCATATATATTTGATTCATTAAAAAAAATTAAAACTCATGTAGGTATAATCTAAAACTCATGTAGGTATAATCTGACGGATTCTAAATAAATATCTGGGCTTAAAAGTAAGATTACGCGGATCGTGCACTATAAACTTAGGTTCTCTTTTTTGATATACATACTTCAAATTGTTTTTCATATTTCGATTATAGCCCGCGTATTTTGGAGCATTTTTGTATAAAAATTACTTCAACTAGGTAATATCTTTGAATGACCTCTGTATATACCTACAATAACTCTGTCCAAATTTGATATAGCTTGTAGAGTTGAGAGTGCTCTATATTAGTCTATATCTTTATAAGTAACATTTATTTTGTTTCTTGGTATGATTTCTGTAGATATTATGTATTTGAAATGTATTTTTTTCCTGTCAAAATTGTCATTAATTATTACTCGGTTCATTTGCGCAATAAGATATGACAAATTATTATGCAGTTGATATTCCACAGGGTCAAAGTTTTCTAGAAGTTGTTAAGTAAATCGGTCAATTATGTAATTAAATATTTGAAATAACTACATACGTAGGCTTAAATTTGAACCACATTGAAAAGTTCTTTTCCTTTTTAAGTCCTTAGACATTTATTCAGGACTCATTTTTGGTGATTTGACTCCCAGAATGGTTGTATAGTACGATAAAAAAGAGTCTAACACACGCAATTGTTTGGACATAGATGTGCCGTTTCTTATTCTTTTGCATGAATTTTAAATAAATATTCAATTACCTTATATATACATTCAACCAAATTAACATAATAAAGGCATCTTAGAATATATATTTTCATTCTTGTTACGTAGTGTGTGAATACTTTATGATTGAGTTGAGTTCAAGAATATTCAATCCTATCAATTTGTGTTCATACAATGAAGATCAACGCGTGTTAAATAGATATCATAGAAACCTGATTTTACTTAAAACGTTTTTAGAAAAAACCACTTCAAAATTTTTATCTGACATTACTTGAATCATGGAGAGTGAATACTTAGAACGTATAAATGATTGACCCCCATTGCGGACTACCCTGAACTCTTCACCCTTTATAGGGATGCATCAAAACCCTTTCATTGTTTCGGATCTGCTGCGAATGCATGCATTTGAGTGGTATTCCGAGATTTTGGAACCTCTATGGAACGGCGCTCTTATCGGTCAAATGTCATTCGATATCTCTTATGTTTGTCTCGATTATGACGATTTCTGATGTGACGGGGCCTTTGTAACGTAGTGCCATGACCTTATTCTAATTATTGCTAATCTTTAATATTAGATAAGTCCGTTCAAGTTTGAACTGTGTGATCTCTGTAACTGCCAATCAGATTTAAAATATTTTTGCATTTGATAACCTATTCAAATAAATAGTTCAGCTATTCGAATTCAATTTACGAGAGATGATTTGTAAATTCATTACGAAGAAAAACCACACGATGCGCAATGCCATAGTTGTAACTGACGTTTATGAGCATGAGTTTCCTAGATGTTGCCATCTGTTACTATGAAATTCATGCTAAAAATAAATAAAATAATATGACAGAACAACGTTTGCCGGATCAGTAATTTATGTGAATGTCCGATCAAGATTATTAAGATTATTTTTAAAGAAATTTCATGTTACTACATAGATTAAGTATGACTGATTACTTATTTTCTTCAAGGGATTCTCGGCTACTCGCTTGGACTCTCAGAGAAATCTGAGAGTTGATAATATCACGAGCACCTAGTATGTACTTGTTATATATGTATCAATCCTATAGATCATACAAACGTGTGTTGCGCATGCCGTCTAAGATATATTATAATTCAAAGATATGCGCATGTACATAAAATAAGATTCCGATTTCTAATAGCGGAGTAATATGGACGAGATACGTCTCTATGTTTACTCGTATATAGTGCGCGCGCGCATCTCATCAAAGCCTCACAAAGACGGTTTTTCAATACGTTTCAATGATTTATATAATATTTTTTGATAAATTTTAAACTGTAATTTAATATTAAATGAAGGTAACTAATACCTGCATATACCTGCTCGCCAAATTTAAGGAATATGCCTGTTTCATAGTGATAATTCTCACACTACTAACCTTTTAAAAAGAAGGTACAGTTGTCCCGCGACGTTACTGATTGGAGTGATTGGGTAACGAATAATAATATGCTGGTTTTTATCATCGACCATCTTTTACTAATGCATGCACTCATCAGAGTCTGCATCTTTTTACTAATCCAATCCAATCCAAACTCCCTTTATACCCCACTTAGGGGCATAGGGAGGCAACACGAGCTCTTCATTGCGCTCGATCTTGCGCAATGTTTATGACCTCCTCCCACACCATGTCCAAATTCCTCAGCTCTGCTTCGAAGGAGCGGAACACAATATGAGAGGGTGATCCTCGTCTTCGGGACCCTGATGGGAGGAAGAACAGCGCTCTCCTCGGCCAACTGTCATTCGGCATCCTTAACACATGTCCCAGCCAAGTTCATATCCTCCACATAATAGTAGAGGTGACGGGCTCACGCTGGGTGCGCCGGCGTATAGCGTCGTTCGTGATGCGGTGGTAATTATTGAAAATAAAATACAATATCGCCAGTTAAGTATAGGTATTTTTCACACAGACATTAAAACGCCGCTTGGTTTAGTATTAAAGTAGGTATTTCATTAACAATTGTCCATGGATTATTTTATTCGAACAGTTTATTATTACCCTTTAAATATGTGCTCATATTAAAAAAAAGAAAGAAAAAATAAAGTGATATTCAAAATCTACGCCAAGATGACGTAGAAACTTACATATCTTAGAACGTGAAAGTAATAGTGTGGTTTTACGGTTGGTGCTTTTACGCCGCAAACCACATCAGCAACCCGATTCACGGAAAAGTTTAAGTCTAAGTTTAGTTCGAAGTTCGAACGAAGTTCGATTCAAACCCTCCGTGAATAGGTACATAGACTGTAGATAGTCGCCGCCTACAATTATTATTACCAGCAGCCCTATTCACGGAAAAGTTTGAATCGAACTTCGTTCGAACTTCGAACTAAACTTAGACTTAAACTTTTCCGTGAATCGGGCTGCTAAACCCAAGAAAATGTAGCCCTAGTTTATTTTAATACAAATCAATTAATTGCTGACTGAATTTTTTAAATTTATTTTTTATAATATAATCGAAGATTTTTCATGTTACTTTCTTTAAAAAAATTGATTTGTTTACGTACCTAATTTTTTATGTACAATTAATAAAATTTAAAAATATAAAGTGTAAATCGATAGAAGATAAATGTGTGACAATATTTTACATCCAACCGAAAAATATCACAAAAAGAATAGGTACAGACTATAAATACAAACACGATAAAATACTTTTTGAAAAGTTTTATTACTTTTATTACCTGTTATATTATTTTTGTAACATAACTTTTTAACATTTCGTTAATTAATCGTTAAGCAGATTCTATTAGTTCTCTCTTTTCAATTACAATAATAATTATAAACAGACAATGGTTTAAAATGAATTAAATTTGTGGTGTTTTGCGCCGGGATCGTGTCAAACATGCGCCAAACCGAACAAGTGTAGTCGTATATGCGCAGTACTCAACAAATACGTGCATAAGTAGGGCACTAGTCCAGTACGACTTGCCTTACATCTCTCCCCACTTCACTAACTTGGCCAGTTCTTCATGTTACACCACCCGTCAGCAGGTGTACTCAACTGTTGAAAATGATTACTGCGCGAACATTAAAAGCATCCAACTATTATTATTACGTGTAATTTTTTTTTGAGATTGTCTAAATAGAGTTTTGGTTTCGATCCCTGGACGGAAAAAAGAATTGTCATTTGAATTCTTACAATAGCTTGGACGGGACTAGTTGCCCATATGTACATTAACATCTGTCGGCTTTTCTTTCACCCTTGCACAGAAAATTATACATCAATAAAAACTCAAAGTTTTTAACGACGATCTTGTAGTGTATGGAATGATGGCTTCGATCAGCTAACAATAATAATTATCTATGGCTTTGTTTCCTTTAAAAAAAACCGATGATTAATCTCTAATACTTTTATTTTATCCCAAGTAGCAATAAAAAAAAAATGATAAACTTACAAAGCTTGTCAAAAAGCTTTCCTAAAATATATAACCAGGAGCTGGGTATTTAAACACCTAGTTCAAAATTAAATTAAAATTTGAATAAAGTGTTCAAACTTCGATTCTTAACCATCCTTGAATAGCCAATCAATCAAAAATCGTGGTGTTATTTTTTTGTTGAGACATTACTCTCCGTATAAAGGTTGGCGACAGGCGAAGACATTTGTTTTTCTACAAGAATCTCAAGAGTAGATGGTGGGTAGCCTGTGTGTGAGCAATGAGCAATGCCAGGGGCAGACCTTGCCTCTTGTTTATTTCTACAACAATGAATCTCATTAAAAACACGCGAGATTCAATTTCTTTTTATCTTATCGATAATCCTCTGCAATAGTTCGATTAAAAATCAATATTAATCATACAGCCTCTGAATAGTGTAGGTAATAGTATCACAGATATAATAAAAGCTCTGTTGGAATTTTGAAAAACGTCCTGTTAATGAAACATCGCAATAGTTATATTAACCGCTCAATCTCTTAGTTAATCAAAATAAAGATACATTTTTGTATTTGGTTTGACGCATTTGAGTGGTAGAAATACTGTGTTTAGGGAAATGTAATTGTTTTTTTTTTATTTTTTTTCACAATTAAGTATTTCATGTTTTCTCACCGTTTGAAACTATTTCTAACTTATTCAAATACTAGCTGACCCGCCCGTCGAACTTCGACCTTACCCAGAATAAAAAAAAGACTAATTATTACAATACGAATTAAATATAGTTTACGACATAAAAACTGAATTGAATGAAGCTAATAATTTTTTGCATTATGTAATAAGTATTGTTCATTCGGATGCGGGATGAAGTTCGACAGGTCATAAGTTTCTAATAAAAACAAATCCTCTATAATTGTATAACTTTTTGAAAAAAAAAAATCCAAAAGATGGCGGTGTTGTAGGAAATAAGTAATATTTTGATACATGTTTCGTTATTGTACAATGTACCTACACATTGTTGAACGAATAGACTCCATTCAAACCAAATTTTACCGAATTATTATGGTTAGATATCGAAACCAAAATCAGGCAAATCGGTCCAGCCGTTCCCGAATTTTTACGAGACACACGCACAACATAGCTACAAGAACAACTTTTATACATATAAAATATGTCATAACAGCCTATATTTATTTATGAAGTTAGTTTGTAAATAGGAAAAAATTTAAAAATTATAAAAAAGCACTGAAATATTATTAAACAAATTACATTTAAAATGATAAATAAATAAATCTTTAACAAATAAATAAACAAATAACAAAAAAATAAATCTTTTTACACATAATTTTACCTTGAAGACTAGTTTCGTAAGCACACAGACTGTTTATAGTTCTTATTAATTTTCACTACTGAAAGGTTTATCTCCTGTGACCATTTAGGGCGTGAAAATACATATCTTGTCAAGAAATTAAACTTTATTTTACAAAAAAAGAATATTACTTTTAATTTGTTATGAGCTTACTTTGTGCCCTTTGCATCCATCCCAATTAAGTAATTGCCTGAAATTTTCTTTTTCTTTTCTTTCTAAACTTTCATTCAATCGTCAGTCTTGCCACCTGTTCGACAAAATTACGGTTGAAAATTACGAACAATAATTATTCATTATTCATACGATTAATTATATTTATCGGCTAACGTGCGTTTATAGGAATGGTCAGTTCGGAGATTTGAAGCGTAAACAATAACAGTTGCAATTTTCTATATTCCAACAAACCGTTAGTCTGCGTGCTTAGTCTTTATTGATTTACAGAAAATGTGTATGAGAAATAGATGTAATACACTGCTGGAGCACTAAAAATATGAATAATGTGTTGGTTTTTGGTACCTATAAAAAAAAAGAGTTTGAAGCACCAAATTTTTTACACTTACTTCTAATTTTGCGTGCATTTACAGTGATGTAAGTAGGTATAGTCTATTTTTTATGAACGAAAAATGCATTTGTATGTAGGGGGGCGATCAAAATAAATGATCACGACACAAAAATGTGTCATATTTTTTAATTTTTATAGAAGTGAAACAAATGAAACACTGATAAAAATTGACAGGGTCTTCCCAGGACGTTCAGAAACTGACATGCATTACTACTTATAAAATTACCTGTACGGATAAAGCCACGGCTAGACTATGGGCCATGTTGGCCAAATAGAGGCTCTGGCCCATCATGGGCAAATAGTGTGGCCGCTCCACCAATGACCAATATCGCCAAATATTTGACATTGGCCGTTACTTGTTAACTTGTCGATTGAGTTCGCAAGTATTCACCACTATTGAAACAATGTTGACAGCTGTCATGTCTTCCATGTTGTTATTTTCATAGTGTTTTGTACATTTTTTTTATATTCCTGATAAAATAATGGAAGTTGACAATGATAATATCATATTATGGCATTAATTGCAGCATCCTATACAGTGATACATGCGGCATCTGCTTTTCTGTTATTAAAAATAATGAAAAACGCAAACGGCAAAGACGGTGGTTGATGCTTCCTTTAAGCCACTCGAGTATGGTGTAATGTACCCATGATTCTTGTTTATTTTATCAATATCTTTTATTTTCATTAATGTTATAGTCCAAATCAACCTGTAAGAGCTAGGTAAATATATACCTATTGCAAAACAATAAACATCAATAAAAATTGAAGGTTAGGTTTAATAAAATTATGAATGTTTTTATTGTGTATATTTGTGAATTGGAAATTATATTAAAATATCCTTTTTGCCCAGGGAGATAAACTCTCTTGAAATTCCCCACTCAGATAGGAGTATACAGTAAATAATTGGAGATTAGAATGTAAAATGATGAATAAAAGCAAGAATTAATCAATAAATCAGTGATAGAAACATTGTGTAGCAGTCTAGCGTCGTGCCAGCTGTCAGAGTTGGGCCAATAGTGTAGCCAGGTGTACAAGTATATTTTCCAAATGTTGCTACTTGCCAATGCTTGGCCAGAGCCACTATTTGGCCATCCTGGACCAGCATGGGCCATAGTGTTGCCGTAGCTTAAGACAGTTATGTAGGCATAGCTACCCTTACATCTGCATAATAGTGTTTACGCATAGAGATGTAATCTCACTAATACAAAAGCGATTATTGTTCAGAAAACAAAACGACTACCAACTAATTGATGCAAACTTTACACTTCGCTTACAACGATCGTCTTCTAGTGCTGTCTTGAAGGTTGGGTCGAAGTCGAACTTACACATCTGTATATCTGTATACAATAACTGGCGCATGGGTGAATACTTAAAAATGCCGGCTGATGGATGAAAAAAATCTAAAATAAGTACTTAGATAAATAATTCACTAAATACTCATTAGAAAAAGAAAAGAAATCTCCGTTTTATTACTTTACCTAATGAAATGGTGAGATATCAGAATTCTGTTGAAAATTTTGAGACGTGATGGTAAAATAAATTTTATCAACATTTTTCTTATGCCACTTTAAATAAAAGATTATTGAAAGAAATTACTGACTCAATATTTACAGCAAAAATTGGATTGTGTATCTTGTTTTAGCTTTAAAAAATAGCATTGATTATTATTATAGTGGTTGAATTATAGAAAATAGTTGAATTATAGAAAACAGCCGTGAGCTACTTCTAGTCAGTGATATTATGACCTAATATAGTACAAAATTACGTCGGGTATAAAATGGTAATTTATGTATCGACTGGTTCGTAATGAGCAAGAAAAAAGAGAAATTTTAAAATATAACTGGCGATCGATAGGCGCACTCTATATAGTCATTCGTAATAGCCGGGTGCTTTCAAATCGTTACAACTGGCTACAGTACTCACAAACTATATAAAATGGTATGAACACGCTTATGTATGTGAACAGTGGTTCTGTAACTGATCTTTGTTTTTAGATAAGAAAATTGTATATTCTTGAACAAAACAATACAATTTCGGTACTATTTTCAGGGTGTCTCAAACAAAAATGTTCTCTTTACATTATTATTGGTTTCTGTATTTTATGCCGAGAAATGCAACTTTTCGTATTTTAAAACTTGTCAAAATTTTATTATCTTGTGTATTTTGTAAATATTCATGCGAAATTTAAATATTTGAACAAACGGATTTCAAACTGTAAATCTGAGTTTCACAACAATATAGTGTGAACGAATGATTGAATTACTAAACAAACATAAAAGCATCTTAATTATTCAAAAAATTCATTTTCAATTCGCGCATACATATGAATCAATGGTAGATTTCCATATTGTATCAACTATTTCACTTAGAGGTACCTACATACTGTGTGATAATTTCACATAGTTGAGATTAAAGAATGTGCACTGTACAATAAATAGCGTCCCACACGCGTTTAAAACGAACTAACTAACTCGTCGTAGGTATAAATCGAAAAAGAAATCAAGTGAGTGCTATATGTGAGACCATCTGGCGAATTATCATAAATTTTACATAACTTTCGTTGTCTCGCGAATTCTGGGAAAAAATACATTGTCATAGGTGAAATTTTATCAACAAATTGTTCACTATGTTGAAAGATATTGAGTTTCGTGTACACGAATTTTTGTGTTCAATAGATAGGAACAATTGAATATTATTTAGAAGCGATCTTTGAAGACTGATGTGTATGGTATGTGTCTGAAAAGTCGAAGATACGATACTATTCCAATTTCAATTTCTAAACTATTAGAAACATTTCTTGTAAGCAACTTTACAGTTGCTTTTTATGCAATTTTATGCTATCCCTATTGGCTATCCTAAACGTTTCAAAGATTTATGGACTCTCGCGTCGTTTTCCAAGACTATATATTTTTACATTTAGAATTAACTTTTTGATGCCCTCATCAAATCAATGAGTGTTTAAGAGGAGTTCTTTTCCATTATTTGGACTTTCAGGGATTCTGACGAATTTGAACACCTGCATGGAGGAAGTAAAATAATAAAAGTTTTATTATAAGTACCTCTATACCTGCATGGAGAACGTTGTTAACGAAGTGGTTGGTAGACTGGCGGTTACAGCGCCGGCTTTCGTACTATTTGGTGCGGACGTCGTGGTTCGATCCCACGTGCCGACCATCTTCCTCTTTCACGACACAAGCTTTAAGTAGCTTACTGTGAAAGAGTCAAGGAGTGTATTTGTGTTCACTTTGAGTGAGCACAGATTCATTTATTAATAAAAAAAAGTGATTACACTATAAGCCAGCGTTAAAACAGCAGGACGACCATAATCGTACAAATTTGTAAAACAATATGTCTCAAAATCGAATATTAATTGATTGCATCAAATAGTTGACAAAACTAATAGGGAGAGTCTTTCAAGTAATAAGAGTTTCGATGCTCTTTGGGCATGTGGAAAGAATTATAAATAAATAAATAAATAAAACTTTATTGTTCAAAAGTAAAGTGTGGCGACAGTAAAAATGAGATCCGAAAGAGCGGACTTATCACGAAGGATCTCTGCCAGCTAACCCAGAATTATATCAAACAGAACGACAAATAGAATTTTTAAGACGGAAAGGAAAATGTGTGTAAAGGAGTGATCGACTGAGAATGACGTGGATCGAACACATCGATTCCGTCCTCGAGGAAGGGCAGGTCAGTAGCAAGATAAATGGTAGAGGCGGTGTGAGAAATGATATGTCGGCGGAAGAAGCGAAGAAAGTGTGCTTGGATAGAAAAGAGTACAGGTCCGTTCTCTTTGTCTATCCTTTACGGGACATGGAGTGATGGGTAAAAAAAGTTTTTCGTTTCAAGAAACTACGTCAAAGATAATCATAAAGATAGATTGGTCGTGCAATATTGACGAAAAAGTCAAAAGGAAAAATGTATGTAAAATGGTATAAAAACGAACGGACCTTAGTTAATGTTGTAAGGAGATTTGCTGTGGTACAAATAATAAATAATGTTATGCATATTACAGTGATAATGTGCAGGTGTTTACATATGTATGAAAAGTGAAATTTGTTAAATTTTACCTCGCGTTTCCCGTTACCCGTCGTACGCTACTGATAAGCACAGGTTGTCAGCCTACATATGAGTTCGTACGATCGATGTACCCGTTTAGTTACTTATACGCGAATCTGTTTCCTCATTATTATTTATTATTATCGCATACACATTCATAAGTTTTTTTTTGTTGTTGTTGGTAGAAATAGATTCTTCGGTATTTTCACGCGAAATAGTTTTTGGGTCTTCCTTATAAGTTGTTTTTTTTTGTTATCGAACGTCTAAAAACTCGTGAAGATACTATTTTGAAGATGCAATTACTTTCTGCTGCTTCACCTGATGAGATTTGTCAAAGAGAGTCCTATAACTTACTATCAAGGAATGTACTCGTAAAAATATGGTAGCGCATAAAACCCTGCGTGGGTCTTGGCCTCTCTTGGCAAACTTTTACAAACCACTCTATTCGTTGACATTGCAAACCCCAAATACCACGTTTCCATCAGTGCCATTTAGTCATCTTGGCTATGGTCTTCCTATGCGTCTCTTCTTGTTTGATCTCTTGCCTTTTATCCTCCTATTTCAGAAGAGTGAATTATAGTACCACTGGGACCAAAAGAGCACTAAGTGTTTCAGAAATGAAAATTCTTAGGAGCACAGCCGGAAAGACTCTCAGAAACAGAATAAGAAACGCGAAGATACGGAGAATATGAGAATACAAAGACTTACCGAGATGGAAAAGGCAACGATGAAGGTTCTCTTTTGTATATGTGATGTGAATGAACTCGTCCAGACTTCATCACATGGCCTTGTTCTCTAAAACCCATGGAGGACGCTTCCTAGGCAGACTTTCAAAGGAGGAAAAGGACAGCTGATAATCAACCTCACAGTAGGCTAATATTCTTCTCCTCAGCTTGGAACCGTCCACTCCTGAACGGAGGCCTCCACTACTGAAGAACTTGTGCCTTTTGCATCCGTCCACCCACAAACCTAACCAGATCATTTCTCCATCGGAGTTGAGATCTTCTGGGGTTTCTTTGAGAAGCTATAGGGTGCCAGCACAGCTTTTTGTATGTACAATTGTCACGCAATTTTAGCGCGGCAACCCTTTCAACATTTTCAATCCTAAATTAAGAAGAAGAGTTCTCGCAAAGCTTCACAAGTTGGCCAATTTATTTCAATACAATGTATAATGTATGTACTTTTTTTTAATTTTATAAATTGGACAAGAGTTGATCTAAAGAAATTTTGACCAAAAGTAAACCTCATTAATTGGGATCTTTCACATTTATATCCTCACCCGTACACCAAATGAAAACACCATAATTAACGGAGCAATTAAAGAAGCGACGGTGAAGCCTTCAATTTTATAACACTCGGTTTTACTATCGACGGAAGTAGGCCATGTGACCGAATGTCGCCGTGAGTGTGTACGTGGAAACACATTTTACTTTGTATGATTGTAATCAAATGAATTTATGGATGGTATCTTTGTATACCGCACACACTCACCTATACTAATATATAAAGCCGAAAATATTTCATGTTTGAAGGCTATGATCTCGGAAAATATCCATTAGCTTTTTTAAAAATGTTTATATACTTACGAAGAAAAACCACACGACTCACAACCCCATATTTGTCATTGAAGATTATAGCCATAATAATTTTTAGAGTCTTTGGCTTAATTATGCCAGAGGAACATCATGAGTGGATAAAAAGTTTATTGTGTTAGGAAATTTAAAGAGACGTTTTTGAATTCACATTACATAAGTAGGTACCTCACAAATCATTCTTTCAGGATGGGTTGCCTAAGAATAATAAAAAAGTAGGTACCTACTTCATAAATATAGGAAATATATTGGTTCGTTTGAACACATAAATAATACCATTCTCCAACAAATGTTCTCTGTATTATGGAATTGAAAGAGAGATTTTGTAAAGGTAGACGATGGGTAAACCCGTGAGGAACAACTAGTACATTATAATATAAATGCATTACTTACTTTTACCCAAAGATAACAGAAAAGTAACACGTACATTATATTATTGTGTGGAAGCATTTTGTGTTCTCATGGTAGTTCAGCGTAGCTTCTTATCTTTTCATATTTTATTCATAATGCAGTAGTTGCGTTGAAAAACAGACAGTCGAGACTTATAAAAATGTCTTAAAATATTTTATACAGAGATTACGTATCGTTACAGCCACATCCAGTTTGACTTTTAATTATTATAATTTTCTTTAGTTTCATGTATTAAAATTCTCCTTCATTTCTTCGGTCTGTTGATATAATAATAATAATATAACACTTTTCTATACAAAGGTGTCAGTATAGCCGGCGGAACTTATTGCCTGAGGTATTTTTTTCCAGTCAACCGGTCCCGTCCAATCTGAGACAGGCCAACCCCGGGTAGAAATTTCAAGTGAAAAAACACTTAGAAAAACTCTGACCCGACCGGGAATCGAACCCGGGACCTCGGATCTGAAGTACACGCTAGTACAACTAGACTACCGAGGTCGGTAATATACATATTAAAATTAATTATTATTTTGAAGCTTCGAACAAATCATATTATTTTTCTTCAATTTCGATCGACAAAAGATACCAATTTGCCGGTTTTCAAACAGTCTAGAATAAAAAATCTAAATTGTGATAGAATAGTTGTTATATTCTCAAACTTTCTGTTAAATGATTGTAAAATTTCAAGTTTTAGAAATAATATTACAAAATTATAATATGTGGAAAAAAACAGCGTTGGAACTTTACCTAAATATTCAACACGCATTAATAATTGTCAAAACAAGACTTCATCTGACATCAAATCTGACGCGAAAAAGCTAATTCAAAGAAATTCAATTGATGCAGCCGTCAGATTGTTTCAATCCTCTACATAACAGTATCTTCTAGATGGCTATCAAGAACATTTATTTACACAATGATGCGTTGGGCCTCAGACGACATAATTCTTAAAACACTATATTCTAACAATCAACCGTACGCGTCCAATTTGAGAGAGGATCCCAAAACATAAAAAAAAATTAGTAGCACGTGAAAAAAATTACCCGACCGAACTTTATGAACGTTTCGTATTAATTGATAAGAAAAAATAATATGGCATAATAATTTTGTAACACCATGTGTGGTGCGATAAAAATGTGAGCGAATGTAGGCGATAAAATCAATTTAAAAGTCTGCGGTGCGTTAAAAATTTACAAGGATTCAGGTTGAAAGAAAACGAACGACTCTCTGATAATTGCTTGTTGAATTTGGAGACTGATATCACTTCAGTTCATGATGCAGTTTGCATGCCCAGTTACAATTCTGTTTGGAGAAAGTTTGTTTTCTTACAGAATCTTATTCAAGTCGCCTCATAAAACCATGCCATGTAAATAAATATTCACTAATTAAAAAATAAGGTGAGCCATGTATGTTGAAGTAATCAAACAATCTTTTAGTTGTTAAATTTTTTGAACAGTTGAGTCTTTATATTGTACTAGATTTCCCGACAGACGTTGTCCTGTATTCCTTGCTATGAATCTTGAATTCTAATTTGTATAATGGTAAGTTTTTCACCTTTTAACCTATGTAATTTAGATCGATGCATCTGTTTAAAACCATATATTATCCATCGACATTCCAACAGTTCCTGTCAAACTTTAAATTAATTTCATTTTTTTAAATTTGATTAAGCATTTTATTGTTATAAGTATTAAGAAGTTTACTTAATTTTCCATGCAAATTTCTTATTTTTTTCTTTCATAAGAACCTTTTCCTGATAAAAGCCGACACGATTAAAAAAGAATTAACGAAATCGGTCCAGCCGTTTAGGCGTGATGCGATGACCACGGAAAATAGCTCTCCATTTTTATATTATAAGACTAGCTTTCCCGACATTGCCCTAATTATGATCCCTACAGTCTTTAATATTGAATTTGATATGGTCATTGATTACGCTGGTTTTAAGAATAAAAATTGTTTACTTTGTTTATATACATTTTTGAATTTACTATTTTGTTATTTCATTATTGAAAAAATCATGTGATGTATATTTAAATTTAATGATAATATTTTTTCTAAGCGTTTGTAAGCACTTCTTTAAACGTAGCTTTAAATTTGAATCACAGGATAACTAGGATAGATAAAGATATATCCTATGTAGTATGTACATAAGTGAAAAATGATGTATTCCTATGTGCCTAAGTATATTTCATTATTTTCGTATCAATGTCTTCAATTCACGTCATTCGTTTTAAATATTATGATTATTGTTATTACATAAGATATCCTATATAATAATTGGTTAGTTCGTCCGAAACTCGACCTAGGCGAAACATTTTTCAGACTTGTATTTTTCTCTGTTAGCCGTTATTCGTTACTATGACTAATAATAAAAATCATAGATGCCTGCGGAAATATTATTACCCCTGTTCGCTGTCAGATCCGCTAAAATTAAGAATCCGCCAAAAAAGTGTACGAAAAAAGTAACTTTTAACTGACTATTCCGCTTAAATTACCTCTAAAATGACCCGCTATTCGATCAATTTAAGCGGCAACTTAGAAAGACTTGCCAAATTTTTAGAGGAAACGCTTATATTATGTCAAAATCGTGTCTTTTATTTTCAGTCACCTCTCTTAAACAACAATCAAAAGAAAAAAAAGTTATTATTTTCAGTAAATATATCATTTTGCTCTTGTTTTCATCACAAAAGATACGATAATAGTCTTATATTTCTAAATCAAGATGAATTTGTTTGAGAAAAAGGAAATTTGGCGGCCATGATGATAATTTTGACATGGGGGAAATTATTCGTTTGAAGTCACTTGCAGCTATATTCACTCCGATCGATTTCTTAAGAAATATCCCTTGGATTGGTTGAAATCACATGGAATTGCCCGCGAAATTCAAAATTTTAGTTGATACTAAATTTTAGCGGATCTGATAGGGAATAGGGGTAATATCGACTAAATATGTGATCAAGTAGTTCACAGGTTTCTACATTCAACTTTTGTACGGGGAAAATATGACAAATAATTGTTCGTAGTCCTCAATGTTGTAAAGTAAAATTAAGAACCTATAACCAAATAACAGATTTATTGGACAATCATACAATTAATGACCCTATCATAATTCTTAATATTATTATATAATATACGCCTGTCGTCCGAAAGGTTTTGCTGCTATCCAAATCCGAATTCAAACTCTCTTTAGGGGAATAGGGAGGCAACAAGAGCTCTGCTGCTATACTTATTACCAAAGTTAACTGGCGAACGGGGTAATGACTTAAGGATCCTTACAAAAAGGCATAGTCTATTGGTAATATTTACATCCATTGAAAAGGTATTGGAATCCTTAAAATTTAACGACAACGCTTGACAGTAAGTTAATTTTGTTTTATTGCCTTCACGCGTGTTATTTGAGTATATCCCTGCTCTTTGACACTAAACTTATGCAGTGTTTCTTTCTTAGATTTATCTCTTGCGGTCAACTTTTATAATAGTTAGTCTAGCCAAAACGACCTTAATTTCACGCGTGAAAAAGGTTCGTTATTAGATTTGCTGGCTTACGTAGCCGTTAATTAAACGATAGCCGCGAAGAATATCTATAATGAAACGGGTTTTATTATGATTAATGTCAATCAAATTTCAATGTCAATTTCATTGATGAGAAGTAGTGCAAGACGAACCGTCGTTACCCACTGGCACTGTTCACTAATTGAAGCCAACTTGTCTGATACCTTTTTAGCATTTTCACAAATATTTTAATACTAAAATGCTTCATTTATATACGCATCACAATGTAGCTTGTTTCATTCCACAAATAATATGCGTACAATTTTTACGGGAAGTAAAATGTTGTTGTCGCTTTCTATGTTGAAATGTTCATTCAACACTACTATCTTATAGGCTTTTCGAGGCACAACGAATTTATAAATTTATTTTGACTCTCATATTTTTTACCTTTCTCAATAAAACATAGTAACAATGAACCATTTCGAGACCAATTAATAACTTAAAAATAGATACTACTGAAAAAAATGAGTTCTGCTAGCCATAATGCGTTAGATTCCGATATTTATTTGAAAATTTAAATGACCATAATATGATAAATAAATCGATCTAAGTTAAAAGGACATAAAGTAGGATCCGCAAAAAAAAAAAAAAAACGAAAACAACGTAATGAAATAAATATAAAGAGAGTTATTTTTTTTCTAATTTTTGTACATTCAAAATAAAAAATATAGGTACCTTTGAGAAAATTTAATTTGAAAACTTTAATTTTTTAATTTGATAAACAGATTGTAGATGTAGGTGTATTTTCGAAAAAAAAAAAAAAACAGTGTAAAAATGTGGCAAACTGTATACTTATTTATGTATGTTCGTCATGGTTGTTTACAAAGTGCTGTACTTATCAAGCAGAGCGGTTGAAAAAATGAATTAATGTATCATTTCTTTCTACCTATTTCAAAAGTGTTTGCAAACATTCATTTAATTTTTTGTTTATTTTCGAATATTTTGTGTTTATTATGTTAACTTTGACGACTCCAAGTGTCTGAAGAGGCCTGGGAACCAGAATGATTTATTAATTCATTAGCATTAATTAATTATTTATTTAATAGCACTGTCTTTCATGTCACATTACTTCCTTATATTAATTTTCATTCCTTTTCATGTCGCACAGAGTGTTTCCACATATTCTTCGCAGAGCTCTCATCTTTAGTGCATTAACACTACATTTTTTTTCGTCCATATTCATTGTCCACTTTTCACATCCATACGACAGATTATTGAAGCTTTGAACTTTTAATACAAATGGACTATTTATAAATAAATTAATAGTCCTGATAAACAGATTGGCGATGTAGGCGTATTTTCGAAAAAAAAAAACGGTGTAAAAATGTGGCAAACTGTATACTTATTTATGTATGTTCGTCATGGTTGTTTACAAAGTACTGTACTTATCAAGCAGAGCGGTTGAAAAAATGAATTAATGTATCATTTCTTTCTACCTATTTCAAAAGTGTTCATTTTTATTTCGCTATTTCTTGTGTGATTGTGTATTCTTTGTGGATGTTATAATTGTTTTGTATTTTGACTATTATAAAAAAAAAAACTTTTTTTTTTTAACTTTGAAAACATATTTAGTTTTTTAATTTTGCTGTGTCTTTTTCTAATATTATATAATATTATGTAATACTCAATATTATGTAAAAGGCCTAGTCCGTAGATATTCTACATTTTTGTCCACGTTATAACTATTCATTTGATTTTTCATACATTTTGTGTATTTTTGTATCCAATTTGACGCATACATTGACCGACCTCGGTAGCCTAGTGGCAAAGGCTCCGACTTCAGATCAAGAGGTCCCGGGTCAGAAATTTTCAATGTGTAATTTAACATGAAATTTTTACTCGGGGTTGGAATCCTATATCAGATTGTACGGGGCCGGTTGACTGGTAGAGAATGCTTCGAGCATTAAGTTCCGCCGGCCATACTGACACCTATGTATGTATAGAAGAGTATTTATTTACTTATTTACATTCATTCATGAACGACATTTTGGTGGATAATTAGAGACAGTCAATCAATCAATTATAGATTTGTTGTTAAGAGAAAATATAAACTAAAAAAATATCAAAACCCCGCATTTATGCATTGTAATTTGCAGGACAATTACGGATTTGTGTTTAAGTGTTCTATTGCCATTTAACTGTTCCTACATCTTTTGCCCTTCCTTGAGGAAGGAGTCGATGAATTCGATCCACGTCATTCATTCTTGGTTGAACACGCCTTCTTTCCAACACATTTCCTTTCAGCCTTTAAAAGTTCTTTCTGTTATTCTATTTGCAACCATTCATTCAAATCACAACTTATTAACTGTCTTTGTAAAAACAACTTTGTATATTTAATTTTTTGTTTATTTTCGAATATTTTGTGTTTATTGTGTTAACTTTGACGACTCCAAGTGTCTGAAGAGGCCTGGGAACCAGAATGATTTATTAATTCATTAGCATTAATTAATTATTTATTTAATAGCACTGTCTTTCATGTCACATTACTTCCTTATATTAATTTTCATTCCTTTTCATGTCGCACATAGTGTTTACACATATTCTTAGCAGAGCTCTCATCTTTAGTGCATTAACACTACATTTTTTTTCGTCCATATTCATTGTCCACTTTTCACATCCATACGACAGGTTGTTGAAGTTTCCGTAGAATAGAGGTTGGTCGGTCATGGTTACCGTGAGGTCAATAATGATGCTCTGATTGAGTCGACCAACAATACTTAACATACACACCTTTTTATTACTTCACATATACATTATCCATTTTCGGTTGTGTTTTTACATCAGACATACCCCTCAGTATTGTCAGCGATAATATGTGCAGGAGAGCAAAACGCTGGACGTTCAAAATATTATGTAGACACATAATTTTACTGATATTAATGTTCAAAAATGATTTGGTAAAAAAAAATCTTGAAATTTTTATGTTATGTCAAGATTCTTTTGAATATGATAAAAAAAAATCTAAATGACCATCTAATGATTGGATGTAACGCGCGACGGTTCATATGAATCAAGTTTGTGAAAGAGTGGTCATTGTTTAAGACCACTTATAATATTCATTAAAAATATGTAATTTCTAGTGAATAACTTAGCGTGCTCCTATTCCATAGCGAGAACACTAATCCGTACCGTTTGACTGACTATGTGGCGTGATTGTATGGAAGATAATAATATTGTGTTATAACATAATATTATTGTGCACTCTTGTACGTGCATATCTCGTGGGCGGAAAGTATTCTCCACGTTGCGATACTAACTTCTCCGCGGTCTGAACACGGAATAAGAAAATTGATTCAATTTATCCGACAGTCGTGATATTGGGACCAGCCCACGGCTCGCGGCCCACTGATATCCCACCGACTCTCACTTTCACAATGACCTTGTCAAGTAGTTTATTCTCTTCATTGTTGTTGATTTTTTTTGCAGACAAATGCAATCGTAAAGGCATTACTTTTTCTTCTCTCCTTTTTAAACCTTTCACGATAAACCCCATTCTTTATTGCTCTGATCATCTGAGTATTTGATCTACATATCTAATATTTGGTCCTTCTCCTTCTACTTATGATTGCTCTCATTTTGACGTCAACAATAAAAATACATTTTTTTGTTAATTACGCCTTACTGGTTGACCCCCCCGTCGAACTCCGACCTAATCCAGAATAAAACAATAATTTTACTTATAACATGAATTGTGTAATAATAAATAAATGTTTTTCGGATGCGGGATGAAGTGCAACCGGTCATAAGTTTGTAATAAAAACAATAAATTCCTCTATAGATGTGTATCTTAAATAATCTAAGAGATGGCGGTGTAGTAGAAAATAAATCACATGTGATAGGTATACACGTTACGATATTCTATATGTTGTTGAAAGAATAGACGTCTATCAAAACCAAATTTTTTTTTTTTTTATATTTATTTTATATACAAAATATTAAGTTGGACCATAGTAAAAATATTGCCATATATTGCCAAAGTATAGCTGTTAATTCTAGCTGATATTGCTGGCCACAAATTTCATATATTTAAGTGTTTTTTGCATCTTTCTGTAAAACAAAAACTAAACACTTACATCAATACCTACGGAAAAGGTAAAAGTGTTGGAACCTTTTGTCTCATACTTCTATAACAAGAATGTGTTATAAAATAATAAAAAAACGAAAATAATGGCCATCGACCATCATCTTCAACTCTAATAGGCGTGTTGACGTGATCTCCGCAGAAAATAATTACCAAGTTGTCAGCTGGTGATGATAGGTGGGTAATTGTTTGAAACTTTTTGATTATGTACTGACATCTGTTGATTTTTTTCTCTAAATTTAATGCGTATACGGCAATTTGCCATTAAAGTGAGAACATAAGAGAATAACTCTTCATCTCAATATATATGTATATTATCTAGTAGGTATTATAAATTTTCCATTTTCCTGTTTCGAGTGGATTTTATATAATACTAGCTTTCCCAACAGCCGTTGTACTGTAAATACCTATTGATAAGAGATTTGTAATTTATACAAAAATACGTTTAAAATATGTTTAAATGTGGAAAAAATATTTCTGGAAGCTCGAAAAAAAATCCATTAAAATCTGCGTACCAATATTTTTAATGTCAATGGTTGTCAGGTCATCAATAATTTTGTTGTTATAGAATTTTTCATAGATGGCGTTGGCGTCGCAGGAAATCTGTTCTATACCAACTTTAATACATATTAATTTTTTTATTATTTCGTACGCATTTTTCAAATTTTTAATAGTTATTCTGTTATCCGGAGCGGAGAAGTATCCAATAAATCAAACATCGGAAGAATCTGTTGAGCCGATCTCGAGTTATAAGTAAGTATTCGCACTAAACCGACATTCTTTTATACCTATTATAGATTTCAGGAGTGATAAGTTTTATAAAATGAGCTTTCATACCTGTGCTTCTGAGGCGTAATCAAGACTTGGCCTAGAAGGTTTTTGAAATTAATGGAAAAGAATGATCTTCCCGCACACTAGAAACTTATTGTTTAAAATAGTTGCTTAGACTAGAATGAAACGTGAAGTAAATATTGGTTATCGTGTTAACGAAAAAACTCAGAAAATTTTTAAGACCTAGATAGCAAAATCAAAGACGTTTACCTAATAAACTGGGCGAGTTCATGAATCAAACTAGCTTTATTCCTTATCCATTTCCCAAGAAGTATTAAGATACGTTTGAGTGGTGCAAGACTAAAAGTTAATGAACATTATCAAACAATTTAAATTACTGAGGTTATTTATTCTCTTAAAAAAATCTCAGACGTCGTTATCAGTCGCGGGTTCGATCTCTGTGCCCGTAGACAAATTCAAATTTGCGTTCGACTACAAACGAAGATTTCGCCAATGTATAGTGCGAAAAAATTAACTGTCCACTGGAACATAATATAAATAATTACTTAAACCAAACAGAGACACTTGTATAAACATATAAAAAGTGGACGGTTAAGTGGAGCTACTCTACATTGTCGAAGAATTCGTTTGTAGTCGATCGCCAAATGCAATTTGTCTAGGCCTACTGTGTTTTGACCGCCTGAATGTCATTTGGGCATTCGTGGACGAATAGTTTGTTTGGCAGCTATTTTTCTTTATTTTTCTTACAAATTTCACAAACCTATTGATCAATTTCATCTTCTAATGATATGTTAGATTACTTTTTTATTGTGTATCGTCCAGTGAACTTATGTAATTTAGGTACTCAGACTCGTCAAATGCAGCAACAAAATGGGCAAAATCCATTTGCAGTTATTGACAAAATGTCAAAGGCGCACTGTGGAATAATTGCCTCAAGTAAGAAATTTCGAAAATTTCAAATAGGTGTCGGTATAGCCGGTGGAACCTAATGTTTGTAGCATTCTCTATTTCTCTACCAGTCAACCGGTCCCGTCTAATCTGAGAGAGGATTCTAACCCCGAGAAGAAATTTCAAGTGAAAAAAAAAAAACACATTGGAAAATCTTACCTGACCTGGAGGGAAACACCATAGTTACCGTCAGCAGCAATGGTATATTAAACTAATTTACGAGTATTTTACTCTGTCCAGGCCTTTATAAAAGTATATTGATAACTCTCGGTTTTTTTTTATTAACTTTGGCACCCAATTTTTCTGCTGTTTCATTTACGGATTTAAAATGTATGCAAATCAAATTAGTTACACATTCAACTTTTAATAGGTATCAAGCTATATGAAGCGAGTACCTCCCCCCCCCTTCCTTGTGTCTTGAAATGTCTTTATAATAATATTTCTCCGATCATTTTTTTACTCTCTTATCGAATGAAAATCGTCATCACGTTTGATTTGTTTCAATTACTATTTGAGTATTTCTCTTGTATGTTTATTAATATGGTGTATTTTGTATAATATGGTGCATGAGTATTTCTCTTGCATGTTTATTTATTAATATGGTGGTTGGTGACTTTCTTTCTCCAATCCGATTTCTTGTTCTCAACCAAATAATTATTACCATTAAATTATTATTATGTGTATTTAAATATTTTTGTTCGATATCAATAATTGTGGTTAAAAAAATATGACGAGAAATTTGTATTTTTTGCACAACAATTATTTGAATGGCACGGTTGGCGAAAATTCATTTTCATGGTGTATGTCATTGGTATATCAATCATCGACATTGGCAACAAAATTACGAGTCTTCCATTTTTCCTACATATTTTTTTTTTATATTCTTTTTTTTTCTTCTTTTATAATCCCTTTGAACTGTAAAAATGTATCAATAACTTTATTCTATTCGTCGGAAAGACGTACATACTCTAATTTATTTGTTATATTTTTGACATCTAGTTGTCTTAGTTGTATATGTGGCAGATTTCTCAGCAAGCTCGAGTTTCTGGGTTCGATTCTCAATCAGGTTAGTTTTTTTTTTAATGTTTTACACTTGAAATTTGAGATTGGCCCACTGTTTGAATATAGGAATAGAACCGATTCACTGACAGAGAGACAGGGATAATGATCCGGATGTACTTAACTTTTTATAGGATAAAAAAGCAAAAAAAAAAATGGATCGGGGGTTTGAAATTTTAATTTTTTAGTGTAAAGTGGTCATACTTAGCTAGCCTTCGACACGAGATTCGAAGATGGTCGTATGCCTGTATTGGTTCGAATCGATCACAAAAGATACGTAAACGATTGGTGTTATGGAAGCATGTTTCTATTTATTATTAGCAAACGATGCAAATTTATTCTTAGAATAGGTTTCTTTTTCAAAATACTATGTTATATCAGATATGGAATAAAAATCACGGTTACAAAAAAATATGATTTATGATAGTAATCAAATCAAATTACTTACTACCATCGCATAGTGATGAAAGCATATTATTTCACCATATTGATTAAAACAATTTGACTAATATTAAAGTAATAACTCCAAAATTGGCCATCAATTTGTCGAGATCATTTTAAAGGTGAAGACAAAATTGGTTAAATTTTAACAATCAAATCTGTCTCAACAAAGAGATAAGTAGTGAAAGGAGACGAAGTTTAAGTCCCTATGTTGTAAACAACGGAATTGCAGAGTACGTAATAACAAGACAACCACTAAATATTGCGCACATAAAATGAATGTGAAAGTGTTCCCAAAGTAGCATTTATCAAATATACGAGTTCAGTAAGAAAGTAATGTGATTCAAATCGAACAACTAGATCGATGCTAAAACATTCGTGTTCTCCGCCTTTATATCGACTGCGTTGATAAGAAATGAGGCGTTTCATGGGTCTTTCGTTTTTTTATTTTAATTCACTTACAACAATCTATCAAACTCGAAAGTATTATTATTTTCATTCTCATTGATAAATTATACTGTTTCATTCGCATCGTTTATTCTATATTATATTTGTCTTAAGTTTATGTTGCTTTTTTATCTACTATGTATTAGTGGACCTGCTTTATTCAGAACATTTACAACAATATTAATTACACCTCTTTTTTGGTTTTAATTAAATCTGCAATATTTAACCAAAATGAAAATTTGAGTTTCAACAAAGCACAGGAGACGATGGAAATCATGCAGAGTTCCTCAAACAAACTTGGCAAGTCCTACACCAACCCATTTTCTGTGCCAGGTACATCTTTACATGTAAAGAGTATAGCTCTAGTCGCTTGTTGCTTCATAGATTTCGAAAAGATCTTCGACAGCATAAATATTATCTTCGTAAAATTATGAGTGTACTGAAGCTTTTAGGAATACCAATGGAATTCAAAAGGGCTTCATTTATATTAATTATTGTCATGGACTTCTTCCTTAGAAAGTTCATGTGATGGTTACAAATTGAACATGAAACCGTAACCGGTTTTTGCAAAAAAATATTAACACAGATTTTTTTTTAACTTTTTCTTCAATTACGTAACTATCTACTACCTCTGCATGTACCAGTAAGTACTACGACAACGATTGTACTACTGCAATACGGTAATATAGAATCGCTCCTGTAAACTAGTTTATGATGATAATTGAACATCAAATACCTACCTTAGTACAAAATGGAAGAGTGGGAACACTCGGCCGAAACTGTCAATATTTTTTATTTCAATGTTTTCGGGGCCTATAGCCATCATTTTAAGTAGTACCTTTAATTTATGTAAATATCACCGTCAATACTTATTAAGTAGGCATTCAAATACTTAATGAAACTAGTGATTATAGAGGAGCTCTACTGTACCTACTTTATAATATAAGGACATCCTGTCGTGTGTGGGACACGATTGGTCGATTCCCTACCTAGAAAATATTTTAAACCACCCATTCATGATCACTCCAAATGAATGTTTTCCATTTACTAGCTAATACCCGTCTTGTTTTACGTTTTTAATTCCGATTGTCAGGCTTGATCGGTAGGTGATTAAGGTAGGTACATAAAACATACAATCTTTACACAAGGCTTAGGTACAAAAGTTCAAAAGTTAAAGATTTGCTCTAATTCAGATGTAAAGGGTCTGAAATTAGAGCATCGTCAGTATATTAAACAAAAAAAGACAAATAAAACAGAAGCAATGATTACAAAAAGTGGAACCGATTGTAGCGACACAGGACAATCTATTAATATGAATAAAATTGGAGAAATAAAGAATATATAATTCTCATCAATGCTGAATGATGCATTCTGTTTCATTAAGCATGCCGTCAATGGAATAAAATGATTTGTCAACCAGATACGCCTTCACCCCTCTCTCAAACCCCCCTCATCCAAGAGCTTCACACTAGGAGGGAGCTTATTATATAATCGAACACTAGTGCAAATAAATCCCTTAGATACCCTTGATAGTCGGTGCATTTTGTGACATTTATTATGAAACTTAAGTTTTTTTTTCAAATATTACTACGAAATTTCACATCATCAACACACGTTTTTTGCTATTAATGAATTGAAAATAGTACACTCGTACCCTGGTTGAAGGTTGATGACAAACTCACAGTCAGTTTTTGGAGAGACATCGCTCCATTTGTATGGATCGAAGGATCGTGAATGCCTCACACACACAATATTTTAACAAACTATTCACTTTCAACTCCACACAGTCAAGAGATTTATTTTATTTACTACCTACTTATTTTATTTATTATGTTAATCTCGATTTTTAGAAGTAACTACGCGTTTCCTTCCTGTGTTAGGCGAAGATTTGTTTATTGTTCGAATTATCAAAAATTGTACCCAAATATTCAAAACTGGTTTTTAATTATTACGTTCAATATTAGGTACATATCGTTTGATTTTATGACTTATTTCCGTTGAAATGTATTCCGTTCAGAAAAATAAAAGTTGTTGCGTTATTAAGAGAGATTTATGGTTTTTTTAAGCGCATGTAAAATTATAATGATTAATCATGTAATTCTATTGACACATCCCATAATTAAACCAAAAAATCAAACTTAATTTTTAATACCACCTGTCTATGCTTATGCAAGCTTCCTACACTTCTTCTCTAATAATAATTGTTGATAATTAACTTTTATTCAGTTTTTCATGAGATTAATGATGATATAAAAAAATAATAATAATAAGTGAGAGCATTTATTATAACCTATATTTGTATACAAGAGTGATGTATTTTTCTTTTTGTATTTTTTTTACCTTTAAATTTTTTACCCCTTTTTACCCACTCAGTAAGGGAAGATTTTTTTTCGTTTATTTACCAGACTCGTTAGCTAAGCCCAAGACCTTATCGCAAATTTCCTTAAGGGCTTAAAATCTGGCTGTTGTATACATAATATAGTCAAAATTTAATTGCTGTCTTATACTCATACGTTAACATTAAATAGAATTTACAGTAATGCTTCATACAACATTTAACGATATAGAAAATTAGTCGTTCTTTTTTTAATCAATCTGTGCTCACTTAAAATGAACACAAATACACTCTTTGACCCTTTCACATTAACTACTTAAAGCTTGTGTCGTGAAATAGGAAGATGGTCGGCACCTGGGATCGAACCCACGACCTCCGAACGAAACAGTATGAAAGCCGGCGTCGTAGCCACTAGACTACCAACCACTTCGAATATATATTGATATCACAGTTGACAAAGGGTATTAATTTTATTAGCTTCTAATGAAAGCAAAAGAAGGAATGTATCAATAAATCTAAAATGATGGAGAAGTGAGAACGATTGGTTAATTTGAAATCGACATTTAATAATAATCGATGAATAATACCGGTTTGAATGGCGCCCAGCGCGGACAACATACATTCTGAACAAATAGGTAAATGAAAATATTATAAACAAATTTACATAACCTAGTTTTACAGTAATATTCATGCACATAGTTTACTTGTATCACACAGTACTTTACTGATGATCGCATTGTATCAAGATGAATTTTACTTGCATTCCTTACAGCTTACGGAAGGAATACCTATCTATTATTTACCTTTTTTATACAATTATTGTCATACTTTATGTGAAAATTTTATAAGTTTTAAAACTATGAAAAAATTTCGGGTTTGGTTCGTAACGAGTAACCCAAACAAAGTTTTTGATATTTGTTCAGTTAGCAAAAATTTATTTTCTTTAGTTGCATTAAACGCCATGTCTGCCAAAAGGGTCTACAAAGACTTATCATAATGTAAGAACATGGATCTACAATTTCAACTACGTTCGTTTCTCAATCTCTAAGATTTACCAATAACAATGACATAATTTGCAAAGGGCTTCTGTAGAGGATGTGTGCGTAATGTTATAGAAATCATAATATGAATCTCCAATTGTGGAGCATTGAACAACCCCAAAAAATTGATTTTGTTCTTTCATGTCTTTGGTAGGGAAAATAAGCACACCAGCTTTCTTTCACTTCTAGACGATGCTACCTTATTGATTATTTGTCTTTTCGAAGATTTTTTATCTTCCTGCTGCATTGGCATCCCGCGATGTACAATGTGAATCTGCCATTTTTTGGAAGGTCAACCTATTGATTTGTTTTCTGATTTTTGTGGAATCTTGATTCGCCCTATGATTTTTGTGTTTGAATTATGCATTCGTACTCTCTAAATTATGTCATACTCATTACTGATATCTTCAACTTTGTACACCCTTTGAATTTTTGTACCTATTTCATACTCTGTCTCGAAGACTTTATCAGCGATATGTTTGAAGTACTTTTATTTCCCTTGTCACAATCCGAAAGGATATGATCAACTAAAATAATATAATCATAAAATGATTGATGTTAATTAATGGCGTAGTAATTAGCACTTCACTAGAACTGAGGCATCGGTAATTGTACATCAACCTAGTTAATTATTTATTCTCAGTTCGTCATAGTTATGTTATGGAGAGTAGCAAGATGTGCTCTCAGTGGCAGCAGCCAACACCACGCATCTCCGTATAGTTGATAGAACCGTTGTCCACTTTCATAGACCAAGTAAGTACACTTTCTCCTCAACGCCAATTAAAATTATATTTTGGCCTCCAGTTATTAAAATTTGTTCGCATCATGGAAATAATTTATCATATTATCGTTATTATGGCCATTGCTACACTGTAATGATCTCTTAATATATAAAATATAAGCGTTATTATTCTAAGACGTATCCAATAAAATCGTGGCCAGAAGAAAATCACACATATCATACGGACTTGCTGTTGATCATGTTGAATGTGGCTAATTAGAAATTTAAATAATTCGAATTACGTGAAAATTGGAACGAAAGTGTTTTGTTTATTTTTCGGATGATTTTAATTTTGACATGTTTTTTGTCAAAATTGTTTTGGAGAAGACAGATTAGTGATACATCATTTGTCAAAGACAATGAAGCAAATACAAATTATATTAATGTTACTGATTTTATATTATAATTTACGTTGTGGTTTTTGGTCTGAACAAAATTTCATTATCGTTGATGTTATTTGGTAGAAAAGTGGATAATAAGCTGACTTCTGTGCCATGAAGGTTGAAGTTGAAACAGCAATGCGAACCTTCTTCTTTTACATAATGGTCCTTCTTCTTAAAAAGATTTTCAACACGCAGGTAGGTATTTATGTCATGTACTTAGTGAACCCGATGATCGATTCTTTGTTTTTGAAACAGCTCCTGCACTTGCCCTGTTTTGGTCCAATTTTGCACAATGCGCAAGCAAAAATCTAACTTCTATACCTGCCCACAATGTCCCTCAACAGGCCCTCTATCTTTCCTATACAGTTATTAGTTTCTGAATGGTTTTCCGTTGCCTTATTTGATAGTTTTTCTGTAGGGGTGGCCTTCCCTTAGCTGGGTGGGCTCGATTTTTTAACGCCGGACATTTGCTATTGGCTCTCTCACTGATAGTAACACCATAGGTTAGGTTTCCCGGGGTTCGAGGGGCCAAAGGATCGACCACACGTGGACGCTAGTGAGTCGGACTTGTTGCTGCTGTTACGCACTGGATTTACGTGATATTTTGTACAAGATGCAATATATCAAGACGCTAGCAACCACTAGAACCCCAACTTCACTCCTCTTTTTTGCTATCAAAGAAAATTAGCAGCATAATATTAAAATTTATTTAAATTACATACATAATTCCTTTTAAACACATTTATGACAGGTTGCATTTGACTGTCATTTGTGTCTTTATCGTCCAAATTTATATCGGAAAATGGGTAGTGTTTACGATATTGGTAGTGGAAAAGTCTATTAATATTAAAAATGATTGAGACGCTGCTTGAAGAGATTTAAAAAAAGAAGCGAGATTTTTTAATCTTTCTTATGCCGGCTATACGCCATCAAGCCTGCAGAGTTGGTTTGTCATGCCATCTGATAGCCATGCATCATCAAATTTACCAAATGCCACTTCAAGCCTGGCATAAGGCCGTGTATGGGCGGCATAAGGGTTACGGCGAGTTCAATGAAAAACGTGAGATCTACGAGTATATTTGTAGTTTCTATTTTGGTTTTTAAAACCACATAATTCGAAAATATAGAGAAATTGTATGATCTCCTCAACTTAACAGTGCGGCGTCTTCACAGGGTGAGTAATGAGCTTGGTCATGTTGTGAATATTTTCCGGGCGGGTATAGATAGATTTAAAAGAGAACTCTCGTTGTATTTTTCATTTTAACGAATTTCGAATCATTGATCAGTCTGTTGGTTGCTATTATTGTGTTGTCGTCTCGTGTCTTTTCATATTATTATTTTTTTTAAACAGTATTTTTCTTTCATGTTTTTGATCTTCTTCTTTTTTTACCATTTTGATTTTTTCTCTTTCTTGTTTTTGATCAATGTTTGATGACGATTGTTTCAGAGTTATTTTAGTCGGATAGAAATTTTTGTATTTATAAAATTTTCTATTTTTTCTTTTTTTTTGTCCTTAATATTTTTATACACGTAGCCAATGTTTTCGATTTGTTTTTGCTTTTTCGACTACTTTTTTATCATAAATTTTAATATTATTTTTATTATTATTGTTATTATATTTTATTATAGTTTTAACTGTCTTGTATTTTTGTTCGATTTATGTGATATGATACTATTTTTGTTTATTCTCCTTATATGTAAAATAAATTACATGTAAAAGACGTTTATGCCGTGGATGATTTAATAAATAAAATAAACCCATTCTTATACAAAGATAAAATTGTTTCTCATTTCCATTAACCAATATGGTTTTGTTGAGTAAAAAAAACATTTGTTGTAAAAGTATAATAATAAAATATTATATAAATCGAAATTGTAAAAGTCAGTGTTGTCAGTTCTAGTTGCAATAAATAATGTGCATTCTCTGTGCACTTCGATACGCTTTTTACACATAGATGAAAATTTTCACCAATAAATTGACATGTATTACCATAGAACACACATCTTTAACGCAGAGAAGAATAAATTATTAATTATAAGAGTTGGTATGCGGATAATTTTATCTGTAAAAATTAATCTTATTTAACATATTCCACAATTTTCTACATAGTTTTAAAACAGAATAGGTAATTCTATATTTACTCTATTCCGAGTATTTGAATTTGTCAGTACCTACCTACTTGGAACTAAAGTAGACATGTTTATCATTTAATTGATCAAAAGTCTAATGTGTTCTTAGTTAATTTGATACGCTTCTGTGACAATCTCCCGTCTATTTTAATTCTTATAGTGAAAGAGAAACTGATTGTAATGCATAATACACTGATTTATGTACCTACTGTTGTTGTTTTTGCATATTCAATAAAGTCTTATTATTACATATGTTTCCTGTGATCACGTGCTGAGAAAATTGTTACATAAAAACCAATTGTCAGATTAATATCTTTTTTTTAAATGGGTCGTTTTTAATTGATCCTTACAGATCCCTACAAAAATATTAATATATACATACATTAACAATTATTAATAGTTGTCTAACAAATAAATTTCTTTTTTTTCAGGTATAAATCACAACCTCAAATCTAAACTAGCTTCGAGTGTAAGAACGGCATGATAATGACATGCACTTTGAGGTAAGTTGTGGACATTATAAAAATACTAGTCTTAAAAAATTCGATTCAAAGTTTTGTGTCGGAATTAGGTTAATCTTCTCAGGTATCACCATAAAACTACTTTGGAACTCATAATCTTTTGTTCTTCAACACTTTTTGTTCAAACACAAAAATGTTTAGAATCTCCATAGACAAAGACTATGATTGAAATGAATATTTTAGTATGTAGATTTGCTAATGATTGCCGGCTTAATGAAAATCTAGCGTTTTATATGAAATATACAATGTGTTTTTCGACATTTGATCAAACGAACCAAAATTGACGCGAAATTTTATTTATCGCATAAAACGTTATCCTGCTATTGTTCAACTGTAGATAAAATGGACGCGAAAATTGCATTGCTATCGTCAACTTTGCTGATGAGTATCACTAAAACGAAAACAGTAGGTACATTACATTTATAAAATTAATTTGTAGAATACATTACGATATAATTTAAAAGTTAGAGACATAAAAAAAACAAAAAATAATCTTTTTCCACAAATATTATTTTTATTTTCATACAATTTTTTCATAGATAGGTGGACTTTTTGACATTCAATTGAGATAAATTATTTGAAGATACGCCGATTATTTGAATATAAATTAATTAAAAATATAATGTATGATTTATTTCAACTTCAAAAAATTTCAAGAGAATAGATAAAAGAACAAAATTACTTTTTGCATTTTCATCGATAAATTTCTGCGTATTATTCGCAGATTTCGTTTGATCAAGTGTCGAAATGACACATTCTATTCTAGGTAAATGACTCATGTCCATATAAAAATGCATTATCATCATTAAACATTCCAAACATTTGTACATATATTACTACATATTGTTGCACTTTTGGTTCTTCCCTACTCCAAAACTTTACGCCGTTTCATCCAGAATACCATACTGAATTGAATACCGTTTCAGAAGTTATTATTATTTTTTTAATTATGCATAAAAATAAATTAAATCAATAAAAAAAAAACACTACGCATACTACTGTAATGTTGTGTATTTCATACTCACACAAACTTCGATGTATTTGACATTATTTGACACAGATCTTTTGTTTATCTGTGGACAAATTGAGAATAGATTAATATTTTTTTTGTATAAAATAACTATAGAAAAAGCTTATCAACATTTCAAATTTGACGTATCTGTCCATGTCATTTTTTTTGAAAGAACATTATGGAATAGCGCTTGCTCAGTTTTTGACAAAACAATCTTAATAATGTTCAAACTTATACTCTAAATTAGTTATGGTCGAATTTCGAGCACTGTCCGACCACTAGTAAGTAATAATAAATATAGGAAATTACTGCAGCCCTATTTTCTTCGCTACGGATGAATTCATCGATATGCATGCGTCTATAAAGTTGTTTCTACTGCCCGTAAAGGTGAAACTAATGTAGTTGTATTAATTTACAACAAATGGCTCGTTACTTGAGAATGTTTTCTCGTGGTTAATAATTAATTAGTTCGAGCTACCTTGACATTGTCGACACAACAAGTTTAGAAGAAGCAATATCGTACGTGCTGCAATCATACTAGTTACAAGCAGTAGGTATGTGTGTAATATCTAAAGCCTTGTTCAGACTACGTTAGTTTGATGAATTCCTTTTTTATATATATAATCGAATAGAATATGGTATCTTGAAGTTTAACATCACCGGTATCAAGTTTCAAGTCCAACGTGTGTGCATGTGATTTGTCGGTTTCCAAAATCCTTATATGAGGCTGTAAAAATCTCTCAAAAATGCTATACTATTAATAAAACTTTAGGGTTTGAAGTATTCCAATGATACGGAAACGAATACAATAGTGAGTTATCTGCGATCATCTGGTTCTTCGATTTTTAGTAAAACCATAAGAAAGTAGTGTCCGAGGAGAAGCAGAGTAAGGGAGCTTAGTATTTGTTAAGATGTCACTGATCATAATTTCGGTTGCTATGGTTCTCTTAAAATTCCAACAAAATTCTCAATGCATTTAATGAAAATAACCAGCACACCTCTTTTTATTCATATAGATCTCAAATTAAGATTCAGCAGACTTGCTTCTGAGTATGGGCTAGATAAGGACACGGTTAAGTGTCCTACCGAAAACAAAGAATTATTCAACAAATTGAAGATTCTCATGATGGGAGATGTCAACATGATCAATTCGTTGCAAGATGTTTTAACGCTGTTATTTCGCAATTACCTAGCCTTCTTTTTCAGTAGAAGATGAACGGTTATACCCATTCAAAAAGAACTAAACTATCATCTTGATTTTCTTATTTTGTCGTTAAACTTCTCGAAACTAAAGGGCTATGAATATTCTGAACAAGGCATTAATTGGAAATAGGAAGTCAAGTTCGCGCTGTACGTACATACTTTGCATTTAGTACCTGTCTGCACCTACGTGTTCTAAATGTGTAGATATCACTTGATTGGATCTCAGATTACAACCAATTCATACAGTCTATATACAAATTATTTATCCCACTGGTATGTGTACTAGTATACTCTTTGTATTTAGATACTGTATTAATTATTATAGTAATACCAAATATAATTGTTCTTTTATCTGTGATAAATCCATATCTCGAGGAAGCGGTTAGTCTTTTTCACTTTAAATCAACCGATGTGACCCCAGTATTAGTTCTCCTTTCCATGTTTTGTTGTTAAAGTAAATAAATACATAATATAAATATCTGTTTTATTCATGTACTTTGTTATTTAAGGGAGAATTATGCAGTTTCTGCCTTCAGCCATTTTTTGCCGATACTAAAAATTCTGTGATATTTCTTAGCTTTTCTTTTTATTGGTCGTTAGCCCAAGTTGTACCTATCTTTTTTTTGTTACTTCAAGCAATAACCCATCTTATTTGTCTTGTTTTATTTTTTGTAAAATAAACGACGGAACTCATGCTCTTTGGTTAATTTGCCAAAAAATATCAAACTCATTATGACTAATTAAATAATATTTTTTTTATTAATTTTATTTTATTCGGTTCAACGGCCAACCGGCTTTTAATAATCTTAAAACACTTAATATAGAGTAGTAGTGCACATTAATAAAAAATAATACCATTAACTAATTTCAAACATTTATAAAGAAAAAAATTAAAAGTGATCTTTGTAGTAGATACGACCAGGTATTGTGTTTCATAAGTGTTACTGATAATCATCTCCATGTCATGATAAGAAGTAGTATCAAGATTACACACTTTCATCATTGTCAATATAATGACTTCCCTACAAAATAATTATTATATCTATGTTTGTATCATTAAAATGAGAAACTTGTTCGGTAAATTCCTTAATTAATATCGAATTTAGGTTGTTTTGAAATTAATACATTTTTCAACAGATGTCGTCAGGATGTACGGCTGAAAAAAAAAGATCATTAAAAAAATAACAGTCAATATCAATAATCGAACCGCATCCTTAAGAAAGAATCTATTTTCTTTCAGAAATTTCAGTAGTCTTGGTCATCATGCTTTGCGGACATTCGTATATCACTGTTCTTCAGGGTTGTCTGTTCTTAAACAGATGTGCGGCGCAATGGAGTATTGGAGCGACGATCTGCGTAAGTGGATGGACCAATAATGCATTGTCGATCTGTTTCTGGCACTTATTCCCGATTCTCTCCCGGCCAGTATCAATTTTTCTAAGCTTTTCTCTCCCCTGAGAGCTACATGACCAAAGTATTTGATATATACGCTCGAGACAGACGGAAAATAGTCTGACTGAGATGCTTAATTCTTGCAGTATTGAGGCGTTTGTTCTCCTTGCTATCAAGAATATGGACGTGAAATTACGTTACTGCTTCTCAAAAAGTATTTTAAAAATATTTAGATAAAAATAAAACCTTTTTTCCCACACACGAATAGATGTTTTCAGTACCTACAACTAACAAAGGAAAGGCAAGACAAAAATTGGCAAAGCATGAACTGTACTGGCTGGTTTTATTTACTTTCCAACTCATGAACAGTCTAAACAATTCAAAAGTTTAAATATATTTTTGACAAAAATTTTAATCAACTAGTTAAACATAAGATTTAAATTGCTAATACGTACCCAATTTCATCAAGCGTGTTGATATCTTTTAACATACAAGTTCTAAGGGCTTTAAGTTGTTCATGTAGCTAGGCCCCTACTGCTCTATTGTAAGTATGTACCTACCATCTCTCTAGTCTTGTATCCGTCTTATATTTTAATATGTTATTTGTATTCAGTTTAAGAGTGCAATTAAAATAGGTACGCTTTTTTAATGAAGGGCTTTGGTACACGTTATGGATGTCGGCAATTTGATAATTATTATTATCAATGTAATTTTATATCGTAGGCAAAACCTGTATTGCATCAGTACCTTGTGTTCTGTGTTATGGATCGTAAACATTTGGAAGTAAGTTTGAATTGGTACTCAAATCCAGCTTCATAGATCTTCATCTGCTTTCTAAGGTCGAGTTTTTCTACTCGCCAATTGTTTATTTGGTTCTAAGGCGTTCAAATACATTATTTTTTATATCAATGTAGTAGAAATCCTTTGCTCCTGGCAGGACACGAACTATGAAACTCGATCCCGTTTCTATAATTTTTTTTTCAAGTTAGCTGGTACCTTCTTGGTGAAATTATCGAGGAATCCTAATACTCGCTTATTATGGACCGCAGATTGTCTTTCTGTTGTTTTACGTTTTTCTATCTTTGCCGTCCATGGAATCCTAGCATGTGACATCAGCACCACATTTCGAAAGCGTCAAATCAAATCGTTCTTGAGGTTGGCCGTCTCTGTCTAATCGATGCCATCAAAGTACACACAATAAAATTGATGAATAGTAATTTAATATGTTGTCTGCCGTTGGATGAGAATAAAGAATGTGGTTTGGTTAAGAGACCCAAATTTTTAGGATCTAAGTACCAGCGAATCTTCTATACCTGCGACATCTTAAAGTCATTTGAATAAAGTATGATAGTTCATTTAATCTGTAAGTAATTATCTGTAAGTATCTCAACAAAGAAAAGGTCTTGTGTGAAATTTTCGACGACGAAACGCTTTATTTACAACGTTACTATGTGATTGTTTAATATGAGTGAGGCGTTATTTTAATGGTAAGTACGCACAGTAAGGTTTCATACACGGCATTTTTATGGGCGGAAGTTGAAACATGAGAATTCACAGCACGATGTTATATTTATCCCGTACATACTGCAAGCGTCTAAGACTGAGGATCTTTTCGTTTTATCCACTTTTCGAGTATTATACGTAAATTGGGAACACCTACGTTTTTATTCACCTTTCTAAGGCCAAGATGGGTATCCATTTTTACAGTATAAAAACTATTCATAGTTCTTGTTTTGCTGGATGTCACTAAATTACAAATTAACAACGTTTTGTCTCACAAATTTTTAATGATCTTCTAGTGTTTAGTTACTTTATTATGATTAACAATGGAAAGATTCTTCTCAATTGGTTGGTTGGAAGAAATTGCTTAAGGCAACAAGCCCGCCAATTGGCTAATATTTTAATTTATCCAATAAAGTGTTAATTTATTAATTAATTATATATTTTGTAATTATTATACCTTTGTTTATAAACATTCTGGTAGTGATCTCGTTGTCGTAAGGCTACTAATGAAATATTTTTTAAAGAGTCAGCCCGCACTAGCGAAGAAAGTAGTTGATCTTGTTCTGGTGCGTGTTATAATAATTTAGCGTGATGTACACGGTAGGTACGTATAATCTCTCAGTTCTGTTGTTGTTATTATGGATAATGGTATCAAGGCCATCAGGTTAACGCCGCTGCGCTGTCGTACGGCAACCCGACGCCTCTTATCGTAAGTAATGTTATATTTGGGTGAAAGTTATGATATTCTAAACGCAACGCAACCTCCCATATCCAGTTTCGTAAAAGGGAAAGACGTATCCCTCATAAAAATAGAGAACCTGTATCATAAAACCAGTTATTCAATCAATCGTAAATTTCTTTACAATAAAAATAAATGGAAATAAAAATGTGTAGTTACATAGGATAAATCTGGGTGTTCTTCTCCCGATATTCATAGCCCGTGGATTATGTGGAAATTTTAATTTTATTCTCAGGAAAGATAAAGCGTTAAGTAATTACCTATTCCATCATAGGTATTTTATATTTCTGCAGACTTATGATTTGTATACATCACAATACACTCTAATTCATTATAATCATTGTTTTATGCATAAGATTATTCAGACGTATTTTAAACGTATAAAAGTGTAACTCTTTATCCTGTGCCCCTATTCTGTAGCAAGTGTAGGGTAGTCACTTGAAAAAAAGTGACTATTAGGCGATACATTTTGTATGAAAAACGTATACGTATCAAATGCGAGAATCGCATATTGACGTTTTTCATAACTGACTACCCTACACTTGCTACAGAATAGGGGTTCAGTAGTATCACTTTTAAATATCCCCGAAGTAGGATTGAATATTGGATGGCGATTTCTTTTTTACTAGGCCCCGCAAAGAACATTTATGTTGCTGATGTATCGGTCCAAGAAATTTGTAGCATTCTGTTCAATCTTGATTGCAACCCTTTAAAAGATTATTTTTTAAAGTAATCATGGGGTTAGTTGTTGGAGACCACAACTTCGATCTGGTAAGCTCGCCCTCTGTATGTTGATTCTGTGATGCCTTTGTTATGTTAAGTTTTTATGTGTTACTCTAACAATGTACCTATAGTAAAGTATAAATAAATAAGTAGGTACATAATATATTGATGCAGATATTTTTTTACAGACACTAATTTATGTTCCTTTGTAGAATTGTCGCATTTAAATTAAATAAATGAACCAATAACAAGCAAACAATTTTTTTTATTACGTATATTTTATTATTTCCAGACAACTATTTGCGCAAATATTCAATTATATCAAACCTCAATTCATGAAAACATGAAACTTGTTTTTCTTTCTGCTAAGATAAATGACAATGCGAAATTTTCTACAAATATTGCGCGCAAAAAATACCATTTTCTGCAATACACGCTTCATACTTCTATTGTAAGAATCAAATTGGGTCGTTATTTCTGGGCATTGTGTTTCATCATGTGTATGAAATAATAAGATATTTAGTCATATATGAAATGAGTGTTGTGATTGTTTCAAGCAGTGTCACATTGATGGACTCTTGCGTGTAACGAGCGCGCCCCCAACTGTGACAGAACAATGAGTCTCTGATCCATTGTGAAAAGTGAAACCTCTTGTTTGAATCTTTCGTTTCCTTAAATAATTTAGAAGGCATTGTTCATCGCGACGTTACACCATTACCTTCAAGGTACAACTTTCATAACACGCATTATTTGTATAATCATTGTTTTATTACTACTTATTTATTGTACTGATGAAATATACACAATGCACGATTCGCACATATTTTCAAAGGGCCTTGAAACTCATCACGCCCCTGCTTATAATATCTAAAAAAAAATCATTCAGATCTAAGGTACCTATTGAATATAAGTTATAAATATTATTCATACAAAGTGATGAAAGGCCATGCGAGTGTAATTGAAAAAAATTGTAGTCAATTATGCGCACGTTGAAAATTCATTTGCGAACTCACACTGGTGAGAAGTCTGTAAAATCTCCTCAAAAGTTTTCATTTTCTCAATCAAAGAACAATTTTTGTTAAGTCTATTAATCAAAAATAACATGGTAGGTATACAAAAAGGAGCATAGGGAGGCATCAAGAGCTCTCCATTAGCCGTGGGGTTGCCGGCTAAGAATAGCACCTCTGCTCTTTTTCCTGGTTTTTCGAGCATCATGTAAGAGGCAGGAAATCGAAAAATCAGATCGGAACCGTGAGGTTGAGCACCTCACGTCCTTAAACCTCAATCGGTCAGAAAAGGCACAATGAGCCTCGGACCCCTTCGAGCGCAATGGAGAGCTCTTGATGCCTCCCTATGCTCCTGAGTGGGGCTTAGACCTCCCGCATTGTGGGTTAGTTTGGGGTGGGATCCGCGGCGGGCTTGATTTGTGTGGGGCCGGCTTTTCGGTTTGTTTGCTTTGATCGAGCTGGGGTTGGTTTCGTGAGGATCGGGTTTGCTGCGGATTGGTCTCCTCCAGGCTGGCTTGTGTTGAGTGGGGGGCCTCGGGAGAATGTATGTATATAAAAAGTTCTTTTTATCTTATCTTGTATTTTTTTTTAATAAATGAATCTGTGTTCACTAAATTACATATGTGTTCACTGTATTATATTACATAATCATTTTTTATTACATCACAACATAATATGTAAATTTATAGTTAATCAATTTTTCTTTAAATTCGTATCCCTTTTTTCTGAAATAAGTTCAAGAATCAAATAGAATGAAGAATGGCCACATTCCAGCCACGGGATTCTCAACTTTTTCTTCCAATTATTTGATTCGATATCTATTGTATAAAATAATGTCGGGTTAGTGCGAACACTAACTTTAACAGTTATAACTCGAGATCTGCTGAACCATTTTTATGATGCTCTATTTATTGGATTTTTCTCTGCTCCGGATAACAGAATAATTATCAAAAATTCGAAAAATGGATAGCAAATGATATAAAATATAATATTAAAGTAAGAAGTATGGAACGGATTAATCGACAACAAAGCCATCTGTAAAAAATCCATAACAGTAGAACTTTTATTTACCGCAACCATTGAGTTTCAAAACATTGGTACGATGATTTTTGATAGAGTTTCTTTCGAGCTTTTAGAAATAATATTTTTTTTCAACATTCTAACATATTTTAAACGTAATTTTGTATGAATTACAAATTCAAAATCAATATTCATAGTAAGGACTACAGGACAACGTCTGTCGGGAAAGCCCGTTTTATATATATCCAGGGAAATCAGTGGTCAAAGAACTTGCGAGGACGTCTAGCATCTTGGCTACTAAAACACTACCGTTTAGTCATTGGTCGCATGTGTGTTGATTTTGCATAATCATTTTCATGATACATTAGCAATGTGAATTAAGATTTGCACAGATATTAAAATACGATTGCTGGTTGCGCGAAAAGTATCGGTTTTGTAATTTAATGCGGTTGCTTATGGCAATAAGAGCTGAGCGAATTAGAAATTATTTCAAAGTTAATGATATATCAGCCGGTAGGAGAGGTGCATAAACGTTCTGAGGTACGCGGCCGCTGGAAGTGAAATCCGGAACTAAGATCTAACAATGCGGTCATTTGTACTGATCGCTCTCGGACTTCGCTTTGTTGGAGCGGCCAAATTACGTCAACCATCTCGTGGCCGTTAGGTATATCCATACAAAAATCATTTTATTTATTTACGAGGGGGTATCATATTATTTATTTATTGATGGCAAAAAAAAAACGGGAATCGCCCTGCGGCGGGGAGGAAGATTTTAGAAACCTATTTTTTCGACCCGGTGACCGATATGGACATTTTTAAATTTTGTTTCCGATGTGAGTACATTGATTTATCTGTGAGAATTTTTTTATTGAAACAATTTTTACCATTTCGGACTTAAAGCCTATGAGACTTTTTTGAAATCTAAGCTAAAGTAAGGTATAATTTTCTCATGAAAGAAAACCTGCTACAAAGTTCGTGTTTACTTTTATGAAAACCATTTTCTTTGAGTTTTTGTTTCCGTCAAAAATTTTCAACCTATGTGATTAACTGTATTTATTTGTTTTAACAAATCTTTTCACAAAGTTTTTTGTTCAATTTTAATGATTAATTTTATTATTTTTATAGTTCGACTTTATGAAACTATTATTTATGGCTCATATTATGACCAACTCGTCCACATGTTTTTTTATTGTCCATAATAATATTTATTTCTTCGTATTATCTGTTATGTGCACGTTTTAAATGTATAACAATCAACATAATTACTCTAATATTATTAATTTCACTTTCATTTTTAAATAGGTACTTTGTGTACAAAGATACGACCTACCTGTAGGTGAAGACATTCATATACAGGCTGTTCTTTTTGTTAATTTCAAACGGCTCTTTCTATTATCTCTTCTATTAGTGAAGTGGTTGGTAGCCTGGTGTTTGCAACGTCGGCTTTCATACTGTTTCGTGTGGAGGCCGTGGGTTCGATCCCAGGTGCCGACCATCTACCTCTTTCACGACACAAGCTTTAAGTAGCTTTTACTGTAAAAGAGTCAAAGAGTGTATAGTTTTTGTGTTCAGTTTAAGTGAGCACCGACACATTTTTATGTATATGAAAAAAAAAATACCATAAAAAGCTTAAACATGCATACTTAATAGGTAATGTCATTGTGTTAGTTTAAAAGGTTATTACCTACTTTCTGAAAAATTCTTCCAGTTACGCGACAATAAAGTCGGGTTAGTTCGAACACTTATAACTCGAGACCGGATGAACAGATTTTTATATTTGGTTTATTGGATAGAATACTAATCGAAAAATGGTTAACAAATAATATAAAAGTAAAGTTAGTATGGAACTAATTACGATAGAAGAACGCCATCTGTGAAAAATTCTAAAGAAACACAATTTGTATTTATCAACCATTAACATTATCGGCACGCAGATTTTTTTATGGATTTTTTTTTTCAAGCTTTTTTTCTAATTTGTTAACATTGTAGCGCATTTTTATAAATTAAAACGCTAAAAGTGAATAAATCTAATTGAAATAAAATTGTCGTTTGACACAAACTGACAGTTTTTTTATTGTTGGTGCGATTAACAGAATTCGGATGGAAAATATGTGGTTTAAAAAAAATGATGCATTGGTCGGATTATCATTCTTTTAAAATCGAATGAATATTCATAGTAAGATCACAGGACAACGTCTCTCGGTCGAAAGCTATAGTTGATTATAAAACGGCATTGTATCAATACACATGTAAAATTTAATCGTATCTTATAAATGAATCAGCCTATATTTTTATTTTGGCGATTGTTTTATTTTTAATGCAGTAATTATGGCTGTCGAATCAAATACGGCGTATGTGAAATTTCATTTTGCCCAACGTGATCTGATATAGTTTCTAATGATCGTCTTGTAAACCAAAACTATTTATGAGGTATTTATTAAATGGAAAACGTAATAAACTATCAATAGAAAAAAGAAACGAAACGGTATACATACATGCTAATAAAATTATTGTTTGTTTATTTCTTTTTATAGAAATTATTATGCATGTCGTATGCTGGTTTCACCTCTTTGACATAACAAACACTAACTAGTGGTCGGCCTGTGCTCAAAATTCGACCATCTAATTTAGATTATAAGTTTGAATATTATCAAGATTCTGTTGTCAAAATTGGATACGTCATATTTTAATTGTTGATATGTTCAAAGTTTTTTCTATGATTATTTTATACAAAAAAATATTAATCGATTCTCAATTTGACCACAGATAAACAAAAGATCTGTGTCAAAAATAATGACAAATATGTACATCGAAATGGGTTTGAGTATATGAAATACATAACATTACAGTAGTGTGCGTACTGTTTTTTTATTGATTTAATCTATTCTTAGGCATAATTTAAAAAAATAATAATAGCATTCGCCAACCCTTCTCTATATAAACTATAGATAAGTTTGCGAAATTTCATACTCCTCCGTCCGTGCAATTTTCGTAAAAATATTCACAAAGTTTTTCTTCACGTATTAATATATTATATGACAGTTGGCCGAGGAGTGCGCTGTTCTTCCTCCCATCAGGGTCCCGAAGACGAGGAAGACCCTCTCACACTGTGTTCCGTTCCTTCGAAGCAGAGCTGAGAGGTTTGGACATGGTGTGGGAGGAGGTCATAAACATTGCGCAAGATCGAGCGCAATGGAGAGCTCTTGTTGCCTCGCTATGCCCCTGAGTTTAAAAGGGAGAATTGTATTGTATAAATATATACGTAGATAAAAGGGTATAATGTAACGTAGAATGTCAAATTTATCACTGACGTCAATGGCCATAGAGTGTCGATATATGCGCGCTATATGATTCACGCTTACGGTAATAAAATGAAATAATATATATGGAGAACAACGTTTGCTGAATCAACTTGTGTTACAATATACAAGAATTTAAGCATTCATATACTTAAATGTATTGAGACGTTAAAAGGGATGTTACCGGAAACTTCAAAGGTTAAATTTTTTCTCAAGGTAAAGGTTGCATTGTTACTGGTAGAGGTAATACTAACTTATTAGTTATTATTGGTTATCCGTTCACTTTCTAAATTAGTGCAGGCATACAAAATAACTAAAGTAATTTAAAAGGTACACAGATGAAATACACGAGGGTCTAATTGTAGCTTTACTGAAGTACATATTTTTATTATTATTCGAGCTTCACATATCGGTTGGCCTTTGAACAAAGGAAACATTCAGTCATTCTGTCCTATAGTACGCAACCCATACAAGCCGAAGCCATATCAAGAAAATAATATTCTAATTTTAAAAAGTTTCAAGTCATTAAGAAAGAAAATTTTTGTTGCGTACCTACACAAAATTTTTTGTTCGATTCAAATGGCTCAATCTGAACTGAATCATTCAGTCTGTCTTTTACTGCTGTTTTGATGACTACTATCCTCTAGTTTTTTTTAAATCCCTTCCTATATCTTCCCATTTCGGTGTTTCGATAGGTACTTGATACTTTTTGAGTAACGCGAACTATGAATTCTATACGATAAACTGTTTCAAAAACCTATGTATCTTTAATCACGCGACATTTGTAATAGACGATTACTACGTATGCGTTCATTGAACCAATAATGTGAACTTCAATGAACGTGTTACTTTTTTATATAGGTATGTCATACTAACTTAGCTATAAGGAATAAAGTCGTGACTGTGACAACTCATATTGTTTACCGACATTTTTTTCCATGTTTCCAAAAGAAACGGAATGATATAAATGTACAACTAACAGTCAACATACGATTTCAATATGTAAAAATTAATTTATTGTGCTTTCAATCCTTCTAGATCCCTATATGTATACAGGGTGAATTGTAATTCGATACATTCCTTGAAAGGGGTTATACTAGAGGAAATATGCAACAATTTTGTTCCCATTAACCAGGAGTCAAATGCCAGTGGTTTTCGAGTTATTTAAATTTTTAGAGTTTTTTTTTCATATTTCCACCTTTTGACCTAAAACTGAAAATTGTGAACAAAGTGCTCCATTTTAGATACCAAAAAATACATTTTTTTAATAGCTAAAGAATAAAGAAGTGGTTGAAGTAAAAAATCAGAAGAAAACCTCAGAAATACGTTTTAAATATCACAATTCAGTTTTTTTCATTTTAGATTTCGATTTCTCTATTGGGAAATAGGTACCTACTCCAAAAAAGTATAATAAACTTGGCGTACAAACCACAGGGAAAAACTTCCCCAATTAATATAAGCTTTACGATAATGTTTTCCATTTTACAAAATTTTTGACAAATTCACTAAAAAGCATATATTCTCGCGTTGTTTCCGCCTGATCTTTGAATACGAATGAAATATGGATGTTTTAGAAATATTTTAATGTTATCATTTTATTAGTTTGTTTTATGTGCTTTTATTGTGTCTGTCATATTGTATTTTATATACCTGTATAATTGATAAACATGTAAATGGCCTTGCCGTATGTAAATAAATAAATAAATAAATTAGTTTAACTCGATCCAATTAATTATGTATTTTTGTTACTGGGGCACAATGTACATTATGCACATATGAACGGTCCGCCTCTGGTTAGGACCACAGGACAACGTCTGTCGGGAAAGCTAGTAAAAGATAAAGGAGTGAAAAGTGGAGGTTCGGTTTCTCTGTCTACTTTTTAGGGTCTTGACGCGATCGATAGAAAAAAATCATAGTAAAGATGCTTCCTTAGCCTTCAAACTTTTAAAAGTATAAGTTTGGAGCAGAAGAAAGTAAAACGGAACAAAATAGTTTATTTGTTGAAACATTTGTGAAGAAAAGATTAATAATTCCTCATGACGACTATTTTCAGTATTTATAATATGAAATTATCCGCTAAGTGAACTGATACAAAGATGTGGAAGTACTGTAAGTGCACTCAGGTAAACAAGACCCTACTCACGGCCCGAGTGAAAGTAACTGACCTTGAAGTTTTGTTTGTTCAATGCCCGTCGTGAAGTACTCGTGCTCAGACTATACGTGCCCATAATATATTTAGGTGCACAAATACGTAGCTTTTGTTTCACAGAGGCTTTTGTTTGTTTCAGTGGTGCTGGCTATTTGCATATCATTAAATTTTATTCATTTTACACTCTCTTCCCACTTGTACCGAGTCAGAACAAAGATCAAATCGACTATCTACGCTTCCCGTCAATTTTTTCTCCACAACTTTCCTACATTTATTTTTAAGTATGTTAATACTACGTAATATCTACCTGATCCGGAATTCCGAACAAATATTGAAAAAAATATGTTACATTTTAGGTTCACGAGGTACGGAGGTGAAGAAGAAGCAGTGACCTCCAAAATCTTTATTATGTTAATTATTACTATGCTAAGCATTGCTTAGTAAGCAAGTACCGCAACCGGTCAGAAAAGGCACGATGAGCCTCGGACGCCTTCGAGCGCAATGGAGAGGTCTTTATGCCTCCCTATGTTCCTTAGCGGAGCCGAGCCTCCCGCATCGTGGGATGGATCGTGGGGGATCCGCGGCGGGCTTGATTTGTGTGTGCCCGGCTTTTTCGTCCGATTGCTTCAATCGGGATAGGGGGTCGGCTTTTTGCGGATCGAGTTTGCTGCGGATTTGTCTTCTCCGGGCTGGCTTGCGGTGTGCGGGTGGCATTAAAAGGGAGTATGTTATGTTATAAAAATCTTATGTCATTATTAAACAATAATATGTCCTAGATAGATAAAAACCTCATTAATATTACTTATATAATATATAAATAAGTAATACAAATGCATGCAAAGTATCCATTTGAACGTGGTATGAATTAAAAATCCTCACAGTTATTATTTTCTGTTTGACATTCAGAACAACATCTTATAGTACCTTGTCTTTTGAACTGAAACTTATAACAACAATTAATCATTCTAATAGTTAATGTATATAGGTAATTTAAACTTTTTTTATTAGTTACGTATTTTTTATGAAGGTAATTTTAACTTTTTTATTACTTGCGTATTTTTTTTATGATTTTTTCAAACCAGTTTCTATACATGCAATCATTTGACAAAAAGAGTGCTTGACCCACCCTGATAAGCAAATATAAGTAATTTTATAACTTCGAATTGCAATTCAATGTAGTTAAATGAATTAGAAACTCATTATAAAAAAGTGTTTCGAGCTAACAACATTTTTTTTGCATATTATTATCTATGTAAATTTATTTATTTATTTGACATTTCTACGGCTTTTAAAGCCTTTTACATTAGATGATTTAGTTAATATATAAAAAAGTGTTTGATAAAAAACGCAAAATAGTTCCAAATATTTTATAGACTCTTGTTTCCTATTTCAGGAATACATCTTAACATATTTTTTATTTACATGATTTGGAATTTCGGGAATTCTGACGAATTTGACCACCTTCGTAAATTGCGAACGTTGTTAAGGTGAAGTGATCACACTAAGCTACCCTTCAAAACAGCTGTAGGTAGAAGTCGGCCCATTGGGTGTGTTATTTGTAAAACATACCTCTTAATATTTTTTATTTTATTTCTTTGAGATCATTTACAGAGTTAAAAATAGTTACAATAAAATTCAACAATAACAATATAATATACGAAGTTTCCTCTCTCTTAAAGCTTGTATAAGCTTGTGAAAAAAGAGGGTATCTGCATGAGTTGAAACAAAATTAAAAGATTATAAAAAATGAATTGTTGTTTGAATACTGCACTGCCATGATGGCTTCAAAATTATTAGTCCTCAATATCAAATCAAATCAATACTCACTGTCTGACCCCACTCTTCTTCACCGCGCCCGACCTTACACGGCTTCGACGACTCACACCATGTCCAAGTAACTCAGCTATGCTTCGAAGAAACGGAACACAATGTGCGGACCTTTTTTGTCAGGAGAATTTTGGGTAAATTATGGTACCACCGCGTCACGAACGAAGCTATACACGGGCACACCCTGCGTAGCCCCATCACTTCTACCGTTATGGAGAGGAGATGGACTTGGCTGCCCGACAAGCAAAATCTGTACTTGTAGCACTCTCAAGAGCGAAATTTTGTATAATTATAAGATACATGCAGCATACTTCGAGCCAGGGATTCGGGCGCACTTATAGGAGCATTTATTTCTATATCGATCTTATAATGAACTTACAGAATGTAAATAATCAATAAATACACTTGAGAAAGCGCAATTGGTTCTATAATGATCTTAAGCTATGCATTCACAATCACAAGCATAAATACTGCTATAAGTATCTGCCATAGATATCTTACTAGACCAATCTTGTTATATGTTAAAGTACCTACTGTATAAAGTGAGTTTTATAAATTGTCCCATGGGAAATGTGCTAAGGGTGCCGAACGACAGTTGGCCGAGGAGAGTGCTGTGTTTTCTCCCATCAGGGTCCCGAAGACGTCGATGACGAGGAAGACCCTCTCATACTGTGAAGATATTTTTTAAATTTTTTGTGTGTTCATGATTTAGTACCGAGCAGTAGTAGCAGTTAAGATAGGTTCCTACTAATTTATTTTTTATTTTACCAACACAAAAAGTTTTGCTTTCTATATTTTTCTTGGTAAACCAAATTACTTATTAAATTCTCAGATAATACATAAGCATGATTTATTGTTATAAATTTACATAAAACCTACATTAAAATAATGTTTAAATAATCAATTTTACCACGTTAGTAGCTGTACTATTTCCTTAATTTATCATAAGTACTAATAAACAGAACTAAGTGTCTAATTAAAATATTATTTTGTCTTGTGTAAAAAAACAGAACAAAGTCAGTGGCTAATGTCTAATATAATCAACATTAGTCTTTTTTCATCATAATTTATCGAATTTTGTGATGTTTGATTGTATTCAAGATAACCTATTTTAAAACTTTTATTGTTCCAATGGCTATGTGAATTGATATGTACCTACCTACAGTTTGTGGACAAATTATTACGGACAGTCAAAAATCTTTGTATTCTTTTTTTATACTAAGTTATACTATTGAGATCGAAAGATCACCAAGTACTTAGGTAATGTAATTTTTATACTGAACGAATATAAAAGAACAAAAACCACTATATTTTTTAAATCGACTCGAATCTACTATTTTATACTTATCTAGGTAAAACGAACTTTCCCGACAGACGTTGTCCTGTGGGCTAACTATGAATATTGAATAAGAATTTTAAAAGAATGATAAAAATGACTTTTAACCAGTCATTTCGACCGATGCGTCTGTTTGAAACCACATATTATGCATCCGAATTCTGTCAATCGTACCAACCATTTAACAATTGACAATTTGATTTAGAAATTAGATTAATTCACGTTTCTCGTTTTTCTTTATAAAAAATGTGCTTCAATTTTAACAAATAAGATAAAAACCTTGAACTAAATCCATAAAAAATCTGCGAGCCATGCATAAAAAATCTGCGTGCCATGCATAAAAAATCTGCGTTATATCAATGGTTGTCAGGTAAATAAACTTGTGTTTCTATAGAATTTACTACAGATGGCGTAGTTATATCGAAACTCGTTACAAAATTACTTTAAAATTATATTTACATTACTTGCTATCCATTTTCCTATATTTTATTTTTTCTTTCATCCGAGGCGGAGAAGAATCCAATAAACCAAAAATGATAAAAATCTGTTCGCACTAACCGACATTATTTTTATATCATAGATTAATTCAACTAGGAAGATATCATACCTGTTTTGAGAAATTTTCAGAAATGGAGTAGCAGTGTTTTTAAAAACGATAAAAGTGATACCAGCAGCAATTAAAAAAGAAACAAATTTTATGTATAAATTGACATTACAATAATTATGTTGTCCCTGATAATTTGGTACCCCAGGTATATGACCTTTGTTGTATGGGAAATATTTCCGATGCAAATGGAGGCATATTTTTTTATTATGGCATTACATCCAAAAAGAATGATGAAGCCAATTGGAGGCATCTTCTTACATTAAAATAATACTTACATGTTTGTAACACCAAAAAGAACCTTTTAGCGCCGATATAATAAATATGTATGTATTGGTTAAACTTCAGTTATATCTCATCATTAGTATACTGAAAGTTTTTTGTCAGTTTTCTATTTTCTTTAAATTATTGAGCAATATCTTCTTCTATTGATAATAATGGAGTAAAAATATTTTTATTTTATTTAACTTCCACTGAACTTTATTTAGGTGCTCAGATTTAATAAAAAAGAACAATACTAGTCAAGTTTTTGACAAAATATCAACAGCACACTTAGGAATATTTACCCCAAAAAAAGGTGAAAAGTCGCGAAAATCGCAATATCACATGTTTTTTTATTTAGCATAATGCGGCATGTTTCCAAAGCCATAGTCACGTATATTTGTACTGTCGTTAATAAAACCGGCCCTCAATGAGTAGGTAAACCTTTCGCTTTAAATGTTGAAAACTTCAACGGATGTTTTCTAAATTGATCTATACTTATTTCTTCTAGGGTATTTATTAGTACTAGGGTTTTTTTTAAAAGTTCATGTTGCCTTCTTCAAAAACAGCATTTCAAGATATCGTGAATATTGAGAGCATTCAGTAAAGAGGTAGGTAGGTACTCGGGTAAATAATGCGGTTATTGTTTATGGGAAACAATACTGGCAAGTTAATGGAAAGTATTCCAGGTTGTGAGACAAATCAAACAATGAACTAATTACGTACACATCTGTGTACACACAGCGACGTGCTAATGACCTACACAACTTCTTGTATTCTCCTCTTACAACTTCATCTTAAAACACTTTGGCGTAACCTTTAAGACATTAAACGTGAATTTATTTTGGTACTTAATTTTGAATATGATACCTCTACGGTGTGCGATATTTGACCTTTACAATCGTAGAAATTGATATTAGGTGAATACTCTTCTTTATAGAATATATAAATATGTAACAGTGAAAATATTTACATATTTAGGTAAAAGTGTTTATATCCTTAGCTATGCGCCCACTTTGTCACAACCAAAATTTGCAATTTACTTATTCTCAATAATGTCCAACTTTTATCTGTATATTTCATTAATTATTGAATATCTACTTGTTGTATACATGAGTTATGTGACATGTTGAACATGTCTCATGATTAAGAGTTTCGGAGACTTAAACATTACCACCTAATGGCGAACGTTGTTAACGTAAAGCGATCACACTAAGCTAGCCTTCGAAATAACAGTAGAAGACGATCGTAAGCCCGTAGTGGTTTATTCCATTTAAATATCGAACATCAGTAATGAATTGTTAGAGTCATTAGTTGTATCAAATTTAAAAAGAGATATAAATTATTACAATTTATTTAATGGACACATTACTGAACCAACAATTTGTCTTCCAGCAGGTTTTCAGCACTCAATAAAATGTCCTGCCCGCAAGATTTTAAGATGAACTGTGAAACTAATTAACTGTAACGAGAACTAATAGAGTTACTACGTAATTATCTTCTACGAATATGTAAGAAAAACATCCGTTTGTAGAATTAGATCGACATCGAACGCAATCATTGTCAAAATCATAACTAAGCAAAATTCAACAAATAATACTATACTATATTATATCGTTGTGTTTCATTGATTCTAAAAAAAGCATGCAACTAGGTGTTTTTGTTTGTAAATAAAATCATTTTCGCCTTTTTATTGTTGCATTTCAAAAGAACTTTAATTTGTATGGAGTATCCATTTCACTACTTATCTGTTTGCTTAATCCATTTTAATATCTGTTGAACATGAGTATTTTTTATCTTTTATAAATTATCTTGTTCACTTAGTACCACTGAACCAACATCGGTATTTTATCTGTAAGACGGTGATCTCGCACGTCATCTGGATAATATTCTAAATTCCCATTCAAGTCTGCTACGCCACCAATCATTTCCTGTAAGCAGAGGGTAGAAAATTTTATTTGTATCATATTTTAAACATCGAGGAATTTTAGAAATCGAAAAGCTTTAGTAGTTTTGAGAGATTAAAAGAACGCTGGAAAATATTTTCATTATTCGTGTTGTATTGGAAATCACGTGTGGCTTTCTTAATGACTTTCTTTGTTGGAATACAACTTAAATAAACAAGTTGGCTTATTGTAGGTAGAGTGTACAATGGCTATTCCCTTACGCATTGCGTCTAATACATCAAAGGCGAGTGTAATCGAGACAATTTCTATGTTATCTTGTTTTTTTTTATATCAATCATGCGACAAGTTTCTTTTCACAAACGAAGCATTGGTGGTTTTTGCAAGTTTTCCAATCAAGTATTGAACACGAAACATTATCTACAGTAGATAGAAAAACCTAGAATATTATTACTTATTTTTCTCACATATTGTTCTAGCATAAACCCCATAAAATGTGTAATGTTAATTTTATTGTTTGCTTACCTATTTTCTTAGGATGTCTGGAGAGATCATCCCAGGCATACTTATTTTCCTATTTCCTATTTTTTCCCCTGCCCTGGCCTCCCTTGACGATGGAGTCGATTCCCTTTCATAAGTTATTCTATAATTTCATATTTTTCAAAACATTTCAGCTTGATACCTTTAACAAATTCAAAATTAGGCCCCTAGAAATGTCTTGTTGTACCTCTTTGAATGCGTTTATCACATGATCGATTGTTTTCCTTCATCCCGAACTGCATGATGGTGAGTCCATTCAAGTCATCCCCGTTCATATTTTTGAAGTGGTACATCTTACATCGTATAATATTCGATTGAATCCACGCCATATCTTTCTGGGTTCTTTGAGGCAGTTCTTTTGACGGTTCAACTAATAATGGTTATTTGCTGACGATATATTTTTCTCCTTTTGTCTTCCATCGGGCAATCTGTACTACTTGTTGCAGAAGCTATCCAGTACGTAGTTCAGGATTTCAGATGATGGATTGGTAGATTATGTGTAAAATGTGTGCTTTGTATGTTTAATCAAAGGTACCATTCATCACATCTTATTCCGTTGATTTAACACCATATGCTTCTGGGTTCTGTAGAGCTTAACAGTTAAAAACAAAACGAATAAAATGAAAATAATATCATCATATTTTACGAACACTTATTGTCGCACTGTTTAAAATAAAATCGTTCTTGAAGATTTCATTTGTTATCGTTGAGTTGTCGAACGCTGAGGTGTGTTCCATATCAAATGTTCCTTCAAGCTGATTGATTTTATGAAGCGACTGTCGTGTAAGTATAGATTTTATGGAAGAAATCAACCAGCCTTTCTAGGTACCACATAGCTGCCGTGAAATGTTCTGATTCGAGCAAGCGTACATTGTAAATATATTCTGGTCCACTTTCTAAACATGCTGACACCATCATCTTGTCGCTGTAGGTCTCCACGTACTTAGTATTGCACCATATAACATTGCATATTATTTATTTGTTCATAATGGTACCTAATGCTATCACACGTACCTACCTATCTAGAAACGAAAGAAAATGCTACATCTAGAGTGTTAGTACTGGTCGACAAGTCTAATAGCCATCAACTTCACCGCAGAGCAAGATTATTATTAATATTCTATCACTTATACAAACTCGTCACCATAATATAGATACAGCTAGATACATTACATCTTCATCTTCTGGTGCCTTTTAGTGGTTTTTGCAACTAAAAAGCGGATTCAGCATAATATCATCCGCAGTCCTGCACTCTCCGGTTGGACTTCTTCCAAAACCCATTCTATACGTTTTGAATATTGATCTTCCATCAAAATTCACTTGCTATATTAATAACTAAAAAATATCAGGTTTACACCCTTTTCTATATTGCAGAATTACAAGTGATTTTGATATTCTTGATATTATATATGTTAAAAGTAATTCAAACAAGTTTCACTGTTCAAAAATATGTACAGAAAATGAGCCAAAATTAATGTAGCTACCTAGTTTAGTTAAACGCATTTGTTTCAAAGTTTCGGAGTCAAACATTACCACCTAATGGCGAACGTCGTTAACGTAAAGTGATCACACTGAGCCGGCCTTCGAAATAACAGTGGAAGACGGTCGTAAGCCCGTAGTGGTATGTTCCATTTCAAAATCGAACATTAGTAATGAATTGTTAGTCATTAGTTGTTTTTTTTTCATTGTTTCAAAGTCTTTTACCACCTGGCTGGAATTCGGCTTTTCAAGTTCGGCAATTTTTGTGCAAAGGTCTCATGTTCAGGGTACTTTATATAAATAGGTACACTTTTTTACTGCGGGATAATGTTTCAGCAGTTGTAAAAAAGTGAAAAAAAAAAAACAATCGGTGGTTAAACAGGAAAGTTGTAAATCGAAACCCTAAGGTACAAAAATAAAGGCTTGGTCAAGCGTAAACTTTGGAGGGTTGAGTGAGTATTTGGGTCAAAAAGTAAGGGGCTACACGGTTAAATAATGACAACAGAGAAAAGCTTAAGAAATGCTTTCTACATTCTTTTACACAAATAATGAATTAAACGCGCAAAATATGTACCTAAAGTTTAGAAGCTACTAAGGAATTTCTTCCACTAAAAACATTCTCAGTTAAATTATAATCGTTAGTGACACGTTAGCTTACTTGGAAAGGGAAAACTAAAAAAATCTCAACACGTTTCTTTTCTTAATACTTGGACAACTTTTATGGCGCCGTTTAGTGAAATATCTTCACCTCAAAGGCGCCTCAACTTAAACAGCGACGAACAGTCTTTAGAAATTTTGATACTCTGATAGTGAAAATATCAAAACTTGCTTGCGTGCATGATTCATTACCATTTTGGTATGTTAATTTATTTTATTTATTTCTATATTATATAATATTTGTCATATGTTACACTAATTACAAAAATATGGACATAATTCCCATATCCTAAATGAGGTACATACAATCGTTTCCTCTCTCGAAAGGGTCTAGCCTTGTGTTGAGAGAGGGAGTTACATGATTTTACAAGAAAAGTTATAATATACTCAAAGTTATACCTACACAATATTTAAAAATAAAAAAAAAACTTCTATATAATCCAGCGTCTTACCCACCCAAGTTGGCATACAATATGTTACATTTTTTGACAGAACATGTGACCCGACTCCGGTATTCACTCAATATAGTTTTTAACGCTTAATATCGCGACATGTTGGTTAAGAAAGATTGGAAGTTCGAAATGACCCTTCAAATAGGAATAATAATAAACCGGCGGAGAAAAATAATGTATGGACGATTGTTAATGAAATTCTTTAATAATACTTAAAACAACGGCAAAATGTCTAAGCGAAAAGTATAATTCACTGGCGATATATTATGAATAACTAAAATATTATAAAATGAGTGGTTACCTTAGAATAACTACTAACAGTTATTCTAAGGTAACAACTAAAATACTAATTTGGGCGAATAAAATACTGACTGGGCGAACTCAATACTAAGTGAGTGGCTTATAAAACTGATTTGAGTTATTTATAGTGAGCCTGTGGTTTATTAATAAATTTAGGTAAAGCTGCTACAGACTACGCCCTCTGTATGTTGATTCTTAATGTTATGCAATTTTTATTGTTTTAAAATCAAAACAAAGCATAAATAAATAAAGGAATATACCATGAATCACCTCGATTATAACGTAGCATAACATGGAATAAAATATATTTTACTAGAAATTAAATAATACAATGAGAGCTGCTGCAATTTATTCGTTTAAGAAATATTTTACTGATCGTTCTAAATATATCGTAGCTCATGATATTATTTTCGACTCGCCGTTTTCAATATATGTTTTCGCCCACTTAGTATTTCATAACCCCATAATCAGTTTTTTGACACCCGCAGTGTTGAATTTATATTCGATCGTTTAAAAACTATCCTTTAAAAGATAGACCTTACATTTATGTCGTGAAAAAATATAGAGTTCTTTTAGATTACTCTGTTGAGAGCGGATTTTTTTGTAAATGAATCTGTGCTCACTCAAAGTGAACACAAATACACTCTTTGACTCTTTCATAGTAAGCTACTTAAAGCTTGTGTCGTTAAAGAGGAAGATGGTTGACACCTGGGATCGTACCCACGACCTCCGCACGAAACCGTACGATTGAGGTTTTTTTATTTTGTTTGCTGACTCTTGAAAGCACAAAGTATAAAATATTTGATGTGGGTGTAAGTATTTTTGGTTTAAGTCTGTATTTTCCGGTTATCATGGTGAAACTAGTCGCAAGTAGTGTGCCCGTGACTTTGTTAGTTTCTATGCAGACGTGCCTAACTATTTTGCACATTACATTTCTGGCCGTGGAATGGCGAAACTATATACAAATAATGATATTATCTTAAGGTACCTACCTATTTGGTTTATGGCTATACATTTTACATAGATTCCCGCATATTTTATTTGAAATCACATTATTATACCTACTTAAATATAAATACAGAAAAAATAGTCCTTGTTATGGTTTATGGTGCCTAAAAATTAATTGGAACTTTCTCTATCCTAAAAATCTCGTTATCCTATGTAAAATGATCCGTGTTTCTATGCGAATTCCTAACTTTAGAACAGATTACTTTAGAACAGATTGATTAGATTCGAAAAAAAAACGGACAGAAAAAGCGGACGTATAATCTATATATTAATACGTGAAGGAAAACTTTGTGATTATTTTGACGAAAATTACGCGGACGGAGGAGTATGAAATTTCGCACACTTATAGTTTATATAGAGTAGGAGTGACGAATGCTAATATTTTTTTTAAAATTATGCATAAAAAATAGATTAAACCAACAAAAAAAAATTACAAACACTACATACTGTAATGTTAAGTATTTGATACTCCCACACACTTCCACAGACTACTTATAAAGATCATAAACTTCATAGAAACAAATGTAAAATGAAAAACGCCTTAAAATGGGAGTAGAATGTTTTTTGAAGGCGGTATATTCAAATGGAAGATGGAGCAGGAAATGGCGGGTTATAAATTGAGAATACATCAATATTGTTTGTCTTTAATAATAATAGAAAAACTTTGTACATATCAACATTTCAAATTTGACGCCACTGTATTTGAAAGAAAATTTTGAAATAGCGCTAGCTCATTTTTTGACAATGGAACGTTAATAATCTTCAAACTTATAATTTAAATAAGTGACGGCCGAATTTCGAGCACTGGTCGACCATTAGTTCATATAACTATGCCACATCCCACAAGTTATTTAAACAAAAACAATCATATTATACTACGAACATGAAATGAAAATCTTTCATTTTTGTTCGTCCCTCCCTAATAACACGAAAACTATTTCAAACTCAAGCGGCATTTAATTTTTAGCTAGCTTTCCCGACAGACGTTGTCCTGTGTTCCTAACTATGAATATTGAATTTGAATTTGTATGGTGATGAATTAATTATCATTTGACCAATGTGATTCCGAACGATGCGTCTGTTTTAAACTATGTATATTCCATCCGCATTCTGTCAATCGCACCAATTGACAATTTCTGTCAAATTTTCAAAATTGGAATAAAAATTACAAGGTAAAAAGTTCTAATAAGGTTGTCTACGTAGAGTTTTCTTTAATTTTCTAATTTTCCACGCACTTTTCGTAATTTTTTTCTTCTAAAAGGACATTCTCCTGATAAAAGCCTACACGACAAAAAAAGAATTAGCGAAATCGGTCCAGCCGTTTAGGCGTGATGCGATGACATCGGGAAAAAGCTCTCCATTTTTATATAAGATTCGTTCCGATTCCTCATACTGAGTAAAACAAGTTGAAACTGTACAAAAAAAAGCTTTAACTAATCTTAAATTCCATTTTCAATTTCGTTTATATGATTAACGATAACAGCTCAAAATAAATGGATAAAGTAAAAAAAAATCATTAAACTTTTTTTCTGTAACTAATAAACTGTTAAAGTTTCTCCTCATCGCAGTCTTATCAGCGATGCTACGTTTCTGTTATCCTTAATCACTGTAGCACATTCTCCAGTCACGATACTCTCCTCCTTCTATCCTGTTTTTCTTCACAGGCCCGTGTGACGTTTTCAGTTTTCAGATCAGTCCTCGATCATCTCTGAATGAAAAATCTTCATGAACAGTGCAATTAATTATTTTTCTTTTTTATGTGGTTTTCGAATATTATGTAAAAATACTACATCCATTATTTTAATTGGTAAGGGACCGCGCGAATTGCAAATTAGTTGGTAGGAGTTTAATTGGCGGCAGACTTAATTCGTATGAAACCAACTTTTTAGTTTGTCGAATCGATTCGACTAAAAAGTTGGTTTCATAGAAATTAAGTCTGCCGCAGATTAATCTCCTTCCAACGAATTTCAAATGTGCGCGATCCCTGAAGAGTGTGCAGAGCCTTCGATTTTTACCATCTGTATAATGCACAATATACACCTAAGAAGGAAAACTCACAGTCCACGTGACATTGCCATTTTTTAAGTCTGCTGTCATTACGGTGTATTTTTTTTGGACTGATAATCTTGTAGTGCCGTGTTTTCTAATTGAATACGAATAATTGTGCGGTCCAAATTGTTCCAAAAGGATAATATTATGCTAAATTACTTACTTTTCGAGTCCTGATGTATACTCTGCCACTCCAGTATGCGGCGACGAAGATCGTCTTGTCGTTAGCCAAAATCAGATCATCAGGGCTACAGCTCTCCCTCATCAGTAGGCAGATTGGGAGATGATTACTCTCCTGGATTGCTCCTGACTCTGCCCGAATTCATATCTAGGTGTCTAATGTCCAAAATACAAGTTATCCTAAGGTTCTGTCAAGTGTTTTATGAAGAAAAGATACCTGATCCGCTGAGACTTATCCCTATCTTTTCGATAGACATTATAAGCTTGCTTAACGCGTCTCACCAATGCATAATGTTCAAGATAGATACAAAAGTACGAGAGATGAGGTTCTTGAAGGGTGCGTTGGTAGAAACTGGCTCTCTGTCAGCCGCCCTGAAGTATCGCCCGCTAGATAATTGGATGAATATGCTTTATCAGGTGGAATCGCGTGTGCGGTAGAAAAGAGATAGACATAGATAGTACCTAGTTTGCTGTGATAATAAACAACTTTATTTTCACTTGGTGCAGACAGTGTGTCAGTGGGTCGCGCGGAGTGGCTGCTCCGTTCAGTCGGGTTGTGGCAAGTGTGCGCTCAGCGCGCCTCCGTCTCTGACAAACTCTGCACACGTCTTCTTTACCGCAGTGCCGTGATACTTACATACACCATGTTTTAAATCAGAAAGTACGCGCGGAACATTATAATATATTATGAAGATGACACGCGAGAGAAATTTCATAAAATTCATCACTAGTTTATTATAATGAAACGATAAATGTGCTTGTTGGACCGTTTCTTACCAAATGTATAAAATTATTATTCTGTGATGTGTGTTGTGTATTTAAAGAAAAAGTGATTAAGTTTTTTGTATATTTGGTTCTTTCCAGAAATCAAAACGACTACCCAAATACTTAGAAGACACTTACGATGAAGCGGACGAGATATTTGTTTGTGGCGCTAGCTATACTTTGCTTACAGGTGAGATATTCAACTGTTTTCTATGAACCTAATCTTTAATTATTTTTTATTGTCAGCATTCCAAATTGAGGACTTTGCTTTTGATTAATTCACAACTTTTTTAAATTTCGTTTTCTTTGTGGTTTTGGGAAAGAGAAAGTGTAGTGCAAAGAATAAAGTCAATAACTGTTTTCATCCTGTCCGCCTAAATATAATTGATATTTTTTTTTATTAAATATAATAATTTTGCTTTAAACAAAACCAAATAATTTAATTAAATATCTAATTATGTAGTTTTTCATGATTTTTCCTATTTTTTCCATTTCATCAGTCGTCTTTGGAAAATCTTCCTAAGCATCGCCAAAAAGTGCTTATATTAGATTTTAAAGTTTAATTTTTCAACCGTTAAGTCTTGGTGGAACATAATTTTTAAATCTCTATAATAAATTAAAGATTTACTTAGTTCTTTCAACAGATATTAGTGAAAAAAAAAAACGGAATAAATCTTTCTATATTTTTAATCTAAAATTTATTAGTCAATTAGATTTTCTTTTCCTTCTTAGATTCCTATTTATTTTCCTGAACTCATTCATGATTATAAACTCTGAAAACACATCATCTACTACATATGTATATTATGTTTTCCACGCCAACGTGGAGAAGATTATGTGATGTTCCAACAGGAACTCACCAAATAAAAATAAGAGATGAGAGAAATGATGTAGGTGTTAATAGGATAGACGAACTAAATGTATCTTATGTTTTTAAGACTAAAATAATAATGTTTTTAAATGATATGGTTGGGTAAGCACAAAACCTACTGTCTTATTACAAGGTCCCTTATTTTTTATCCACTTTGTTCCTTACTGCAGAACATGGGCCTCCTCCCGTCTTTATGTCATCCCTCCATTTGGTAGGTGGCTGCTCTCGTGGTCTTTTATCCTCCCTTTGTCTCCAATTCAGCAGTCACTTCGTCCATCTGTTGTCCTCCATTCTTGCCGTGTGCCCCGTCCATCACCACTTCTGTACAGCTATCAACTCAACCACACCAGTTTCTTTAGTTTGTCTGAATATCCAGTCATGTTTCCTCCAGTTTAATGCCCAACATTATTATATCCATCTTCCTTTGAGTTATTCACAGTTTACTGTTGTTATATCTTGGAAGGCGTCGGCGTTTATTGTCGAGACGTAAATGTAAACTGTTTGATGTGTGTGTGTTGCCCATTATTCTCCTGTATGAGTGTGAGTCCTGGAACTTGACCAAAGCCCAAGAACAAAAAGTGTCTGCATTTGAAACAAAATGCCTCAGGGGAATCTTTGGTATAAGAGGATACCATCGCATCACGAATGACGATATACGCCGGCGCACCCAGCACAAATTCATCAATTCCACCAATGTGACAGAGAGAGGAGAATATGTGCTGAGAGAGTTTGACATGGTGTGGGAGGAGGTCACAAACATTGCACAAGATCGAGTGCAATGAAGAGCTCTTGTTTGTATTTATGTATTTATTTCATATCTTGGACATATTGACTGGTATTCTCAAATTCACGTTCCAACTCAACGCAAGAAGCTCTTGCTTAGAACTTAATCGGTTGCCAGTAGTTACGCATCTAATGTATTGGATAAAACATTTTCAGAATAGAGAAATGTCAAAAGTCTCAATAAAAATTGGATATAACTCAATTCAATCGTCTGTTTTTCATTTCAGAATAACAGTCATTATGTAGTTCCAGAATTGGCCAAAGTAACTCAGAATGAATGGCGTCGACTATACAATACATGTAACTGTTACTATCGGAAAAAGGTCGAATTTCCCGCAGTTCTCAACGTAGTAAAATGAAGTGGAGACCCTAAAGGACGATATAACTGGTTTATAGTCATTCACACAATTAACGACATATTTCTATGTCTGTAGACCGACAGGTTTTGCTGCGAGAAATTGATAAACTATGAACTAAAAACTGAAGGAAAATCAAAAAGAAAATGCGAGACAAGAGACATTATCTTAATATTGAAATCAGAGATGAAGAAGTACCTACCTAAATATTATTGAGACGAAATGTCATTTTTTTAAACTAAAACTTATTAGGTATCCTTTTAGAAAAATACTTGATGTGCACTGATAGTTAATATCCAAGTATTTAAAGTAAGACCTTTCTACTATGTTTATTATTATACATTACTTTTTTTATTCCTCCACTTCCACCCGAACTCGAGTGATTTTGGATTTCAATGGATCCAGGGGGGGGGTCACGGGGCCATGACCCCCTTCGCTGGGGTGGGTCCAGGCCCTAGGTGAACCACTAATTAAAATTGTTAAACATAATGTTTTTATATATTTTTTGTCTTTTGAGTACAGTATAGACTTACATTTTATTAATAAAATACCCACTTTTTACTTGTATCTATTATTATAAAAATTATATTATAACTTTTTGTGACTTGAATCCGGACTTTGGATCCGCCCTTGTAAGAGAGTTGGGTTAGTTTAGGTATGATTAGGTTTTTATTTTTCAGACCTTTTCCTCTCATGCTGTTATTAATTCTCTGATTTTTATAAACTACTAGCTTTCCCGACAGACGTTGTCCTGTGTTTCTAACTATGAATATTGAATTCGAATTTGTATGGTGATGAATTAATTATCATTTGGCCAATGTGATTCCGAACGATGCGTCTGTTTTAAAACATGTATATTCCATCCGCATTCTGTCAATCGCACCAATTGACAATTAATTTCTGTCAAAATTGGAATAAAAATTATATGGTAAAAAGTACTAATAAGGTTGTCAACGTAGAGTTTTCTTTAATTTTCTAATATTCCACGCATTTTTCGTATTTTTTTTTCTAAAAGGACATTTTCCTGATAAAAGCCTACACGACAAAAAAAGAATTAGCGAAATCGGTCCAGCAGTTTAGGCGTGATGCGATGACATCGGGAAATAGCTCTCCATTTTTATATATATTATAAGATAGGTATATACCTAATAGTTTTCTTCCCAAAGTGAAAACATCATTGTTACTGTAGACTTTTCCTCTAAGCAAAAACTTTTGAATGTAACAGCTCGGGTTTGATTACGGGTTTTCCTTGGAAGGAACTGTTCGACAGGTAGAAAGTTGCTTTAGATAAAAATATACAGTAGGGGATTAGAAAAAAACAAGCAGAGGAAAGTGTGCGTGTTTTGAGAATGGCCCATAATTATTACGTATAGGTACGTAATTTCTAAACCGAAAGCTATAAGCTTTTTGGCGGTTTACCAAGGGGTCTAAAAATTGCAAAATACTATTAATTGGTTAATGAAAGAGCCGCCAAACAGACACACCTAATATAGTTCATCAGCGATGTTTTCCTTAAGCTACCTATGACTTATTGCAGTCTTGTATGCTCGCCACATAGCTTATCGTCTCAATAATTCTTACTTCAAATAATTACTATGATACGAGAACCTGATGGAAAAGAAATATTCCCGATAATATGTAGATACATGTTTTACCCCAGATTTTTTCAGTTAACCATGATTACTAAGTATAAAACATGTAGAAGACAAAACATTAATATTTTGCTTACTTTGTTTCAGGAAGCAAGATGCGATGCTCCTCTAGTCGATTCTTCTGCTCTCCCGTTGGAACATCGGGGGGCAGCCGAACCCCCACAGCAGAGTGTTTCGAGATCAGATGAAGCCTGGCCATTGGCATCTCCAGATAGCCCACAAATCAAGCACTTACAGGTGCAATGTGAAAAAACGCACATGAGAGTAAACATTGAATTCGACCGACCATTCTACGGAATGATATTTTCGAAAGGATTTTACAGCGATCCTCATTGTGTACATCTCAAACCAGGAACCGGCCACCTCAGCGCAACCTTTGAAATATTCTTGAACAGCTGCGGCATGTCCAGCTCAGCTAATCACAATGTAGCCGCCTATGGAAGTCCTGCGCCAAGTGGAAGCTATGTAGAGAACACGATTATAATTCAATATGACCCTTACGTCCAGGAAGTATGGGATCAGGCCAGAAAACTCAGGTGTACTTGGTACGATTTTTATGAAAAGGCCGTGACATTTAGACCATTCCAAGTTGATATGTTACACGCTGTTACCGCGAACTTTCTCGGAGACAACTTGCAGTGTTGGATGCAAATTCAAGTCGGAAAAGGACCTTGGGCATCCGAAGTGTCTGGTATAGTAAAGATTGGACAAACTATGACGATGGTTTTGGCTATTAAGGATGATGAAAATAAGTTTGACATGCTGGTAAGAAATTGCGTAGCACACGATGGGAAACGAGCACCGATACAACTCGTCGATCAATACGGCTGTGTTGTTCGGCCGAAAATTATGAGTAGATTCCAGAAAATAAAGAACTTTGGGCCTTCCGCATCAGTGGTGTCGTTTGCTTACTTCCAAGCCTTCAAATTCCCAGACTCAATGAATGTTCACTTCCAGTGTGTCATCCAAGTATGCAGGTACAACTGTCCCGAACCCAAGTGTGGAGGACACGGGTTGAATTCTGAATATGGAGTACCCTTGTTGGGCGGAAATAATATTGGCCCAGGAGAATATGGAGGTCCCCACTCAGAATATGGGGCACCACCTCCAGTACCACACTCCGAATATGGCATACCTGCTGCTTTCCCAGACCCCCGACACCCTGCGGACTCAGCGGGAGCATTTTCCGATAATCACGACGATATAGTGCCTCCTCCTCAAGCGCAAGTGTCTACAACCACATCAAATGCACCCAACCTTTCTTCTCCAAAACCTCATCCCAAAAGCGAAGACGAAATACACATACCACCACCTCCACCTCCCGGTAAATACAGATATAACACTGTGAAGAGGAAGAGTGGAATGGCCGATGATTCGGAAGGTAACCTCATCAAGTTGGGAGGAAGACCGAGATCCGCCGACGGGCTACCAGACATCCTAAGGGGAGTGCGAAGAAGGAGAGATACCGATACCATGGAGTTTGTAGTAAATAGAATTTACAAACGAGAAGCACAAGAAATGACGGATGTTAATACCAGTAGAATAATTCAAGTCGTCGCACCCGGAGATGTTAATTTTGCATTGAACAATGCAGCTGGAAATGAAACAGTAATAGTGCAATCAGCCAGAGAAGCAGATCCAGAAACAATCTGCATGTCTTTGCCAAGTTTCGTTGGAGGTCTAGTGATGCTTTTGTTAGTTCTCATCGTAGCCTCTTTAGTAGCCGCTTTCCTCCTAGTTCGAGTACGAGCAGTGGACCGCAAGAACGCCGCAGCCACCTTCATGGGGACGCATTACGACAATGCTGAATTCGTCAAAGTAGCAAATTAGATGCCATCGTCGGACTGTTTCATAATCATAAGAGACTGTGTATAAAAGTATGTAAAAATAATTTTAAGACTACGATAAAGGTGATGAAGACTTTCTGTGTATCCAAAGATCTTCGGGTGCTTCCGGCTGAGTGAATGTCACTGACGACATCGTGTGCCTTCCACCCTTTTCTTCCTCCCTCTCACTTAACTCAACTCTTAGTTCCCTTTCTGCGGCGTGCGGGTCCTTCAAATACCACGGTACTATTTGCAGGACAGTGATTCTCAAACTAACCATAATTTTCTTTTTATATTAATATGTACCTACCTTTAAAATATGATCTATGTTTGTCGCAATGTACCCAGTCAAATACTTATTTACCTACTTTACGTGTATAACGAATTCCACTTTTATTTATTTTAGATGTAATTTTATTTAGTATTTATTTATCGAAAATAAATGGAGACGAAAATATGAGAATGTTATAAAAGATCAAACCACAAAGTATTGTAAATTTGTTTGTTAAATTAAAACAATTAAACTGTTTTGCTTTTTTATTACATTGTATTACCGAAATCCTCTTACAATTAGTTTAATAGAAAACATGGGCACCAATTAGTGCGTTCGATCAATACATGAATTAAGTACAAATTAAAACCCGAAAGTTTGATGAAAACAAATAAATTAGGACGATATTAGAAAAAATGTGCTTTGAAATCAATAATTCATGGAACTTATATGGAATACAAAATTGATTTGAATTTTTCGAAAAGGATTGTCACAGAATAATATTGCAAGAGTGTGAAGTCGACTTTTTAGTCCAAGAGCAATAGAGCTTGATATTCCCATTTGTCATGTGTGTGTCAGGACCGTTGTAATAGGTTGACATGGTTTGGGCATGTGGAAAGAATGGATGCAAACAGAATGACAAAGATAATTCATAAGACTGAAAGGAAGGTGTAAGAAAGCGTGGCCGACCGAGAATGACGTGGATCGAACACATTGATTTCGTCTTCAAGGAAGGTCAGGTAAGAAGTAAGAGAAATAGGAGAGGGTGTATGAGAAATGTTATGTCGGTGGGAGAAGCGAAAAAAGTATGCTTGGATAGAAAAGAGTGGAGGTTCGTTCTCTCTGCCTACCCCTTACGGGACACGGCCTGAGGGGTAGACAGAGAGAACGGAAAGTTTTCAACCTGCCTCAAAAACCTACATAATATAGTGCCTAACAGATCTCCTACCATAAGATTGAAATGGATCGATAACAACCTGAAGAAAGGTAGATTCACCATCAAAAGAAATATCAGAAGCCGCTTGTGATATGGTAAGTTTGATTAGCGAAGTTTGTCTTGCTGACGCGAACTATGTGGAACAAGTGGGGAATGTAACATTTACTAACATGACCATTATGTAAAAGGCTTTATCATGTGACTGCTATTGGACTAGGGTAAGGTAAGTACCTACTTAATTACTTAATAGCTATTGGTCGGAAAATTGGTCTACCCTTTTCGGAACTTGCCTTGAAAAATAATATGGCGCAACCTGGACAGGTGCTTATTATGTGCATTAAAACCTTCCTTGTTGCCTTTCTCATCGAGAAATATCATCGAACTTGCATCTTTCCCTGACCATTATATTTCTCTATTTCTTTCCGGAAAGATTACATTTCACCTTAAAAAATACGAGTTTGTAAAAACAACTTAGCCCAGTTTTGTCTAAGTATTTCTAAATAGCGCTGTTCTTCCTCCCATCAGGGTCCCGAAGACGAGGAAGACCCTCCCACACTGTGTTCCGCTCCTTCGATGTAGAGGTGTGGGATTTGGACATGGTGTGGGAGGAGGTCATAAACATTGCTCGAGATCGAGCGCAATGGAGAGCTCTTGTTGCCTCCCCAGTCCCAGAGTGGGGTGTAAAAGGGAGTATTGATTGATTTCTAAATAAATGACAACCATCAAAAGATTAACAATATTAAAAAAAAAAAAAAAAAAAAAACAGGGAAACCATAGCGATAATTATTAAGTACTATAAATATTATAAAACCTGGTTTCGTGTGAAACAATAAATAAAAAGTCTTAAGACTTTTACTGTGCACATTTAAAATTTCTGTTCTTTGAGATGAGGCTAGAGAATAATATCTAGTAGATACCCTTTATACAAAAACTCGTATCCATCTATTGAACAAATTACAAAGCTTTAAATTGTCGAAGCCACCTAGTTAAAACAACACTGAAGTATATAATCTAATCATTCATTCATCTTTTGATGATGTTTCCACCCATAGATGGAGCTATCATTAGGGCAAAGGAGTGAAGACTTGAATCTCAATGTTAGTATAGGACGGTACCGTTGAGTATCCTGATGTTTCACAACAAAATCAATAGATGGCTCTAACTGTATATATTTTCAGTCGTAGAGAAGATCGAAGGAATTAAGACTAGGTACATAGGTTTATTATATTTTTATTTACCTATATATATTTTATATTTGATGTTTTCTTATATAAATCGAAGAAGATAATAGGGTTAAAGGCCTACTTATACGACCTAAATACAACCAAAGCTTTTTCGAGTAGCAACAAAATAAGCCTCACGCCACGCACACGGGGTTCGGTTCTTTTCTCAGTTTACCCTTATGAAATTAATGATTCCAAACAAATTTCTTCATTTAAAATAAAATATCCCATTTTATGATTGGTAAGTTCGTAATTCACTATTTTCGTTGAATTACTCTAACCCAGGGCAGGGCCCCAGGGCTGGGCAAACTTATGGATGGCGGGCCAAATTCAATAACTCACAGTGAGTGGCGGGCCGCAAAGAAGAAGAAAATATATTTCTTCCTTTTTTTTGAAAAAGTGTAGGTATGCATTTGAATGGGGATACGCACAGTAAAAGTAGGAACTCGCTTTACGGCATGCCTACAGGTAGAAAGCCGATTCCGACACGCGCAGACCGGCTCAAAGATTGTTGTCTATGGTTTCAATGCATTTAAATGGGCATGCCGAAAAGCGGATTCCTGCTTTAGCTGTGTGTATCCCCATTCAAATGCATAGAGACATTCTTTGCGCCAGTCAGAATCCGCTTTCTACATGTTCTTACCCTATGGATTGAAACCATAGACAACATTCTTTGCGGCGATCGGCGCCGGTCGGAATCGGCGTTCTATGTGTTTTCACACCAACACGAAATATTTCCATACGCATGGCAAAACCAATCCTGCTATAAAATATTTTTCATATCAAGGTATATTAATCGTCTCTAACATCTTCAGTAGCTACTCAAAAGAACGTCAAATAAAAATAAATCATTGAATTCTATCCATTACCATAAAATGAGAATTAATAAAGATAATAAGACAAAATGCACGGTTGCTGGAAGGGATAAGGACGATAAGGTTTTCGCAAGGGTTTCCTGGAAGGCGTTCCTATCGGGAAGGTGAAGGCACTACATTTCGGCAATAGAATTTCTCAAGATGGCATCTCAAAGGCTTAGAAATACTCTTGTCTGGAGTGTTGCTAGAGATCCGTTGGTCGGATTACACCACAAATAACGTGCAGAGCCGGGGAAACACGGCAGCTCATCAACATAATTGCCAAATGGATATGCCATAACGTCAGTCAACCCGGGTGATCTTTACTATTGTCTAAGGAATGGTTGAGGGCAAAAACCAAAGAGGCCGCTCTGGAGATAAATATTTTGTTGTTGTTGTAGCTGGGCCTCGGAGTCGAGGATCCCTTTCGCGTTTACAAGAATATTAAAATAAATAGTATTTGATAAAAGTTGAAATGTCAATATATATAAAAAATTTAAAATTATATAGGCCAGGTGATCGGGAACGTAACAGCAGAGTGTACGAACGGAGGAAATCAATCATAGGATTGCAACCAGAAAGTGGGAATCATCAATTTACAAATCATTAATACAATATTACCTATATTACAAAAATATAAGACAAGTAATTCCTACAGTTACCTAACTGTTTTGGCTCCGCAACGTAAGGGCGTGGTCTTCAATCCGAGATCCGAACTGATTCATGGTGCTTGCTAAGCTCCGTTCGGACATCTCTATGTGCCACGGATTTTGGAGTAAACGAAATAACAAATCGAACGTCATTATTTCTGACGATTGCAAAAGTGGCTTTTTACACCACGCACGAGTGAATACACGATGTATCTGACTATAATTTTTTATTTCCATTGTATATTTTTCCTTTCACAATTGTTCAATTGTCTTTTGACAACTTTTTATAATTTTTGCAATTTTGTAGTCTTTTATGTGAGTTATTATTTGTATTCCTGTGCATATATACAATAATCATTGTTGTCCTGTTTCTGACACTCCCAAGTGCCTAAATGGGCCTATGCGTGGGGAAGTAAATAAATAAATAAAAAATAAAATATAATTATCTCATGAATTAGGGATACCAACACGAAATGGTTGATTCGAATTTTCTTTCGAATAATTCTAATAGGTAATAAGTGCAAAGGGGTTAAAAAAAATTCCTATAGATACGAAAATTTTACAGGTCATATTCTTTCATTGGTCGCTAGAAGAGAACCGAATGAAATAGCATATGTGTGAAATAATCCTAGTTACGACGAAATGATAACACACCCTCAAACTCCCCCGAAAGACTTTATTCATGATTGATTGATCTACATAATAATTCAGAAATGTTTTTTTATTTGCTTTTTATCGTATATGGGAACATCACGCTCAAAATACAAATGCTACGTCAGATATGAATCTGCGCAGAGCCGTGCAAAATGCTGGAGAAGGTTCTTAAATACAATATGCTGCATTAACTTTATATTTAGAGCTATTTAAAAAACTATTTTTTAGAATCTTCATACAAATTTTTCAAAAAAGACAGTAAGCCTTTTGGAAACAAAATTACTCATGTAAACGTTGAATGGAATCTTGGTATTACGGTATGAAAATGTAATAAAATAATTGGAGATTGATTTGTTATACATATTATAAATGTTATTCAAATCTTATTATTCTCAATAAATAAAGATTTAATGAAAAAATTTGCAAAATAATTCCTCCATTTTGAAGTTTGACATATTTTAGTGACATATAAGGTCGGTAAAACAGCTGCCTTTATCACACATAGAGGTTGTAGGGAATGTAGCTAAGATTCAAACGATAGAGAGAGTAAAACTTGCAAATTATGTAGGTAGGTTCGTATAATATTATTTGAGTCGGTAAAACAGCTGCCTTCATCATTAGTCAAATCACCTAAAATTTGTACCATTACACACATAGAGGGATGTAGCTAAGATTCAAACCATAAAGAGAGTAAAACTTGCAAATTATGTAGGTAGGTTCGTATAATATTATTATTAAAGGATTTTTTTACCCTTCGATTGAACAGTAAAATTGAATCAAGTGTGAGATGTAACATTTATTAACACGAAGAGTTTTTTTTCCATGTGGGTAGCAGATTATAATTTTTCTTCTTTCTATTTTATAAACATTAAAAGTATCATTATTCTTTCTTTTTATGAAAGTGTCATTCTTCTTTTTCTGTGCTTATGTCAGTTATAGAGGTCTGTTAAGCAATGGGAAGCTAGACTAGAACCTGTTTAGTTACCTACCAATCAAGCCTGACAATCGGAATCAAAAACGTAAAGCAAGACGGGTATAAGCTAGTTGGTAATATTTTGGCACCCGGTGAGAAAAAGGTTGACGACGGCTTATAGATCAATAAATGTGCGAACACACAACTGATAAGATAAAAAAAAATGTTTACTGCGGTGTGCGCACATAAATTTTGCTTTCCAAGAAATCAAATAAATCTATCAAAAATAATAATTATTATTACTTACTGCCCTACTTCTATTGTGAACCAACACCACCTATATGTGAACCAACGTATGGTTGACTCGGGTCGATTAATCTCTACAAACAAGCTCAATGCCACGTCACTGTTTCAAAAATATTACTTAGTACCTATAGGCACATATTTAGTTTTTGGGGACATTTCGCATAGAAGGTAGAAACTCTAGGAACTTTAAAAAAAAAAAAACTCAATTATAATACTTTTGTCAGTTGTTCTTCAGAGAAACAACATGTAGGTACTATGGCGGTTAGACAGTATGGAAATTATACCACACAAACTAATTTTCTATCTGATGACAACGAGTGTATAGAACCATCCAGGATAAAGAGCCATCTAGCGGAATACGACGAATACATCTCGTATTTTATCAACAACGTAGATTCATCACCGTCTGTACCAAGTCAACTAACTTAGGATATTTCACACCAGAGGGAGAACACATCACCTATTTGGAAAAATTATCTTGCGCGAATAACCCAACTATAAAAGCTTTTTCAATATACAATTTTATTACTCTTTCCTTCAGAACCTACCAGTGCATATCATTGTAATTAGTTTTTAAGTTAAAATATATTTTTCTGTGATACTTTATTTGAATTCACTAATATAGTGCTTGTGTTTTTTATAATGTAAAAATCGAGTTTCATTTCGGTAGTTAGTCGAATTCCTTATTAACTGTTTAATCTAGTTCATAAAGAAATAGTGAAAGTTGGTGAGTACTCCAGATATTCTTAATCTTGCCAAAACTCATAAGAGAGTTTCTCATCTTCTGATAAAGACCATTTTTCCCCAATATCATTTGACCTTGAGGAAAGAAATCAGTACTCCTTCTTCATCTCAGTCTCATCTCATCTTATGGATCAGATTCAACAAATCTGAATGCCATAAATTGGTGACCCCACGACGTTCGAACACCCTTCAATTATCTACTTAATCCATCATTTTCCAATAATCTCCAACAATCCATTAACATTCTCAAACAAATTTTTCTCAACAATCATTCTAACAAAATTGTCACATGTACACCTTCGTCCACTAATCCATCTCGAATATTTAACACTCTATACATTCATTCCAAATTATTTCTTTCACAAAGCCATCTAAATAATATTGTCCCACAATTTAAAATATTCATATCACATACTACATTCAAAATTAAGCGTCAAGATCCATTTAACATTCGGCGCAACTTCACTCCACTGCGAGTACAAACGTCAAAATAGCATTACAAGCCGTTTTGTTCGCGATAAATATTTTCAAATTTTCGACAAAATATATGAATTTATAGTGTAAAATCAATGTGCAACGGGTTCTGAAGGGAAGAGGCATCCGATAACGATTTCAGGCAAGTAGATTCTTGCGCAAATACCATTGTAAACGGTATTTAGTGCAATTTTTATATCAGTAACAAAGAAACTTGTCGGATTATTTTTTTGAGAGCCTTTCTTTATTTTTTTACTTTTTAATTGTAATAAGATTTAATTTAAACAACTTAATAATTCCTAAAAAGGAATAGGGATAGACGTTCGAGTAATCGAAATTAATTTAAGAAAAAATTATTGGTAACATTTGCCGACAACATATTGTAGGTTAGAAAATTTTCACTGTGTAATGTCACATATGTTTTCATGAAACTTCTTTAACACTTCTTTACTTTTGGAAACATTACAACTTATTTTCATATTGGTTTGTAATATTACAACAGCAATCAAAGAACAATTTAATATTTTTTAATAATTTATGCCCGATTGTAAAACAAGTTGAACTTAATATTTTTTTTTTTTGAGAAATCTTGAACAAAACTTAACTTTACATTGTCTGATTGCAGATACATTTTAATTTGAATTGTATAACGAGCTCGTGGAAGCACAAGGTAACCCTTTAAATATTTATGTAAACCAAGAGCGAAGTGAATACACTGCAGATCCCAATCGATTTTCATTATTTTTTGACATTTCACTTGAACATCGAATATACCCATATCTCATAAATTTTCATACTTTAACACAATGGCTACATCCAAAGACTCCACAAAGGAAATACCACTCCAAGACATTTCCGAATCATCCCCCTCATACAACACCGATGCTAATAACATAAACGTTACTTTTACAGAACGAGTCTCAGTGAAAATACCACCGATTTCAAATACAAAGATCGAATCATGGTTCAGACAAGTCGAAAGACAGTTCAAACTGGCGGGTATAAAAACGGACGAGTCCAAATGCAATTACATAGTGGCAAACATAGACTCAGATACATTTGACAGACTTCCCGACGCCGCAATAGAAGGTAACAACTATGATTTCCTTAAACAAACAATGATAGCCAGATTAGGTATACCACCTGAGGAACGTAGAGCTAGACTATTCAAAGGTATAGAGCTAGGAGATAAGACACCCAGTAGATTGCTACACGAAATTGAAAGATTAGCTGCAGGGTTAGAGCTGTCAGATAGCAACATCAAACACTTGTGGGTCCAACAACTTCCACCACAAGTGCAGGGACACATAATAAAGAATGATAGCGATTTAGAAACTTTAGCCAACATAGCAGATTGCCTAATAGGGGTGTATCAACGAAACGAGGTAGCCGGAATCGAACAAAATCAGTCAGCTCCCAGTACCATAGATGCAACAATTTCGAAAATCCTAGACGAAAAATTACATGTAATTATAAACTCAATAGATAACAGAAAACAACACTCAAGTAAATTCAACAGCAAACCCAAATACTACTCCAATACCAAACGATTCGAACATCGAAATGATTATACGAAAAACACTCCCAACACCCACAATCAGCCGAATTCTAACCATAATCATTTTTCAAACTACAATCGAAACAATTACCGCGAAAATCAAAACCATTTTAAGACAGATAGACACACTAACCCACATAGACACGAGAACAACCTACAACGATCCGATTACTGTTTTTATCACAATAGCTTCGGCGGCAAAGCACGCAAGTGTATCGCACCATGCTCCTACAAACCTATCCAATACCAAAAAAACTAGGTTGTCGACTCGTCACAGAGACACACGAGTCGACCAACCACAAACGTCTCTTTGTAACTGACCGAGACCACTGTAAATCATTTCTTATTGATTCAGGGTCGGAGATTAGCATAATCCCCAGGTCATTCCACAAACGCGCAGCCAGTAAGAACAATCTTAAACTGTATGCAGCGAATGAGACCGAGATACGAACTTTCGGTATAACCAACTTAACCCTAAATTTAGGATTTTCACAAAAATTAAACTTTAACTTCATTATAGCCGAAATTCCGAAAGCCATTATAGGAGCAGATTTCCTTCATAAATTCAATCTATCGATAGATATTAGGAACAAGTTAATAATTAACAACAACACGAAGGAACAAATAAGAGCATTCACATCAACCACAGATGTAAATGCATGTAGATACCAATTGTCACTAATCAATAAAAGCGACAATTTTCACAATCTATTAGCCCAGTACCCAGAGTTAATAGACATTAATAAGACATATGGCGAACCCAAACACAATACGGTTCACTATATCGAAACGCGCGGCAGACCTGTTTCTTCCAAACCCAGACGCCTAGCCCCTGACTTACAGAGACAGGCGAAATCTGAATTTGAGTCGATGGTCAAACAAGGGATATGTAGATATTCACTTAGCGCTTGGTCAAGTCCTTTGCATTTGGTTCGTAAGGCAGATAACACATACCGCCCATGCGGAGATTATAGACGTTTAAACGCAGTAACTATCCCTGATAGATACAGTATTCCCCACATACACGACATTACTAACGACTTACACGGATGCACCATATTCTCCAAAGTTGATCTTCTAAAAGCATACTTTCAAATTCCAGTTGCACCACAAGACATATGCAAAACAGCAATATGTACACCATTCGGAAATTTCGAATTCTTGAGACTACCGTTTGGACTATCAAACGCTTGCCAGACCTTCATGCGCCACATCAACGAAATAACCGCAGGACTCGAAGGAATCCACGCTTACGTCGACGACATCCTTATAGCATCAAAGGACGAACAAACACACGAACAACACCTGAAAGCTTTGTTTGAAAGACTGCAATCACATGGTATGACAGTAAACCCATCAAAATGTGAATTTGGTAAACAATCTTTAAAATTTTTAGGATACCACATCTCAGCAGCAGGCATAGGTCCGTGCCCAGAAAAAGTGGAATCCATCTCACACATGCCGAAACCCAAGACGATTCAGGATCTACGCAGATTCATAGCCACATGCAATTTCTACCGCAGATTCTTACCCAACATGGCCAGCAAACTAGTAAGACTGAACGATTACTTGAAGGGCGCAAAGAAGAATGACAAAAGACCAGTAGAGTGGAATGACATTACCGAACAAGACTTCAATGAGGTAAACAAGCATATTAAAACTCCTATCTCAACGTTAACCATGCCCAGACAAAAATTTTGCAACATTCACATGGACCTAGTCGGCCCATTACCACCATCTGAGGGAATGCGTTATTGCTTGACAATAATCGACAGATTTACCAGATGGAGCGAGGTAATTCCATTAGAAAACATAGAAGCAAAAACCATTATTAGAGCATTTTTTGATAATTGGATAGCCCGATATGGAATACCCATTTCGGCGGTCACAGACCAAGGCAGACAGTTTACTTCACATGAGTTCAAAACTTTTTGCAATTATATGGGAATTAAGCATAACAAGACAACATCTTTTCACCCCCAAAGTAATGGTCTCATTGAACGATTCCACCGCACACTAAAGAACGGATTCAAATGTCACTATCCAACCCCTTGGACAAAATCATTATCCACCATACTACTAGGTTTACGAAACACCATCAGGGAGGATTTCAAGTACTCAGTAGCAGAAATGTTATATGGACAAACCCTACGATTACCCGCAGAGCTGTTACAAGAAACTCAAGTCGATATGGATCCAACTACTTACACTTTTCAACTAAAATCATTTTTCAACAGCATAAAACCACGCCCAGTTACACACCACAACAAACAAGACATTTTCATACATCCCGAAATACACAAATGTACTCACATGTTCCTCAGAAATGATCTACAATACAAACCTTTACAACATAATTATAACGGCCCTTATTTAGTATGTTCTAGGACAGAGAAATGTGCTACCTTACAGATTAACAACGAGAAGAGGACAGTCTCACTGGACCGTTGCAAGCCAGCTTTCCTACAAACCGCTCAACCAGAGGACTACAGAGTTCCACACTCCACCACCAGGTCAGGGAGGAAGATATTTTCTCCACATCAGAATTTATAGCACGCCATAAATTCTTGCGGGAGGCTATATGGCGGTTAGACAGTATGGAAATTATACCACACAAACTAATTTTCTATCTGATGACAACGAGTGTATAGAACCATCCAGGATAAAGAGCCATCTAGCGGAATACGACGAATACATCTCGTATTTTATCAACAACGTAGATTCATCACCGTCTGTACCAAGTCAACTAACTTAGGATATTTCACACCAGAGGGAGAACACATCACCTATTTGGAAAAATTATCTTGCGCGAATAACCCAACTATAAAAGCTTTTTCAATATACAATTTTATTACTCTTTCCTTCAGAACCTACCAGTGCATATCATTGTAATTAGTTTTTAAGTTAAAATATATTTTTCTGTGATACTTTATTTGAATTCACTAATATAGTGCTTGTGTTTTTTATAATGTAAAAATCGAGTTTCATTTCGGTAGTTAGTCCTTATTAACTGTTTAATCTAGTTCATAAAGAAATAGTGAAAGTTGGTGAGTACTCCAGATATTCTTAATCTTGCCAAAACTCATAAGAGAGTTTCTCATCTTCTGATAAAGACCATTTTTCCCCAATATCATTTGACCTTGAGGAAAGAAATCAGTACTCCTTCTTCATCTCAGTCTCATCTCATCTTATGGATCAGATTCAACAAATCTGAATGCCATAGTACCAATGAGATGATCCAATACTCGAGAATGCCGTTTCCGTCCACTTGGACATATTATAATCTACCTAGAAGGCCGTAGCCAGAGGGGGGCTGCATTAAGGGGGGGGGGGGGGAGATATTACTTTAGAAAGGACCAATGAGAATAATGAGACTTCGTCAGTTTACACACGATGCAACCGTTTATATTTTTACAAGCCTTCCCGACAGACGTTGTCCTCTGATTTGTAACTATGCATATTTATTTATTTATTAATCACATTAACGGCTAAAGCCTTTTACATAAATATTAATAACAATATCAAGACAATTTCATTATCAAGAGTAATAAACCAACAAAATTATACAAAATATAGAAAACTATACAGATAAAATCAACTACAAAAAAAAATAGAACAAAATCAGAATTTACCTCAAACAAAGCAATACAAATTTAAAAGAATTTAGAATTTAAAAGAGTGATAAAAATGACATAATTAATGTCATTCCAACCTGTGCATGCGAATTCTGTCAATCGCACTATCAAACTATCAAAAGACTGACAGTGTATCACACGACAATTTGATTTCAAAAATATTTACTTGATCGAATTAATTATGTATTTTTTTTGCTGGGGGGCGCAGTGCACATTATGTACTTACAATATGAACGGGCCGCCTCGGGTTAGAACCATCGTACAACGCCTGTCGGGAAAGCTAGTAAATGAATAAACCTAAGGCCCGAACAGTTGATTAATTTTTTAAGGTGACCCTGACATGAACTTCTCATATTACAGAACAATACATCGGGATGGTCCTAATTTTTTTCAAAATACGAATACAATACGTAGTGAAAAAGATTCGTATAGATATGAAAGATTATTACTTACTATTACAAACCTTTTCTGATTAGAATTCAACAATAAAAAAATATGTATGTATGTACCAAGCTTATTGTTCCTAGTATCTTTTCATTTTATCGATAATTATTATTAATCTACACGATATGTTCATACGTTATTAGTAACTAAATATCGGATCTTAATCCACACCTATGGCGGGTGTTGATGTGTTTATTTTATAGTTAAATATAAAAAAAATATATATTGTTATGAGTTAACAAATAAGTGTATTTTAAGTCACTCAAGATCGAGTATTCAGCAGATGTTCCATCAGCATAATTTAATGTAAGCAAAAGAAATTTGTTCCTTATTTAAAAACTAGTTTTCCTGACAGACGTCCTGTAGTTCTTACTATATGAATATTTATTTCGAATTAAACATTTATACAAAATTACGTTCAAAGTATGTTTGAATGTTAAAAAAATATTTCTGAAGCTTGAAAGAAATCAAATCAAAAATCTGCGTACCAATGTTTTGAAACTCAATGGTTGTCACTTGTCAAGTAAATAAAAACTGTGTTGTTATGGATTTTTTCACAGATGGCGGTGTTGTCAGTAAATCCGTTTAATAACTTTAATATTAGGTATATATTATTTTATGTGCTATCCATTTTTCGATGTTTTATTAGTTATTTTGTTATATGGAGCGGAGAAGAATCCAATAAACTAAAAATGATAAAAATCTGTTCAGCCGATGTCGAGTTATAAGTGTTCGCACTTACCCGGCTTTCTTTTATAATATAGATATCATTGTTTATTGTATGATCCATTTGTGTGTTTAAATAAACTAGTGGTCGCCCAGTGGTCGAAATTCGACCATAATGAATTTTAATTATAATTCAAATTCACATATTTTACCTATTTATAAATTAAACAAACTTTGCAGTGTTAGTATAATATATAGATAAGTGTTACAAATAATGTGTTTGAAAAATCAAATATTTTATTGATAAATAAAAAAAACCCTTGCATATAGGTACCTACAATAAACAAACTTATACATAATATATTTAATATAAATTTTACCCCCAAAATCGAGCAGAGCTCGTGCTGTGAGGGATAAATTAAGTATAGGGTTCATATTTATATTCAATAAATTCGACTAACTTTCCTACTTGATTCAATTTCAACAAAAACATCAAAACTGATACATTTTATGAATTTGACTTTTTTGTTATATTTTTTGAAAGACAGATATAAAGACAGTGATTATACAAAAAAAAAATATTGCACTGTTTTAATGGTTAACAAAACAGCAGTAAAAAATAATTTCATGGTTTATATTTTTACGTACCTCGAAGATTGCCTCTTATATTTCGGGATTCTCTTTTAACTTAGTCTTGGACTCTAGAAACTAACGTTTCTGTTTTGACATTTTAACACTTGGTTTACTCCGAAGAAGCGATTTATATGATTGAAAAAAAAATATTTTTACGGATGCCCAATCAATGTATGAAAAGTGCTTGAAAGATTAGTTCAATCATATTATGAGAATATTCATTGGTCTTCCTGGAAATAACTTAGAGATACGAAAAACCAATATTTTTGGGAAATATAATTGTGGTATTTTCATACAGATCCCGAAATATAAAAGACAATCTTTGTAATTCAAATTCAAATAAAAAAAATCTTGGCCCATATTCCCTATACTACCATTTCCATGGCCTTTATTCCTGTCCCCAGTGATTTGTCAAAAATATTATGTCTCTGCCTGTCCCCATCAGTAAAGAACTGTCCGTAAAGAATCTTTAAACTCTATTATGCGTGAAAACTCATCAAGCTAACCTTCTCCGTCGTTTCCTCGCCTAAAATTATATCATGAAATCAAACTATTGACACGTTGAGGTGATAAAGTTTATTAAAAAAAATCATATCGGTGCAGGAGATAGACATAGCTGGAATATGAAAGACAGTTGGCTGTGAAGTACGTCGTTCTTCCTCCCATCAGAGTCCCGAAGACGTGGATAATCCTCTTATACCGTGTTACACTCCTTCGAGCCAGAGCTGAGGGAGTTAATGTGCAAGGAGGTCATGAAAATTGCGCAAGGTCGAGCGCAATGGAGAGCTTTTGTTGCCTCCCTATGCCGCTGAGTGGGGTTCAAAAGAAGTTTTGATTTGCTTTGATTGAGAGCTTAGAGTATTTTATTTTTATTATTTTTGATTGATATCGGTACACTGTGTTCCGCTCCTTCGAAGCAGAGCTGAGGGACATGGACATGGTGTGGGAGGAGGTCATAAACATTGCGCAAGATCGAGCGCAATGGAGATCTCGAGCTCTTGTTGCCTCCCTATGCCCCTGAGTGGGGTGTAAAAGGGAGTGTGTGTGTATCGGTACATACTCACATCTCAACTTATTTAACCTCTTGATGTTGAAATTAAAGGAACCTATTCATCCGATTCTCTTTTGTGTAGTTCAACGTATTGATTGTAAAGTATATAATTTATGTCCATTTATATTGTGTATCTTCTAGTGCTTTTGCAATTTTCCCATTCGGTGGTGAGTTTATGATTTTCTAAAAAGATCAGGTTCTTCAAATCTCATTAAAACTTCCCTAAAAAATCCTATGACACCCACACAATGTGTTGGATACTATTTGAAAAATAAAAGCAAATTCAAAAAAAAAAAAATACTGATTGGAACAGGAAACACTCCAAAGAAAATTTATACAATCATACATTTTAGTTTTTGACAACCGAAGAAGCGATTATAAAGCATGTTCTGAGGTTCCCCAATCGTAGAGATAAGAGCTCTTCGAAAAATAATGTGGGATATCGATATAAATAAGAATATTAGGAAGGAATATGGTATCAAAGTTAAAAATAAAAAAGTATGTCTGTCAATAAAATAATTTTACTTCTGTTTCATTTATTTATTGTACAACAATTTTACAAAACATTATTTTCATCACTTATGGTTTTGTTTTTCATTTACCTTGAAATTTGTTTGAAGTCAACACATGAAGCATTTCTTCTTGCGCATTGAAAAAAAGATTCTTATTGCCAACTTTCTGCCCTTGTTGATGTGATTGTGATGCTTGAAGATCGGCCACTCTATCTCTTTCAATGCACTTTCGTATTTATCTACAATCTTCAAAATTTCCGATGACACATGACACACGTTTCACAATTAATATTAGGTGTGTCAGACTTAGCTCGCCTCTATGTATTCACTTTGCGCAATAAAATATTTGTAAAATCTTAAAATATCAGCTTACGTCCTTAAAACTCTATTGCAGGTAGCAGGTATTTAAAAAAATGCACAATAATATCCATTCAGTGGAAGGTATATCAGATGAAAAACATATTAGGTACATAAATAACGTTTGAATGAAATTATGTCAACAATCAGGGTAAATTCGTTGCTAACACGTTACCAAGTAAATAAAGTTCCTATCATACACCAATTTGAGTGATTTCACAATTGGAATAAAAAATATATTTTAAAAAGTACTAAAAAGGTTACCTACTTAGAGTTTTCTTTAATTTTATAATTTTCCACGCAACTTTCTTAATTTTTTCATTCATAAGAACCTTCTTCTGATAAAAGCCAACACGACAAAAAAAGAATTGACGCAATCGGTCCAGCCGTTTAGGCGTGATGCGACAAAAAATATTAATCTTTTCTCTATTTAGCCACAGAATGTCAAATACATCGATGTGTGTGTGAGTAGTAGTGTACAAACATTACATTAGTGTGCGTAATGTTTTTATTATTGATTTAATCCATTTTTATGTATGATTTTAATAAAAATATTAGCATTCGCTATCCTTCCTCTATATAAACTGTAAGTGTGCGAAATTTCATACTCCTCCGTCCGCTCAATTTTCGTAAAAAGGGACATAAAGTTTTTGCCTCACGTATTAATATATAGATATAAAATTGTTGAAACAATTAATTTCTATGTGGAAAAATATCATATTATTATTATGTATCCGATGTAATTCCCCCTTCCACCAAACTTTCGGAGATCTAGAAGAAAGGGTTACTTTGAAGAGGTATTGTGGCAGATAGAGGGCTTCTGCTTTCTCACTTTGAACCCAAGTAGGTAGATACCAAAAAAAACGATAAATTTGAGAGTTATGGATTCAGCTTACCGTAAGGAATAGATCCTTTTATTTTTCAAGCTTTTGTCGTAAGTCACGTTGTGGATAGCCATTTTAAATAAAACTTAAAATAACACTTCAATAAACTTTATTAATAAAGTGGATAAACAAAGTTTATTGAAGTGTTATTTTAAGATCTTTTTATTGTTTCTCCTCTGGATCCCATTCCTGAATGGTTTCTCTAATAGAATAATTATGACTTTCTCATATTTTTTTAAAAAACTCTTCTTCGCTATAATTTTTTAAACAAATTATACAGGGTATCCCAGAAAGTATAACTAAGCGAAAGTCCAGAGATAGAACACCTTAAGGGCTATCCAAATACCTCAACATATGTTCAGCGATTTTTTATAGTTTTCGAGTTATAGGTAATTATTTTAGAACTTTTTTGTCAAACCTGTCAAAATTGGTGACCGATTTACTTTATTTAATTACACACACACACACACACACACACACACACCAATTTTTGATGGACTCGGGGGACATACGCAGGACATGGCCGAGCCAGCTCTCTCTACGATTCAGGATAACCGTTGTTACTGGATGTTGCATCGTTCGTGATCGGACGGTTTCGCATGTTATGAAGTCGAACCATAGGAATCCCCAGGATTCGTAAAAGAAATTTATTTTCAATTTTTAAAAGTTATTATAGAAGGAGATATTCGGAGTATTTACCCCACTGAGGGACACAGGAAGACAGCAAGAGTAATCCATTGCGCTCGATCTTGAAAAATGATTATAACCTCCTGCCACACCATACCCAAATTCACCAGCTCTTCATCGAAGGAGAAGATCTTCCTTTTCTTCGGGACTCTGATGGAAAGGAGAACAGCGCTTTTCTACTAGGTATATGTACATTGTACTCACAAATACCCATTGCTATCAAAAATACGTTATCTATAGGAATGAATGTTTCTGTATGAAAATACGATAAAGTATCGCTGATTATGCGAATATCGCTTGACTGAATAACGGCTTATCACAATAATAATTATTTGTCTTGTATCGATCAATGTATCTTTCATGTGAAAAAAATAAGGAACATTATCAGTCAGTAGGTAAATAGGAATTCGCAAAATTACAATATTATGTTATTTTTATCTATAAAACGAATATCCACTTCATACCCCAATCCAAACATCCTTCACGAAAATACAAACATTCGCAAAATAACCATAGGTATTATGCTATTTTTATCTATAAAACGAATACCCACTTCATACCAGGCCTGACGACACTATTGTTAACTTCAAGGATACTGTTACTAGAACTCTACAGAACTGCAACGAAAGGGATGCAATGGTCATAGTGGCCGCCAGCAGTGCAAACCTGAGGAACAAACGGGATCTTAATGAAACAATTGAAGGCTTCATCAAAATGTCTTTAGAGAAAAATGTTGCTATTTATATTACGACGTTAAAATATGGAAATAGTATGACCAGGAATCACCATATATATAATTTTAATCTCCATCTATATGATATGAAAAATCGATCAAGAATGGTAAACATTATTGAAATTAATGACAAAATACCAATATCGGAACAACTACTTTTCAGATTGAAATTTAGACAATATGGCAAGCCAGATAACATGGAACCCAGGACTAATAATATAACCATAAAAACCACAAGCACACAGGAGAGTCAAGATATAAACAGAGGTCATCAATCAGTAATAGCGAACAAAAAGAAATCTTTTTTATCAATAATCCACCAAGAACATGGAACAAGAAAAAAAAATTTTCAATAGCACACCAAAATGTTCAAGGCATAAGAGGTAAAGATAATGAACTCTATTTGTCTGCCATATCAGAACAACTCGATGTAATTTGTTTGAGTGAGTCATGGGTAAGTGACGCTGAATTGTTGTGCTTAACCTTTCCTAGCTATATTGTTGGAAGTAGTTTTTGTAGAAAAAATGCAATCAGGGGTGGGAGTATTATCCTGGTAAATTCAATCCATCAGGTAAAAAATAGAAAAGATGTAGTTGAGCTATCTCTTGAAAGGCATTGCGAAGTAAGTTGCATTGAGGGACAGACTGCTATTGTTCTGTGCATATATAGACCTCCCTCTGGCAATTATGAGATTTTTTTAAAGACACTAGAAAAAATACTTCATAAAGTTACCAAAAATTCTAATAAACCAATTGCTGCATGTGGAGATTTTAATATTAACTTTAACTCTGAAACCAAAAACAAAAATATATTAATTGATCTGTTTAGCAGTTTTAATTTGACCCGATGTATCTACGCATCTACAAGAACTACAAACAATACAGCCACTTGTATCGATAACATTTTTACAGACTTATGTTTGGTAAATGCATGTCTAGTGAACCTTGTGAGGTCCGATCACATAGGACAAAAAATTGAAATTGTTACTGACGAAATTTCAGGTTTAAGCGGGGAAAAAAGCGGTTCTAAGATTAAAAAAAGAATTGTAACTACCGAGCTGTTGGAGAGATTTTCTAACAGCTTAAAATGTGAGTTAGCCTGCTTAAACTTGGAACGAAAAGAAAACAAAAATGTTAACACTGTATTTCATGATTTTTTTGAAACTTTGGTACGTGAGCTCGATTGTCAAATGCCTCTTAAATGTGCAAAACAAAAACCTAAATCTTCTTTTAATGACTGGTCTACTAAAGGCATAAAAATGTCACGTGAAAATATGTTTTACTTATATAGCCTATTAAATGAAAGAAACGACGCATTTAGAAGGCACGTTATGACATACAGCAGGATCTTTAAAAGAGTATGTAGAAAAGCCAAAGAGTTATTCTTTAAACGAAGAATTCTTAAATCCAATAACTCAGTTAAAACCACATGGAAAATAATCAAAGAAGAAACTGGCAGAACATCAGGTAAGAATGACACCTTGCCCCTCGGCAATAACGAAATGAATGAAAATGAATTGAAAAGGTTAGCATCAGAATTTAACGATTTTTTTTATAAATGCAGCAGAAAAAATAACAAAAGACAACCCCTGTTCGATAAGTAAAGCTGCTGAATATTTAACGACTCCCAATAGTAAAAAATATAGCATATTTAAGTTTAGAAAAATTACATCACACGATATCTTAGAAACAACCAAAAAACTTAAAAATAAAGATTCGCAAGATATTTGGCATATGTCACCAAGATTACTTAAGCAAATAATTAATGATATAGTTGATCATCTGGTTGAGATTTTCAACACTTGTTTAGAAAAAGGTGTATTTCCAGACCTATTTAAAATAGCCAGGGTAATACCTATCTATAAAAAGGGTGACAAAACTGATCTTAATAACTATAGACCAATATCGATCCTGCCTGTGCTGAGTAAACTACTGGAGAAAATTGTCGCTGAACAGGTAACATCCCATTTAGTAAAAAATAGAATACTTCACCAACAGCAATTTGGCTTCCAAAAGGGCAAAGGGACCAGGGATGGTATAGCATCCCTGGTTGAAACCGTTTTAATGTCCTGGGAGGAAAAGCATGATACTTACGGTGTGTTTTGCGACTTATCGAAGGCATTCGATTGTGTGCACCATCATATCCTATTAAATAAGTTAGAACATTACGGAATACACAAAACCGAACTAGACTTTTTTAGATCCTATTTGTCCAGTAGGAAACAAGTCACAGACGTAGACAGTTACAGGTCTTCGTTGAATACAATAAAATATGGTGTTCCCCAAGGATCCATTCTGGGTCCTTTGCTTTTTTTAGTATACATAAATGATTTGCCTTGTACAATTGATGGGGAAAGCAGTGTTGTCATGTTTGCTGATGACACTTCACTTCTTATCAAAGATCATATTAATAGTCAGCATACTAAACGGGAAGTTCTATCGGTTTTGGATCGTGTTGATGCCTGGTTCGGCGACAATAACCTAGTTCTAAATATGACGAAAACCAATGCGATTCACTTCTCTCTCAGACGGAAAACTCGCGATGATCTGGTTGAGTGTGCGCTTGCGGAAAGGTCTGTTGATGTAGTTGGGCACTGTAAGTTTCTAGGGGTGACCATTGATGAGAATCTGCAGTGGTCTCCACACATTGATGTGCTGTGCAATAGACTGAGTACAGCAGCCTATGCAATCAAAAAGATTAGAGATATTTGTGGGCTTGAAGGAGCTAAATCCGTATATTTTGCATACTTCCATAGTATCATGACATATGGTATCATGTTCTGGGGCCGTGCGACGGATTGGTCCAGAGTATTCATTCTCCAAAAGCGAGCAATTAGGATGATCCTGAATATGCGAGCCAGAGAATCATGCCGCAACGCATTCCGGGAGCTGGGTATTCTAACCATGCCCGGTGCATATATTTGGGAGTGCCTGTTGTATGCTAGAAGGAATCTGCCAAACACTCCCAGAAACACTGACATTCACGGGTACAGTACCAGGAATAGAAATAAAATCAGGGCGATCGAGCACCGACTATCAATGGTATCTAAGGGATTTATTTGCACTAGTGTTCGGTTATATAATAAGCTCCCTCCTGGTGTGAAGCTCCTAGATGAGGGGGGGTTTGAGAGAGGGGTGAAGGCGTATCTGGTTGACAAATCATTTTATTCTATTGACGATATGCTTAATGAAACAGAATGCATCATTCAGCATTGATGAGAATTATTTCTTTGTTTCTCCAACTTTGTTTGTATTAATGGATTGTCATGTGTTGTTACAATCGGTTCCAACTTTTTGTAATCATTGTTTCTGCCTTTTTTTATATATACTGACGATGCTCTAATTTCAGACCTTTTACATCTGAATTAGAGCAAATCTTAATCTTTAAAATTTTGAACTTTGTGCCTTATGTAAGGATTGTATGTTTTATGTTTTTTTTATTTTTGTTGTTAATTATTGTTGTACTATTCACTCCATGACGTGCCCAAGTGCCCTTAATGGGTCTATGGCGCAAGCAAATGAAATAAAAAAAAAAATAATAAAATACCCCAATCCAAACACCACGAAAATACAAACATATTGATGTTTTTTTTCTACCCATCATGATGTGTCCTGATAGAGATAGGCATAAACAAATTATTACTATCTCATTTTGTTCTATTACTAATACAGCTTCTGCTGTTTTTTACACAATATTCGCTGGTATTCTTTCGGCATGTTCCTACTAGAATATCGGAATAAGAAAAAGGAGCTGGATAGCAGTCTTAATAACTACTAAAATATTAATAAAATTTATCCATCTTAGCCGCTTAAATAAGTAACATCATCTTCAAATTTATCCATCTTAGCCGCTTAAATAAGTAACATCATGGAATACGCCTCTGCAGTATGGAACCCACAGTATCTCACCTATATTGACAGAATCGAAAGAATTCAAAACAGATTTTTGAGACATTTGGACTACAGAACTAAACAGACATTTGACAATGTGCGCCGATCCGCTGCCCATCATAGGCTTGACACTTTAGAAAATCGTAGAACAATAACTGACATTTTTTACTTGTACAAACTAGTTAATAACATGACTGACACAACCAACCTACTGACTAAGATCGACTTTCACGTACCTATCAGACAGACCCGGGCCACACCCACTTTTAGACTACCGACCTGTTCAACCAACTATGCCCAGAACTCTTACATATATCGAGCTACCTCCAATTATAATTCCTTTTTTAGTACAATTGACATTTTCAATACAAGCCTTAAACATAAGTTTAAATATTTAATCAAGAACTTGTTGCACCGAGGTTCATAGCGTTTCACACATTTCCTTTCCCATGTCCAAGTCCTTCCCCAGTCCAAATCCTTCCTCCGCCCCCAAGCATTTAGTATTATTGAAATATTATTTTTTGTTAGAGCTTTTAATTTAATATGATAAAGAATGACACAGATTTCACTTGTTTCATAACGTATTATGTGTGTAAACTTAATTGGTCCACTTATTGTTATCATACGTGTTTTAATTTTTATGTATTGTGAATGACTGTCTGTTTACCTAAATAAATAAAATAAAAATAAAAAAAATCACTGGCGCTGCAGATCTTCGTAAGTGTGGGCCTTCTCCAGAACTACTTGCCATTTTCTCCTCTCCCTGTCCATCACCTTCTCCAATTTGTCACACCAACATTTTTCAAGATCCCTATCTACATGCACCATCTATCCATCCATCCAAGTTTGCTCTACCCGCGTCTCCTATCTCGAATTTTTTTTATTTTATTATAGACCTCCACCCGGACTCGAGTGATTTTGTATCTCGTATTTTCAAAACAATAAAACTAAAATTGTTCAATTACCTACTCAGAAACAATATACCCAAGATTTTTTCTCTATTTTTGGCAAATGGCACAATCAAATTGAAATATTCGAAGTCCAATTATAAGAAATAATGTAGCTACTGTAATTGGTTAGTTTGGGTGGTCATTTAGATTTTTTTTCCAATAAACATGGACTCACCCAAAGTGAGACTAGTGGTGTGGACATAATATATGAAACTCTGAATGAGCTGGAAGAGAGAAAAGCACGAGCAAAAATGTAATTCTACTTTACATTACCGAAGCTGATTTAAAAGTACATTTTAGTGAACAAGCCATTGAGGACAGCAACCAGGTAAAAGATATTATGGTTTCAAATATTGATAAGGAGCTTGTCCGGAGTATTGTCCGTCGCAGGGAAACGGGCTCAAGACCTATCAAAATTATGCTAGAGGACCCAGAATCAGCCAGCTCCATCATCTTTGGTAGAACCAAGCTGCCGAAGGAGGTTAGAGTCAAACGCGATTTAACCAGCGAATGCGTGTCAAGAAACTATGGGAGGAAGTTGATGATTTTAAGAAAAATGGTGACTCAAATTTGACAGTGAGAATTTGTAAATGGTTCCCACCGGATTGTTTCAATGACTCCAAAAAAAACTCAGGCCGCAACTAAATTTGTATTATCAAAATGTTAGGGGGCTCAGGGCAAAACTAGTTAATTTAAGAAAAACTCTACCATTAATTGATCATGACATATTTGTTTTTCCCATAAAAGACTCTGAGCTTGGCTAGACAGACCAAAATGAATACCAATTTTGCCCAGCATCACTACACACACATATTATTATTACGGTGAAAAATATTTTAATGAACTGCAATTGAGCATTACGGAGATCGAAAATTTATTATAGACAGTTATTACGCTCAATAAAACATTATATCAATGACAACTATATTTATAATGAATAAATGAGGGAAGACGTGTATACATTTTTATTATCGATTGTATTTGTTTGAGTTTTGTTTAAACGGGTCTGATCGGGTCCTCTTGTTAGGTATGTTGGAGGCCCACGTATGGGGAACGTAATTATTTCAATTGTTGTCCTCGTCTGTGTTTTTGTTGTGTTCTTTGTTTATTTGAATTACTTTTACATACATACCATGGCATAACCTCTCTCTACACAAACTTACTGAGTTTTATGAGAGAGGAAGAAACCATTAATATTAATACGAATACCTATGTAATAATAAAATAATTTATGTAAATTATAACTATTGTAAGAAGTTGATTGAATAAATAAAAAAATAAATTTTGTAAGATTGTTTAGTAGGGACAGAAAATGTGAAAAAGAAATTGAACGTAGGAAGGAAAGTGCCTGGCAGCAGGGTCGGTGGTGCACTAAGACCTATTATGAGAAACAACAACGTCTCACTACAAGCAAAAAAACTATAGGTAGTACATAACGCAATTAAGTATGTTACCATCGATGATATATGGATTGAAACGTGGACATTGACAAAGAAGAAGAATGTAGTAATGCAGTAGAGATGAGAGCTCTACGAAGATTATGTGGAAAGACTCTGTGGGGTATGGAAAGAAATGAGATTATTAAGAAGGAATGTGGTATGGAAGTTAGTGTTGTGACAAAGACGAAAGTCAATAAATTGAGATGGTTTGGGCATGTGGAAAGAATGGTTGAAAACGGAATGACAAAGAAGATTTATAACCTCCCCAGGTCATCTCTCCATCGAAGTTGGGGTCGACCGGGGAGACGTAGTGCGTGCATACCTATAACTTGTACAGCACTAAATTTTTATATGACTTCTTTCTAAAATCTTTCTCTGCGTTTCAGCTTTGGACTATGGCTGAAATTCCAACGGTAAACCTCTCATATGCAGGGGAAACAACTGGAGTTTTAAAAAGAACTCATTATGTGAAAAAAGGCTTAGTGTATGTTTTCAGCTTTGATAGCTTTGAAGGTATTCAATTTAAAATGTTTTTTTTTTTCAATTAATATCATAAATTACCACCTTGACCTGGACTTGAGCTGCGGTACGAATATATATATACGAGCAAGTGGTGCCTTCAACAACATGACTATAAGGTATTGAAAGCGTCGGCGTTTAGGGTCGAGACAAAATGTAAACTTTTTGATGCTTGCCTTTTCCCCTTTCTTTATATGGATGTGAGTACCAAAACCCAGCCACAAAAAGTCTCCTCTTTTGAAATGAAGTGTCTAAGAAGAATATTGGTCATAAGGTGGTACCACCGCATCATGATGAACGACCCTAAACGTCGGCGCTACCAGTAAAAGCCCACCATTACCACCATTCTACCAAACCACAAAGAACCTGGAACTGTGGAAAGTATGGTAAACGAAAATCAAATTATCAATTAGCTAATAACGAAACTATAATATATTTCAGACTATCAAATTACCAAGAAGCTGGAAAAAGAAGATGATCAACTTAAAAACCATTTTGATGCTAGCAATAAGTTAATATTTCACAAAAATTTGAATCGCCAAAGCATTGACGAACTTCTGACACAAGGTAAATTTTTGGTTACGTACATACCTACGTATGTTTAAGTGCGCAACATATTGAATTACAGATTAGAAATTAAGAAGAAGAAAACAGTCTATTCACTTTTGGTACCAAAATCCGTTTGTATGGAATTCACAATACGCGATGCGTAAGTCGGCGCCCTATCTCCTGACCCAATGCTCCGAAACCTTTTCGCACCTACGGCACCTCTAAATTTATTTATTTAATAGTGACACCAACAGAACACTGAACACAAACCAAAAAAAAATCATGAAACAAACACAAATAATCTACAGTGCTCCATAACATGTATCTCCCGCATAGCTATTGTGCATAGTTAGGTGGGATAAGGTTAACTTCTTCTTTATTATTTAAATTTCTTGAATTTCGCGGCACACCAATAACTTAAATATAGTCACACCAATAACATAATATCGGTATTAAATTAGTACACCAATTACATGAATAATTTACTTTAGTTACTTAATCCACTTTCGCTCCCTAGGTGTATCACGTGGTCGCCACAAAGCCTCGCCAAGCATCTCTATCCTCGGCGTCATTCTAACTTAAGCCGGTATGCCGAAGGTCTTCAACGTAAGCTCTCTTGATCATGAGTCTTGGTCTACCACGTCTTCTTGTACCATCCGGTGTATATAATAAGCTTCCATAATCTATGGACTCAGTGGACATACGTAGGACATGGCCGAGCCAGCTCAGTCTACGATTCAGGATAACCGTTGTCACTGGAGGATGAATAATTTACTAGGGGTGGCCAAACTAACATACTTACAGGCCGATATTATAATCACCCGTTAGGCCCACTGTCCATGGCGGAGTAGCGTATGCAGAGCGTACTCGTATTTTTGTACAGTTGGTGTACGATTGCTTTCAGCTGCACATACAAACCAATGAGACTATGTCCACGGTGAAGTAGCGACGCGCTATCGTTGCGGCATGAAGGATGCATGCAGGACGTACGCCGCCTGTCGTGTTGCATGTTATACGCCTGGGCGTACAGCAAGTGAATGCACGTGTTATTTTTGTTCAGATAATAGAAAAGTATCCGTGTTTGTACGAGCATGCTATTAATTATCGTGATTATCATTTTAAATAAATAAAAACTATGCGAATTACATATGTAATTAATACTAAACTTATACTTTATACCTAAATTTATTTATTTATTTATTTATTTCACGGGAATGTGCCATTAACAATATAAAACATCTACAAAGAAAATTGATAAAAAATAACAAAACCTCACAAAAACAATAATCTAAATAAACGTACAATTTCATACAACTGAAAATAAGATATTGCGCTACCCAGTAACGCTATATGGAGTAAAGCGATAGTTATATATAGTTACACTCATTCAAAGCAGAAGAGAAAAGGAAATATATGTAGTTTGATCGACCACAATTATTATTAGGAATAAATGCTAATTGCAAAATGAAGAAATCCTATGCAAATAATAAAAAAAAACAATAAAAATAGAGCCATCATGTTAATTTTACTTAACAACATTTTACTGATGGAACTTACCTTCCGCCTGTCATTTAATCATTAATCATCTGATAACCTTTTCACAGTTCTCTTACCTTTCAATTTTTAAAATATCAAGTGTTTTATTTTTATAAATTGATATTTCTAGTTAAATCAACAAATTTCGATGATCACGATGGTGTTATTGTCCTCGTGATCTCCCATTACAAAGAGAAAGGAACATTCTTGGTGCAAGATTCACAGTTTTTGGAAAAAGATGTCATCGAAGCCTTTCAAATACCCGAATTGGTCCTCAAGCCAAAAATATTTATATTTCACGTAAGTATACAAAGAAACGCTGGAGACATGTTTACATTCTACATATACTTAAATTAATTTCTTTCATATAATTAAAAAAAAACAAGTAATAATCATTATCCATTCAGCATTTCATTGTAAAACTGTAGAGATATACAAGGGCGTCGCCAGCCAAAGGACCAGGGGGGGGGGGGGAATTTAACCCATTCATAGGCTATTCTTCGTATAAATTTTAGGTTAAATATGCAGGCTCATTGATTTAAGTAATCAGGTAATCGAGTGTTTCTCTACCTACCTATATATTTTCTATATTGCAGGTTGCTAAGGTACCGCAAATCACAACAACAAGTGACAAACCATACGTTAAAACTGATAATCCTTCGCTAAAATCATACACTATACCGCTTAGAGCCAATATGTTCATATTGCGAAGCTGTTTTGAAGGTTACACTGAGAAATATCAATCGTTCGTGACAGAAATCTGCGCAGAAATACAAGGAAAAAGACCTATTCAACATGAAGTTCTTAAACTAGTGGATTTTCGAGACGTGGAAGGTATCAACAGAGTCGAAGTTGAGAGTACTCTTCTTTATGACGTCTATCTGAAAGGAAACAAAAACACAACTAAGAAACGAGCATCATCTAATTCATGTGTTAAACGTGGAGAAGTTTGGCTTTTCAACTATGCAAAGCCAAAAGTTGGGGATGATGGTAAATGGCCTAATTTATATTATTTGATTTGTTTTACGTATTTAACATTAGAACGACAACAGCCAGGAAAAAAAATATAAAAAGGCTGAGAGAAAATATAAATCTGGTTTATCGTAAAGATTTTTTCTCTCTATCAGTTCAATCGATCAGATGTTAGTATGACATCAGGCGCGTAGCTATATAGAGGGGCCTCGAATGTCTATAATAAAAAAATAAAATTATAAATATAATTTTGAGAACAAGTGCTGGGGCAACCATTTTATTTCATTGAATTATCAATATTTAATATTGAATTAGCGATATTAAGTTATTAAAAAAATGTAAGCGGTCGTCAAAGTTATTTTTTAATAAAACGGTACTCAACAACAAAACATAAAATATTGCTTTACATATTCATTCATATTTAACGCAAATACTGTTTCTAAAAGACTCAAAATTGTTGTTAAATTAAAAAAAAAATAATTGTTATAAGATATATAAAAAGATTTTATATAACTTTATAAAATTAATAAAATAAATAAATAAAATAAATAAAACACCTCCTTCGGAATGAAGTCAAAGAATAAATGAAATAATGATTAAGAAAATTGAGGCCATAGAAATTGTTTCCTTTTTCTGTCGCTGTAACGACTTCTCGTTGGATATACATGAACATCCTGATTATACTTGATAATATCACACATAGTTTGGTAGTAATCCAATTTTCATATTGTACCTACACCAAAATCATTGATTGAAAATATATTAGTTTTTTTTTTCACTTTTCACAATTTCCACTTTTCTAACAACACAGGATGTCTCATTAGCCCGCGACAAGGTGATAACTGCATTCATTATTTTTTTGACTCATCCAGTTAACTTCCACCGCTGAAAGGAATTTTTAGAAATCAAAACTTGTAAGAAACATCTAAGGACTTTTATGGGATAGGAACGGCTATCTGACTTGTCATTATTTTCTAAAAGGGCGGAAAACTTATAAAAAACTTCAATGTTGCCGATTAATTGCGAAAAAAGTGTTTATTTTTTATTGTAATGGTTTTTTCTACTTACGCTCTAGTAGCATTTAGTAGGTATAAGTTATAACTTAGTCAAAATTTAAATTTAATTCAGTTTCAGCATTTTTGTATCTTTTCTAAAAATATCTTTAAAGGCACATACCACCTTTGGACCCCTCAACACATTTTAATACAGGGCCTCTCACAGGCAAGCTACACCACTGACCAAAAGCTAATCTTTACTTTACAAAAATATTGATAATTTTCATAATAGTAATAGAGATTCAGATATTTCCGTTCTTGTTTTATTTTTGTAAGAATTTGAGCTTCTTTTAGTTGACGAAAGAATAGGATACCAAGAAGATGAAAATAATTTGATGGCGGCTCTCAACGGTTGTGGTCTGTTACTAAGAAAAACCCATTTGGACTTATCAGACACTGAACTAATCCATGCTCTTTCGAAAGGTGACATATAATAATATGAATTATTTATTTGAATATTATCGACTGACTTGTACCTATACTTTTACTCATACTACTTTTTAGCTAATTTACATCCTAAAATGTAGTTTAAATTAAATTGTCTGCGGTTTTTTTATAACCAATACTAAAAAACGATTTTGACATCTATCTTTACAAAAAGCGTAGATTTTTTTTTTTCATAAATCAAGTAGTCTTAACATAAAACACGGCTTAGTGGGGATCGCATCTACTGCACCCTCCGAACCGAGTAGTTGATTTTTACTAGTTTCAAACCCAGTCAGTCTGTAGATTATCTGGAACAGTATATTATTAGTTTTATTTTTTTAGATTATGTTGAACCTGAGTGCGAGATCCTTGTTGTTTTTATCCTCAGTCATGGTACTAACGATGATTTGTATACGACTGGGGCCCCGATAAACATCTGCAACATCTTGAGTGCGCTGAACTCAAACAACAGTCTAGCAGCAATACCAGTAGCATTGTTTATAAATGTAAGTTGTTTTCACGTTTATTAATTTTACAGGTTGGTTTTGGTGTTGGGAATATCATCCCAGATAGTGTAATGCGACAATGCATAATCCACAAAATTGAGTTGATGCTGCTAAGTTCCTTTAAAATACAATATTTTGTCAATGAAAAACATACTTAAAGGCGTATAATCGATTGACGGCGTATAACATACAGGGTGTCCCAGAAAGTGCGACTAAGCGAAAGTCCAGAGGTAGAAGACCTTAAGGGCTATCCAAATAACTCAACACATTATGCTAAGCGATTTTTTATAGATTTCGAGTTATACCTATTTATTTTAGCACTTTTTTGTCAATCCCTGACTTGAAGGATATAAATGGTTACAGAGACACACATTTTTGTAGCTGAATACTATACCTAGTAGATACAAAAACAATCATGGGTCTATCTGATACCATCGTGCCAACAAAAAATGTTGAATCTCAAAATAGGGTACAATTTAAAATTTTACAAAAACTTTCTTCTTCTTTCGTATGCGCGCGACCTTTGTTTGTTGGAGCTATAGCTCCGCGTCAATGGTGTCACCCTACTGATTTCTTCTAGTGATCCCTCGAATTTTTTAATGTGACAGCTCAGAATAATGTGTCCAACAGTCTCGATCTGGGAGCCTATTTTCATATCGTGCGATAAAATATCGCACACTTTCAAAGTATGCGATAATTTATCTATCACTTTTTTTTCTATCACAAAATCCGTATTTTCGAACGTCGTAGATAATCTCAAACCATGCGATATCCGTACCAACATAACAACGCAAAAAAAAAAACATTCATATGGTAACCCATGCGTACAATCCACAGATTACAGAAATTTTGTTTGAAATCTGTCAGTTTGTTTCGTGGTGTTGTTGCGTTTTGCTTTACTCATTCTGAAAATTGTTTATAATCTAGAATCCGGCTTGTTTTTTGGACTTTTCTTTGTTTTTGTGTATCGATATCCTTTGTTGACCCCGGCTTTCTTATTGGACTTTTCTGTTTTTTCATACCGAAACTGTTTTATATAGTATTACTGACCCGGCTTTCTTTTTGGACCTCCATTGTTTTTTTCATAAACATACTGTTATCTGCATAAGTGGCTCTTACAATGGGCGAAAACAGTAGCGTCTGTACCCCTCGCAGAGTGGGCTATGTCACCAGTGAGCAGAAGAAGATGTTGGCAGACCTTGTCACGTCCGACATAGAGTTGATGGGTGGAAAGATCACTCAAAAATTCTCCTACAAGGTGGCGCAGAGGAGATGGCAGGAGATTGCCTTGAAAGTTAACGCATGTGGAGGAGGCCCATGCAAGGATTGGAAGCAATGGCGGAAAGTAAGTTTTATTCTGTCTTCAATTTTTTATTCATAATCGGTGAAATAAAGTTCACATAAGACTCAATTCATGATGCATGCTAAACCATCAGTGAACACTATGGTTCAGTTTGGTAATCACAATGATTGTATTAAAATACATTGTTAATTTGACAGCATAGCTCACAATTACAATTATTATATCTAACATTAATTATTTCTAAATATATACTCAAAATTTTTAGGTTTTGTTATACACAAAACCATCACATTATAATTATAACATTACTTATTTATTGAAATACAGTCCAAGCAGTCTGCTGTCTGTTTTCCAACGAACCTAAGACTCAGTCTCACTAAAACCTCGACAAACAAATGGAGGAAAGTACCAATTATTTGTCTCCATACAATTTTCACACAGTTAAGTAATGGTAAAAACAAATGTGTGCAGCCACATCTATCTCTCTCCTACCTTCATGTTCTCCGGCTTCCAAATGCTATTTACTTACTTTTTTTTCCTCGATTGATAACAATACTTGCAGATAAGTCCTAATAAGAAATTTGTTGCCTTGTACCCAATACTTATCAATTTGTAATTGTTATTAGGTATGACAAATACTTTAATTGGTGGTAATAAATAGAGAATATTAATAAAAAACACTTCTCTATACAAAGCTGTCAGTATAGCCGGCGGAACTTATTGCCTGAGGCAATCTTTTCCAGTCAACCGGTCCCGTCCAATCTGAGACAGGCCAACCCCAGGTAGAAATTTCAAGTGAAAAAACACTTTGAAAATCTTTGACCCGACCGGGAATCGAACCCGGGACCCCTGATCAGAAGGCCAAGCCTATACCAACTAGGCTATCGAGGTCGGTAGAAATAGAATTATGTATTGTTCGAAAGTTTTGAAAATGACTACTAGGTTTATAGTAAGCTTACTTTTTAGGTTGCTAAATACCCCTATTGGGCATCAAACCCTAGACTCACTATTTATTCCCTATATCAATTTACTGTGTATTGTTAACTTTATATATTTCTTTGCAATTTCAGTGCTGGCAAGACTCAAAGGCCAAAATGAAAGGCAAACAAGCCAACATAAACCGCCATGCCAGAGCAACTGGGGGAGGACCGCCTCTAGAAGAAAATTTGACGGAGGAAGAAGCAAAGATAATGGCAGTTATAGCCCCAGCCTTAATTAGTGGACATTCTGGGGCATCTGAATCGATTGTGTCCTTCACAATGGAGGACAACGAGATCCAATCCCCGCCATCTAACATTGATGAAGGTGCTACTTCATCAACAAGCTCTGCCTCGACAAATGCCGACATAGCTATATCTTTCAATGAGGAATTATCAAAATCGGACAATGAGTGTGAGGAAGAGAAGGGGAAGAAAAAGACAACAAAAGGGAGCATGATGGCTGCGATGGCTATGGTAAAAAATTCAGAGGAGTTTTTAAATATTGAGAAAAAAAAATTGGCTCTCAAAGAAATCAAACTGAATATCGAAAAAGAAAGGTTAGAGTTAGAAAGAGGAAACCAGAAAATGTTGAAAGAAATGAATGAAAGTTTAAAAAAAATCATTAAATTTATGGAGGAGAAAACATATAAATAATGAATGAACATATAAACATTGTATAATAACATGAATGTGTATTTAGTGTATAATATTTTGTTGTAGTAAAAAAAAATAAAAAAAATAAAATATATATATATATATATAAAAAAGAAAAAAAATGGAAAATTCCTATCATTTTAATTAAATTGTATTGAATTTTAATCAACAAGAGTATATGAAGAAGAATTCCCTCCAGAAGCACGAGTTATAAACTCATTTTCTGGAGGTACCTTGTTAAAAATTATGTTAAATAGTTTATTATATAATAATGTTTGTGTATATTTATATTGTGTGTTTTTTGTTTATCAATAAAGGTTTATTATTATTAATGATGATAGGTGATAAAAACAGAACATTATTATCTTTGTAATTGATATTTTATTTTATTGGTAAATGATAACTAAATTATTCTAAAAAAAAACTCTGTGATCACTGTTAAATGATTAATTAATGACTAAATAAATTGTATTCAATAATATTTTTGTTTCATTCCAAAAATTTATATATCTCCTTATTGATGTAGGTATTGTACAATACCTGGCATCAGACTGATCTTACCCTGGAAAGATGAAGGACTATTAAACAATTTCTATAGAATTAACTCACTCAATCCTTGAGGATGTTGGCATTTACTATTCTACATCCATATGGAAAGTATTTGCTCTGTATGGTATACCTCCGAAGATAGTTAAAATGGTGCAGTCCCTGTATGAAGAGTCAGAGTGTAGCGTGAAAACGCCAGGTGGTCCTAGTGGAGCTTGCAGGATCACCACGGGAGTCAGCTAGGGCTGCGTACTGGCTCCGTTTATTTATTGATATTTTAAATGCCATCAAGCAGGCAGCTTGGAGCTGATGTGCTTGATATCCCACACTTGTGCCACACTATTAACTGTCAAGTCCATTCTTAAATGCATTGGTGTTCTTTGCAACAACTAGCTGGGCAGGCGACCGTTCCACTCATCCACAGCTCTATTCGTAAGGAAATGTCTGCGAGGACCGCACACGATTTTGGGCGGTTTCAATGACCTCCTCCCACACCATGTCCAAATCCCTCAGCTCTGCTTCGAAAGAGCGGAACACAGTATGAGAGGGTCTTCCTCGTCCTCGGGACCCTGATGGGAGGAAGAACAGCGCTCGCCTCGGCCATACTTTACAGTCATACTCTTTTTTTTACTATATGCTTGAAAGATTAGGTTTATAAAACAAAATCAAGAAATTAGGGTTAATATTTAATAATTTTTAGATACATGTGATAATGGTTAAAATAGATTGTTAATTATGCAATATTTACCAAGTTAATACCTCGTTTAATAAATTACTTTCATCTTAAAAATACTTAACTAACATCTTACAATATACAAAATGAAGTACACATAATAGTGTAATATGGACAATATTGATGAATATTTTCTTCTGAAAGACTCTTGTCTCCATTTGGTGTGGTTGGTTATTTTTTTATTTATTCAACATGTACACGGCACTGATGTGCCTTTATAGAATTAATTACAATTAATAGCAACACAAAAGAAAATATATATAAAAAAAAAACAGTATAATAATATGATACAAAACAACACAAATCAACTCGAGCATGTATAAAGTCAACACTGTGTAGGATATTTTTTTAAATTAAAATAGCATAATAAAATTAAAAAAATTAATAATTAATTTCGGGTAAAAATTTAGTTCATTGATAAGAAAATAAAAAAAGAAGAGGTACTGGAGAAAACATAACACACCATGAACATTTTAAGCAGGACAGAAAAAAAACGATAGCAAAGGAAGAATAAAGCAAATAAAAAAAAATAGAACTATATCAAAAATACATAAATGCGTACGATATAACAGTTAATCACAGTTATGATAGAGATATATTGCTCAACAGCTCATATCCAACATATTCCATCACCAATCACCTCCTGAAATAATTATTAACGACTCTTTGTTGAAGCGCCCTACCAGCAAGCAAGTCCACATTTGTGGATGTGGAAGCGCCCTCGGCATCATTAATTGATTCCATAGAACCAAAATCGAATACGCATTCTTCTTCGAATTCGTTACTTTCGTTATTTAATATACACATGTTGTGTAAGACAACGCAAGCATTTATTATTTTTGTAGCTTTCTCAGGCTTATAATGAAGGCATCTGTGTTTGAGTAGGCATCTGAACCTCATTTTTAAAACGCCATTACACCTCTCAATCGTTGCTCGTACTCTTCTAAACACTATGTTATGCCGATCTTCAGGTGTATGAGATTCAGCATTTGGTATGGGTGTTAATATCCATGGTCGTAAATAATACCCAGAATCTCCTGCAAAGACAAATAGTAATAAAATTATAATCAATTTACTACATCAGTCGGAGCAAAAATTGCACTCCTGATTTCTGCAATGTATATTTAGGACAGAAATAATTTTTATTTTCTGCAACATATTTACATTTCTTCTTCACTAGTTTGTTTCTGTTTCCATATTTGAGCAATTTGAAAAATGAAATGGGTATATTATATAACATAAGATAATGGATTTATTACCTATAACATAGAATCCTTGATGTCCCCTTCTGTACAAGCTTTCTAATAAGGGATCTACACTGGAATTTCTCCAAATAAACGAATCATGTGTGCTTCCAGGAAAGAGCGCGTTTACATGAATTATTCTTAATCGCGCATCACAAATCTAAAACACATTTAAATCAATAATATTTTTAATTATTTAACAAAAGGCATTCAAGATGTAAGTATAATCATATTGGGTTTGCATTTATATCACGAATCAGCAAAAAAAGACTCGACAAGACTCATTTTTCAAAGAAATAAAGGATACCAATTGTAATGGTCTACAACTCTGTTTTTATATTTCTCTATGTAATAACTTATTTAATGACTATAATTTTGTTCGATCTAAAATAAAATAAATAAGTAAACATGATGGGTAGAAAAATTCCAAGTACTCACCAACTGTACGTTAATAGAATGGTAATGTTTTCTATTAACATATGCACGTTCATCATGTGTTCTGTTTGATGGGGGGACTATTGCCACATGCGTGCAATCTACACAGCCAACAACACCAGGATATCCATATTTAATATAAAATCTGTAATAAATGGGAAATAAATTAACAATTATTATGTCACAACAAATACTTTTCTATTTTGGAGAGATTTTCAAAACAATATACACTTACGCATTTCTGTTAGCCTCTAACTCCGCTATTGTGGATGGAAACTTAACCCATTCATTAAAAACTGAAGGGTGATTCAATGCATCGACAACTTCGCTGATGGCTTTTGACACAGTGGCTTGTGATACTGCCATATTCAAATTGCAGCCAACGGGATTTTGATATGAACCAGTGCCAAAAAAGTTCAATGCAAGCAAGATCTAGAAAGTATTACATAAATCAGTTAACATATATTATGTTACAAATTTTATTGACCATTGTCAATTACAAATTGTCACATACATGACATTACATTATAAAAGGGCATGTCACAAATTGCTTTGAGCATTTCATATCTGCTATTCTATGGGTTAATTTTTTTAAAGAGTCTGATAGTCCTCTTGACATAACTATATATTTATAGCAAAATTTCCTATTCATTAGTCTTAAGTCCTTACCTTTGTTTTGATATCTACAGAATTCGATCTAGAAGATTCTGTCATAAAAGGCGTTAAAGTTTCCATTAGTCTAAGGACTAAATTTTTCGATAATCTAAACATTTTTATGAATTGACTATCACTCAAATTGAAAGCATCATTCCTTTGAAACGTTCTCCTTTGCGGCCTCTCTTCTCTTTCCAAATTTTCCACTTCTTCTAAGAACATGATGTCTTCGACGCTTATCATCTTAAATTGCTAAAAATATGGACACATGCTGATTAAATTACAGACACAAATAATACACAAGACGTTTCATAATCAAACAGAGTAAACAGTTAGTTACTTATAAACCAAACTGAATTAATAAATACCTTTGTAATATCACTTATTCGCTGAGAAACGACAACGAAAACCGTGCATCTGTCAAACACTGACTATTTCTATCACTTTTCTCAATTATCGACTACAAATATCAATAGATAATTATCGCTCAAAATGTGATAGATAATTATCGACGACAAATACCAAAATACGCTTTTCGACGCAAAAAGTCGTAGATAATGACATTCCATAGAAAGTGATAGAAAATCCATAGAAATATCGCACGAAATAAATTATCGCACGATATGAAAATAGGCCCCCAGGCCACATTCACAAAGGGGATGATCCCTTTTACCCCACTTGTGTAAAAGGTGTCCACATCTACCGTGACCAGTCCGAATCCTATTAAGGGTTGTCCATTGCCTGCGGGGCAGGTCAAACCCGAGATGTCTGACTGTAGGGTCCAGGACAAGCTGTCCAACGTCGGGATTTTGGTCGTTCCACTTTTCCCGCCAAACCTGTTCAATATTATAGCCCCGCTCAATAAGGTCATTACCTAGCTTCCAGGAAGGGCACCTGGATTTTAGGCGCATGGTGTGATCAGATGGTATGTTTTGGTGGAGGGGCAGTTCCGGAAGAAAAAACAAAAACTTTGAAGACGGTTTAAAAAAGATATTAACATATATTTTTTCTTCTAACTATTTTCAAAAACTTTCCAATTTGTAGACTATGTACCCTGTAAATTTCATAAGAAAAAAAGTTTAGTATGTGATATTTTTTTTAAATCGTCTTCAAAGGTTTTATACAATTTTAAATTGTACCCTATTTTGAGATTCAACATCTTTTGTTAGCACCCATAATTGATTATATATCTACTAGGTATGCTCTTAAGCTATTCCAGAAAAAAAAGGCATGTACCTCAAAAATTAGTGTCTCTGTAACCATTTATATCCTTTAAGTTAGGGGTCGACAAAAAAGTACATACTAAAATAATTATAACTCAAAAACTATAAAAAATCGTTTGACGTGGAGGTATTTAGATAGCCCTAAAGGTGTTCTATTTCTGGACTTGTCGTACTTTCTGGGACACCTTGTATTTTTGTTTATTGAAATTGAAAAAAACTCTAAAAAGTTAAATAACTCGAAAACCACTGGCATTTGACCCCTGGTTAATGCGAAGAAAATTGTTGCAAATTTGCTCTAGTATAACCCCTTTCAGTCTGTGTTAACTATCCGGCGTGTGTGGTTTGACAGACATCGGCGGCTAGATTCTCGTTTTCATATATCGCATCGTGCCGGCCATCTTGAATTCGTTTTTTGTTCGTAAATTATACCGTGTGTTTTTGTAGCCTTGCTCGTGAATAGCATCGTGTTTTTTAAAATCGGTTTTCTTGTTTAGTCTGTGTTAACTATCCGGCGTGTGTGGTTTGACAGACATCGGCGGCTAGATTCTCGTTTTCATATATCGCATCGTGCCGGCCATCTTGAATTCGTTTTTTGTTCGTAAATTATACCGTGTGTTTTTGTAGCCTTGCTCGTGAATAGCATCGTGTTTTTTAAAATCGGTTTTCTTGTTTAGTCTGTGTTAACTATCCGGCGTGTGTGGTTTGACAGACATCGGCGGCTAGATTCTCGTTTTCATATATCGCATCGTGCCGGCCATCTTGAATTCGTTTTTTGTTCGTAAATTATACCGTGTGTTTTTGTAGCCTTGCTCGTGAATAGCATCGTGTTTTTTAAAATCGGTTTTCTTGTTTAGTCTGTGTTAACTATCCGGCGTGTGTGGTTTGACAGACATCGGCGGCTAGATTCTCGTTTTCATATATCGCATCGTGCCGGCCATCTTGAATTCGTTTTTTGTTCGTAAATTATACCGTGTGTTTTTGTAGCCTTGCTCGTGAATAGCATCGTGTTTTTTAAAATCGGTTTTCTTGTTTAGTCTGTGTTAACTATCCGGCGTGTGTGGTTTGACAGACATCGGCGGCTAGATTCTCGTTTTCATATATCGCATCGTGCCGGCCATCTTGAATTCGTTTTTTGTTCGTAAATTATACCGTGTGTTTTTGTAGCCTTGCTCGTGAATAGCATCGTGTTTTTTAAAATCGGTTTTCTTGTTTAGTCTGTGTTAACTATCCGGCGTGTGTGGTTTGACAGACATCGGCGGCTAGATTCTCGTTTTCATATATCGCATCGTGCCGGCCATCTTGAATTCGTTTTTTGTTCGTAAATTATACCGTGTGTTTTTGTAGCCTTGCTCGTGAATAGCATCGTGTTTTTTAAAATCGGTTTTCTTGTTTAGTCTGTGTTAACTATCCGGCGTGTGTGGTTTGACAGACATCGGCGGCTAGATTCTCGTTTTCATATATCGCATCGTGCCGGCCATCTTGAATTCGTTTTTTGTTCGTAAATTATACCGTGTGTTTTTGTAGCCTTGCTCGTGAATAGCATCGTGTTTTTTAAAATCGGTTTTCTTGTTTAGTCTGTGTTAACTATCCGGCGTGTGTGGTTTGACAGACATCGGCGGCTAGATTCTCGTTTTCATATATCGCATCGTGCCGGCCCGCAGGGCCACTTTTATCCTGACATGCCTGACCTTGACCTCCTGAGCAGGTTAGTTGCCAATTGTAGTTATAGTTAGTTTTAAGTTTGAGGTATGACGAATGTTTTTAGTTTGTAATTAGTCTCTAAGTAAACCCCAATTTGACAATCCCACCATCGGTGAGGCTCGCCACCCATCATGTCGTGTCAAATAGGGGAGGCGCAAAGAGGAGAGCGGACGAGTGTAGGTTTGGTGTGTGGAATATCAGGGGATGCATGGATGCTAAAATTAATGAAGTTATTGATATTATGAATGAAAAAGGTCTGGATATTGTATGTCTGAATGAAACAAAGAAGAAAGGCTGTGGTATGATTGATAAAAATGGGTTGAATGTTATGTGGTCTGGTGTGCCTGAGTCGGAGCATGCGAAACAAGGTGTTGGGGCTATTTTATCAAAAAGAATGAGTGAATGTATGAAAGATTTTAAATTTGTTAGTCCCAGGCTTATTTGGATCCGTTTCAGAATAGGCATTACGAGGATTTTCTTAGTAATAGGATATGCTCCTTGTGATGGCGTCTCTGATGCTGAAAAGGATGAGTTTTGGGAAAACGTTAGTGATATTGCAGAAAACCGAGGGGATAACGAAAGATTAATTTTAGCGGGTGATTTAAATGGGTGGGTTGGTATTAGAAGACAGGGTTATGAAAGGGTTCTGGGTGCATATGGGGATGAACGGGTTAACGACAATGGAAATAGGATACTGGATTTATGTTTAGAAATGGATCTCTTTGTTGCAAACACGTTTTTTGCACACAAAAAGATCCACAGATACACGTGGCAAAGAAAGGAGGAAAAAAGTATGATTGATTTAGTGTGCGTGGATTCTAGACTGAGGGGTTTGACCACGGATACTCGGGTTTTTCGAGGTGCGGAACTAGGGACTGACCATTTCCTTGTAGTTGCAAAAATTGATCTGTTCCGTGGTTGGCGATCGAGACCGAGAGAAGTGGAAAGCTCCAAAAGGATACGAATCGAAAAGTTAAATGAGGATAATTGTAAGGATGAATATGTAAGATTAATTGAAAGCACTTTGAACAACTTAGAATCAATCAATTATAGCTTAGAGGAACAATGGGAAATTATAAAACAATCTTTAGTAAATAGTGCGATTAAAGTATGTGGGGAATCTAAAACGGGTAGGAAAAAAGGTGATGCATGGTGGGACAAAGAAGTGAAAGCGGCTGTGGATAAAAAACAGAATGCGTGGAAGAATGTAGTTTGTGCGAAGAATGACTCCGACAAAACAGTTATGTATGATATTTATAAGAAAGAGAAGAATGCAGTTAAGAAACTTGTGAGCTTGAAAAAGAAAAAATTAGAGGATAATGAATGTAAAAAATTAAGTGCGAATGTGAATGGCAATTTAAAGCTTTTTTGGAAGGAAGTGAAAAGGAAAAGGTCTGGGAAGGATGAGAAAGTGAATTGTTTGAAAGATAAAAATGGATGTATGCTGACACAGGAAAAGGATATAGGTCTGAGATGGAAAGAGTATTTTGAAGAGTTGTTTGAAACCAAGGATGGATGCGGCAGTTTGTGCCAAGTAAGTATAAATGGACAGGGTGATGAGAGTCAGCAAATCAGTATGAATGAACTTATGAATGCGCTAAAAAAAGCAAAAAATGGGAAAGCGTCAGGTTGCGATAGGGTAGCAACGGAGCTTATCAGGTATGGCGGCCGAGTGACGCTGCAGTGGTGCCTGGAGCTTTTCAACTTGTGCTGGACGGAAGGCCGTACCCCAGGTGACTGGAGGAAAGCCATTATCTGCCCTCTGTACAAGGGGAAGGGCTCCCGGTTGGACTGTGGCAACTATCGTGCAATCAGCTTGTTGAGCAACGTGGGTAAATTATATAGTAGAATTTTAGTAGAAAGGGTTAGAACAATAACTGAAAATAAAGTTTGGGATGCACAAGGGGCTTTTATGAATGGGAGGGGGTGTGCCGATCAGATCTTCGCTCTGCGGATGATTACGGAGAAGCTTTTGAGTAAACATCAGAAGCTTTTCTGTGCATTCGTAGATTTGGAAAAGGCATATGATAGGGTAGACAGGGGTAAATTATGGGAAGTTCTATCAATTTATGGAGTGAATAACCGGTTGATTCGTGCCATTGCTTCGCTATATTCGGAAAGTACTGCGTGTGTGAAGGTGAACAGTCACCTTTCACCGGAGTTCTATCTTACGAAAGGTGTGAAGCAAGGGTGCGTCATGTCACCCTGGTTGTTTAATTTGTTCTTTGATTTTTGCGTCAGTGGGTTAAAAGATATAAATATAGGGGTTGAACTAAATGGAATAAAGGTATGTGCGCTTATGTATGCAGATGATTTAGTACTTATGGCTGAGTGTGAAAATGATTTGCAAGAACTTGTGTCAAGTGTGTTTGAAAATTGTGCAAAAAATGGTCTAAAAATGAATGTAAGCAAAACAAAGGTATTGGTATTTGAAAGGGATGAAGCAAGAACGAATTGCAAAGTAACCGTAGAAAATGAATGTCTTGAGCAAGTGAATGAGTATGTGTATTTAGGAAGCATGTTTAGTCGTGATGGAAAGTGTGAAAAAGAAATCGAACGTAGGAAAGTTGCTGGTTGCAGGGTGGCCGGTGCACTAAGACCTATAATGAGAAACAACAACGTCTCACTACAAGCAAAGAAACTAGTGCATAACGCAATCCTGCTACCATCGATGATGTATGGTTGTGAAACGTGGACATGGACGAAAAAAGAAGAATGTAGTATAAATGCAGTAGAGATGAAATCTCTACGAAGAATATGTGGAAAAACTTTATGGGATATGGAAAGGAATGAAAATATTAGGAAGGAATGTGGTATGGAAGTAAGTGTTGTGACAAAGATGAAAGTTAATAAGTTGAGATGGTTTGGGCATGTGGAAAGAATGGATGCAAACAGAATGACAAAGATAATTCATAAGGCTGAAAGGAAAGGTGTAAGAAAGCGTGGGCGACCGAGAATGACGTGGATCGAACACATCGATTCCGTCCTCAAGGAAGGCCAGGTAAGAAGTATGAGAAATAGGAGAAGCTGTATGAGAAATAGTATGTCGGTGGAAGAAGCGAAAGAAGTATGCTTGGATAGAAAAGAGTGGAGGTCCGTTCTCTCTGCCTACCCCTTACGGGACACGGCGTGATGGGTAAAAAAAAAAAAAAAAAAAAAAAAAAAAAAAAAAAAAAAAAAAAACCCCTTTCAAAGAATGTATCGAATTACCAGTCACCCTGTATACAGACGTAGAAGAGATTATCCATTACTTTCTATATTAGGTTGAATTTTCGTGTTTTGGTTACATTCTAAAAAATATTTCGTTCTGTTGTTTGTCTTTCACTTCTTATCTACTCACTGTAAATATTTGCTTACATACTTTAAGGGCTGTTTTTGTTTCCCTTACAATTTGTACGATTATTTATTGTATCATAACTGTCTGTACATCTGTCACATTAAAATAAAAAATGAAATGTTGATAATTTCAATTAGGCAGGTACTATGCATGAGTAGATATAGTACCTTAGTTTTGTAATAATGTGTGTACGCGTACCCACTTTTTAAGTGATTCTATTTAATTTATTTATAAACCAAAATAATAATTTAATCATACATTTATAAATTCCAACGAAACAAAGAAAAAAAAAGACTTTTACTATCTTAAACAAAACATCCAAACTTTAAAGACAATCGTAGTTTTGTGTTCATGTGCGATAACACATTGTCACATAACATGCACCATCCCTAATAACAACACTTAACCTTTGTACTTCGTATGTTACAGGCATGTCGCGGCAATGTCCCTGAAAGTGCAGAAAAGAGTGTGTTTGTCAAAGGTGACTTCGAACATTACGGGAAATTTCTACAAAGGGATTTCCCAGTGAATACACAAGACGCACACGGAGTAGAAGTCAAAAGTTTTTTTACCGTTGACCTAAACAATAACACGATTCTTGTGTTCAGTTCGATGTTGGGAACGGAGTCACATCGCTGCGAACAAAATGGCACTTTCTTCATAAGGGCGATATGCTCCGAAATCAACAGACAAACCAATCTGAACTCAGAAGTCTCTTTAATAGACATGTTAACATCAGTGCAGAGGCATTTGGCATTACTAGAATTTGGTTATAAAAAGCAATTGAGTGTTTATATAAGTACTCTAACAGAAAACATAATGTTTCAGCCACGAAACAGAAGGCGAATGAGGAAAACATATGTTTTTATATTTGTTATAGCTTTATCGTGTGCTGGTTTCCTTCATGCTTACATGCAAGCAAGTCCTTAGAAAATATAATAAGTATTATGTTTTTTAAACGGATTATTTTGCATTGCATACAATACAAACCCTTTATATTGTGTTTTTTAAGAAATAAACTTTTATATACTTATTTTGGTTTCCTTTTATGTAAATTATTTTTCCAACAAATGATTACTTAACGTCCATATCCTTAACATATTGTTTGGGTAACGAACGAATGTTTTTGATTCAAACTTTATCACATTATTATGAGCATTGTGCAATGTGCATATTACATGACACTGTTATACCAAAGGTATGTTGATAATGCATGACAGAAATGAAAAAAACAAAACACTGGTAGGTACTTTTTTTTTCTTTTTATCTATTTTAAATTAAAGATAATAAATAATAATACTTTACAATGCTTAACATTTTATAAAGATAGGAATACATTTTAATTTTTAATATTTATAAGGACAGAAATACATTACAATGCTTAAAATTTATAAAGATAGAACTGGGTACATTACAATGATTTTCGAAACTTGTGGCATTACCCACGCATTCGTCCTGACATCCAAGAAACTCGTTAGATGTCGAATTATCCAAAAACACCCTTCCCATACCATAAAATGAACATAACATCTCTACGAAATAATAGTGCAGTACCTATTTTAGAGAGTTCTGGACAAATATCAAGAAGATGAAGCATTTTTTTTATTTATTTATTTATTCCATGTAACTTAATAGGTAAGTAATGTGTAGACCTTGGTAAAGTGGTACGGGCTTTTGCCCAGTTGGGCAGATTTTTAAGTGAAAATGTTCATTATAATGCTTTTTTGATATAAATAAGTAAGTAAATATTTGAATACATAAAAAAACTGTTGCCCAAATAGGCTAAGCCTGTGCTAGGGCAAACTTACTAAAAACAGTCTTAAAATATAAGTAGGTACATACATATGTATAAGAAAAAAAACTTGACTTAATATTAAGGTGATGAATGCAGAAGTTGGCACAAAAAAAACATCTGCTTTCGTTTTATAGAACTATAAAAAACGGGAGACAAAGTTTGTCACATCGTGGCGGATGCTGTTATTAACGATGTGTCGATAAGTTGACCCACCCAATAAGTTTTAGGATAAAGGTCCACAACACCGTACTCTGGTATGCCACGGACGTGCTAGGAACATCTCACACGGAGCTTCAACAATCATTAATTATTGTCGACGAGAATATTTTGCCGTAATTGACTCGGTCTGTGCATGATGGCACATCTCCTTGACTCGCAAGCGGCGGGTCGGTATGATTAAATGGGTTGTTAAAGGCGGGTTCGGGGTAGTTGGGCTACATATTCAAATACTTAGTTTACTTAAGTTTACTCACACGCACGGCTAACCATTTTTATACATAAGATTTGAACAACTCTCACTTTAGTGTTGATTAAATGGATTTGCGTGAAAAGATGAGATAAGTATATTGGGCAACACAAAACCAACGAATGTTGTTTTTGTATTGTTATGTGTAGCAGACAAGTGCTGTCCTATAATAATTATTAATGACTGAAGGTTGTAGGACCTATTTGGGACCTTATGGCTGAGCAAAATAGTTCTTAATACATATATATGTATAATGATTATTGCTCCCCAAAAGTACTGTAGAGCTGCTGCTCTGAGAAATACTTTAAGGTCTTGGGTTTGAGGAAGGAAAAATGTTGATCTGTTTGCTTCTCGCGGTGGGGCTCTATGTCGGCTAATATAGACAGGGACCGAGTGTTGGCCGGATTAAGCTGACAACCAAACTTTGTCTCTCTAAACTCAAGACAAATCTTGGATAGGACGCTCACTACTCCTGGAGAAGTAAATAATCTCAAAAAGCGGAAGAACTTTCGTAGTCAACAGCATTTGATGTAGAAAGAAATAGGAAACTACTACATAGAAGGTCTTAGTGGTTTCACTTTGCTGCAAAATGAACCCAGTCCGAAGTAAAATTTTCCGGAGGTAAAATAGTCCAGCATTCGGATCTCCAGTTGAGGACTGCTCGAGATACAAAGAACAAAAACTGTAAAATATTGAATGCAGAAACCAATACTAAAGACAAATAACCAAATAGCAAGATGGACAATGTCCTTACATTACTAACAAAACAGTAAACTAGATAATTTAAAGGCCGAAATGCATAATATAAAACTGAATGCCTTATGTATAGCGAATATGAGTTGGCCTAATTCTGGAGACTTCTGGAGTGGTGATTACGTAATCATTCACACGGGATTCGTAAAAGATGAACCTGAGCAGAGGTGTAGGGATAGTATGGTAATGGCTTTTGAAATTGAAAAAAAAATCTGAAAAAGAGGAATAATTTTAAATGATACAAAAATGTTAAAGATAAAGTAAAGAGGTCATAGATAAATTTGTGGAAGAGACATAGGAATGCGACTTGTACAGAAGTATGAACGAGATCTAATAAAAGATTTATATCTACAAAGATAAAAACTGCTGTAGAAAAAGCTATGTGCAAAAAATGCCTCAGGCATGAAAGGAATGGATAACTGATGATATTGGATAAAAGGGAGCTAAAAGTCTTGAGTCATAAAAAAAATATAAACCATTAAGAAATAAAATAAAATAGAGAATTCCGAATAGCAAGAGAAACCTTCTACTAGAATAAAGGTAACGAAACAAATGACGACTTCAAGGGAAGAAATGCAGAAAGAGCTTATTGGAATGGAAATAGGTAAGGGAACTAATATAGAGGGAGAAGATTGCGACAACAAAAACGACTCTTGAAGAGAGATTAAAGAGATACTTGGAAATGTGGAATTCAATGGAAAAGGAGATACTGATAGTGAAACACTGACAAAAAGTTAAAGCGAGGTTGATGAAGATGATCTGAGTGACCATGACTATTGTCAGGCGCCAGGGATCGATGAGATCGCTGTTAAAATCAGTGAGTGAGCAGGAAAATGAGCAACGGATGCATTGTTTTAAATGAAAGAGTCAATAAATAAGACTAGTTAGATGCCAGAGGATAAAAAAAACATGCTTGATGTAAGACGAACGCCATCCGTTGCGCAGAATACGATGGCTTGGAAAAACTCGGCGGCTAAAACTCTGAAGAAGCTGTACGGCTATCGGAAGTAAGTAAGTACCTACTGATTGTAACACTACCAAAAAAGGTCATCACAATGAAATGTGAACAACACAGAACGCTAATCTTAATATCTCTTGCCTCGAAAATATTAATTAATATTATTTAAAGAATCAAACCAAAAGTCGATAACATATTATAGAGACCAATTCGGATTCAGAAGAGGTGTAGAAACTAGAGAAGCTATACTATCTTTGCGATTACTTTTAGAAAAGATAATAAAGAAAAATCAAATACATACATCGCCTTCATAGACTTAGAAAGGCGTTTGACAAAGTTGAATAAAGAAGACTCTTTTAAATCATGAAGAAGTGTATTGGTATAAAATATAGTGATATACGAATTATCCACCCACTATAAAAAAGGAGGCTGCTATAATTTTTGCAATCAATCACCTGTGTTCAATGAAGAAACAGACGCAAGATTTCCGGTTATGGTTGAATCTATATTCTTTCGACCGAACACAATATCTTCTGTCAATGTACTCTCATACACGCTTAGTTGTTTTCTTGTGACAAATTCAATTGATCCAACATCTCTTTGGACTTTCGTCAACATGTCTATCAAAGAGACTTTTGAATATTCGTCCATTTGTCTTTGTATTTCTTGGCATATTGCGGAGATAAAAAATGATCCCTTCTGTGAATGCGCATATGAAACTGCCCCATGCATCGAGCTAAATATTACAATTCTGTCTTTGTAAAGGTCAAAACTGCATTGAGTGGATTCTGGATCAAATGGATCAAATTCAACCTGGGCATTGTCATCTTGGAGGTCTGGGTTGTAGCATTCCAAAGTACCATCGGAATACACTGGTTTTTCTACTTGCGACTGAGAATTCCCTCTGCACGCCTGTTATACAAAAATATTGAAAATAAAAACAAAACGTTTCTACACTAGGTACTCTGAAACTGCCTATTTGTAAAAAAATTACTTAAATATTATTTTTTTTAAACGGTTGAACAGGTATTTTATTTATTTATTATTTACTGTACATTGATGAGAACTTGGAACAAGTGGATGAGTATGCCAATTTAGGTAGTCTATTTAGCAGAGATGGAAGGTGTGAAAAGGAGATTGAAAGAAGGAAACTGGCTGGTATATAGTAGGGTTGGCGGTGCACTTAGTCTTCTAAGGAGAAATAAGAAGGAATCTCTTAAATCCAAACAGTCGATGCACAATGCAATCCTGAGATCATCCATGATGTATGGGAGTGAAACTTGGAAATTAGCGAAAAATCTGGAAGTTGGAATAAAAATGCTGTGCAAATGAGATCACTGCGTAGGATATGCGGAAAGAGACTGATTGATATGGTGAGGAATAAAAATATTAGAAAGGAATGTGAAGTGCATGTTAGCGTAATGACTGTAATGAAAGTGAATAAATTAAGGTGGTTTGGGCATGTAGAGAGAATGACTAAAAGGATATTTAAATCTGAGAGAATGGGTGCACGAGAACGAGGCTGACCTCGAATTATATGGTTCGACCATATCGGTGCCGTCTTAGAGGAGGGCCAAGTCAGGAGCAAAAGGAATAGAAGAGCATGTATGCGGAATCTTATGCGTTTGGAGGAAGCGAAAGAGGTTTGTTTGGATAGAAAAGAATGGAAGTCCGTACTATCTGCCTACCCGCTTCGGGAAACGCCTTGATGGGTAAAAAAAACATTGATAAGTATAAGACAAGTATGTACACATAAAATTTGACATAAAAAAGACATCACAGAATCATCATACAGAGGGCGAGCTTACCACAACCAAGTTGCGGTCTCTAACAACTAACCCATAATTTAGGTATTTTCTTCATTGCGGAAGGGATTAAAAAACCTATTTTTTTTTCATTTCACTTATTCTAAATTATTATTTTTTGTTTGTAAGTTTATCTTTTCAGCATCTTTTTTTACAAAAATGTGGAAAATTTCGCTGATAAAGTGCACCCAAGGTGTCCATAATTCTAAGAATGGTAAAAAAATTGGGGTCGATTGTGGACATTAAGACTGAGATCTCTTGAAAACATTGCTGATATGTATACCTAATCGTGAAATTCACCGAAAAACCCAGAAACAACATGAAGTGCACTCTTGCTGAGATACTTTACTAATTGATCTTGCACAGCAGATTAGAAACTGCTAGAATAATAAAAAATGGACAAATGAGATGAATAAAGGATATTCCATATTTGTGTGGTAAGTAATTTGCATCTCATGGCAGCCTATTTATTGAAAACTATGAGTTTTTTATAAACTATGAGGCTTTCTTGATACTGAACTGATACCAATGATATTGGTGATGAGGTTAAATGCAGAATAACGGCTGCAAAACGAAAGCTTCTTTGGGCTCCAGAAATTTATTTAATCAAGGCTTATGTCAAAGAAATAAAAAAAAATATAAGACCTGTCCTTAAATACTCCTGCGAAACATGGGCGTTAGCAAGGCGTCATGAGGAGCGACTAGATGTGTTCGAAAAGAAAATCTTACGTCGAATCTGTCCAATAATTAAGACGGAAGTTGGCAAATTCGGTATAATGATGAATTGTACCGACTATAATAATGACATTAACATCAGCAAAATCATCCCAATACGCCGTTTCCGCTGGCTGGGACACATGGAACACTCTACACTAAAGAAACTCCTCACAAAAGCCCGACTGGAAGAAGGAATATTGGCAGATTGAGGTTGAGATGGTTCGATTGCGAGAGTAGAGATCTGCAACCGCTGGGAAAAGGAACTGGCATCGCAGGGCGGCCGGCAGGGTGGAATGGCGACGACTTCTTGAGGAGTCCGAGACCCACAATGGGTTGAAGCGCCATGGATGGATGTAACAAGTAATTATGTAATAATATTTAATTAATAATTTTATACTAACATTTATAAACAATGCCACTTTTAAACCTTTAAGATTCTCGTTATCCTCTAACGTACTCAGAATATTTTCTATAGCGATTTTTTTCCTTGTTGTATATATATGGCCATTGTCACCATGCGAGAGAATAAATATGAAAAGCATTTTACTTTCAGGTCTGACCTTCCCTTTAATAGAAACAAACAGAATTATTATTCATTTTGTTATTTTCATTCAATTATTATGTACGACGTACTAAAAGCGGAATTCGGAACAAAAATGTCAAAAATATTATTTGTCATGTTAATTTGCTATGTTTTTTTTTAACTTTTCTTGCCTCTTTCCATCTTGTTTTCAATTATTGTGACAAGCGGGATAACAAATATAACAAACTTTTATGATTTATTAGGAAATATTTCATTTAAGAGACTAAGTAAAAATATTCCAGTAGGTATGTAGGTATAATTTATATTTGAAATAAATGCATAAAACTTTTATCGAACAGAGACCGACGCGTTGCATACTTAACGCATAGTTGAATTAACGGTTTCCTTTCCATTGACGTATTTATTATGAAGTGATGCCGCTTTAGTACGTAGTAGGTACATAATAATATAATTAATTTTTTTTTATGAAAATCGTTAGTTAAATATTAATTACCTTTTAATACCGCATTGATAAGGAATGCATCTGATAAATCCAGTTTATTTGTAGTCACAGGGAGCCCGTACTTATGACAGATTGATTTCAGGTTTTCTTCATCTGCTGCAGCACCTTTTCTTTCTTTAACTGCAATATGATAGAGTATTTTAACCTTCCAAATAAATGGGGTACACCACTGTATTCTGTATATTATTTACCAAGCTCATTGGGTAGTACGTATATGTAAGTACATATTATATTGTTTCAAACACGGCAATGAATGGTTCGAGGCACTTTGATAAAACGTGTGCTGTAAATGAACCTCTTTGAAACCTTTACTGTTGACAAGTCATTATTTGAATGACTTAACGGGTTCCACTCATTTGTTCCATCTCTCTTAATGTATTTTTGTTGTTATATATCATCATCAATCTCCCTTTAAGCCAAGCCCCCCCCCCTCCCCTCGCACACCAGAAGCCAACCCGGAGGAGACAAATCCGAAGCGAACCCGTTCGAACTAGTTCGATCAAAGCAATCAAACCAAAAAGCCGGCCCACACAAATCAAGTCCGCCGAGGATCCCCCCCGAACCAACCCGCAATGCGAGGGGCCTAAACCCCAATTAGGAACATTGCGGAAGTTCAGAAATGGATGCGAGAAGGCTAAAGAAGAAGAAGAAGAACTGCTAGAAATACTTACCTTTATTTTTATCAACCTTAGGTTTCATATAATTAAACAGCCAGACTTCACCATCTTTGATTGTTGTTTCAATGTTTTGGGGCGCTTTCTTTTCCTCCAAGAAAACTTTATATAAAAGTGTGCTTTCAACTTTGCATTGGCTCTCATTATTCGAGCCTTGGTTAACTGCAAGGACCTTCATAATTTCATGATTTATTGGCTGTACACCTGATATATTTTCGCAAATCGAGTTTATGAAAGTATCTCGGTCGATGACGCTTTCGTGCAAATGGTTTCGTACGATAAATACATTGGATCTCAGGGGAATAGTATATCCTCTTTTGTTATAATATTCTGATTGTATTTGGGGATCAGACTTTCTATTGTTTGGCGATTGTTTCAACTTGATAATCTGGAATTACAAAAAAAAAACATCGTACTATACTCTTGACTGAAATTACTAGAGATATAAAACAATGGTATTTTTCAATGTCGGTATTGTACGTAGTTTCGTCACAGTGAGGTGTTTTTTTTTTATTTGTGAATAATAATTCATTTATTTCATCCATGGAGCCAGCGCTAGCGTTCCATACTCCTATCCTATATATACTGGTAACTGTCAACAATTATGTTCGATTAAAACAAGAATGAATAGGGACTTACGTCGAAAAAGAATAATTTTGGTTTCAAAACCATACTGGATATATGGAATGCTTCTATAACATCCTTTTCATTAAACTCTTTTCTTCCATCTCGATCTTTTTCGATTGAAAAACTTTGATTATTAAAACCATGAGACAACACGAATACAACGAATCCATCATATTCATCAGAGGTGCTCGTTTCACCTGAAAATAAAGAGATCGTTTAAATAAATCTTTCTTTATTTCTCGCAAGATTAACTATTTGCCAAATTATGTTACCTAAATAGAAGAGAATTACAAAACAATATGCCACTATATTTTAATATTTTTTATTTTAATATATTATGTTATGATTATTTACTTCATAACAAAAATTTGATTATTGTTTATTATAATTTTATTGTTTACTCATTGTTTACCAAATTATGATACCTAAATAGAAAATAATTACAAAACAATATTATGCCACTATATTTTTAAATTTTTTATATTAATATAAATACTTTAATTAATATGCCTCTAATATGGTAGGTATAAAATATAACTATAGAAAATGAAACTTAAATTTCCGTAAATTTCATTAAATGTGTAGGTACTTATTTGATAAAAATTGTTCAGTGTGTTCAGTCGATATTGATTCACGTTACTATAATAGTTACTCGACATGTTCAACATGTCGAGAATTCTCATGATTGGGAGTTTCGGAGACTTAAACCACTTAATGGCGAACGTTGTTAACGTTAAGTGATCACACTAAGCCAGCCTTCGAAATAACAGTGGAAGACATTCGTAAGTCCGTAGTGGTTTGTTCCATTTAAAAATCGAACTTTAGTTATGAATTGTTAGAGTCATTAGTTGTTATTTTTTTTCTTTAAACATGTTATCTCTTTCAGGTATACACGAACATAATATTAACACACGCACTCATTCACTCACTCACTCACATACTAAGCACTAATCTCACAGTTTACACATTGAGGCTTTGTATTAGTGATAAGTACTAAGCACATGGCTATTTGAACCTACCCACCTTCAAGAACGGTTAATATTTGGGAGTATTGATAATTTCCATATGGTTTTATTTCCCAGTTCATCTTTGTAAAATGTCCAGTGATTTTATTTACATTTTCTTCGAGCTTTTTTTTACCTTCCTTATCTAAAATATTATAAAATAATTAGTGTTTAGATTATTTATTTAGTATTTTTTTCTAGTTTCTTGTCTCACTCCTTTTTTTACTCGTCTCTTTTTAAATAATACTTCTTGGTTGGATGGTAGAAGAGATCATTTTTCAACAATAATCCCGTCAAAGCGCGACACTTTATCAGTATTTTTTGTATTGTACATGTGTATAATATTGTTTTAATCTGTAGCACATCGTAGGTTATAAGTTAAACTGTAAGTATGAAACCTAAATAAATGCCAGCCAATCGGAGATAACAAAAACCTGGCGCAAACTTTCGCGTGAAAATCATCCAGACATGGAAAGAGATCCGGTAAAAAAATCTGAAAAAAAAACAAGCCAAATTCTTAGAAATACAATGCCTATGAAATATTATATTATACTTAATTGTATTCATTTTGGTTTATCCTTTATACTAATTGTCATGGTCAAAATCTTCTTAGTGGTAGGTTGTATCTATAGTAATCCCGAATTAGGAAGTCTGTTGAGGTGCTTTGCTCTTCTAACACTAAGATTATCTCTTTCACACTCGGTAAAATAATGTAAAAAGGTTTAATGGTTACCTGAATTCGGTAGATTCCAGGGGTTGATAACATTTTCGTAAGTTGTCTTGATGATTTTGAGTAATATTAAAAAGTAAATAAATCAACACAATGACATGGTTACACATTTTATATAAAAATATTTATTAGGAATAGAAGTAATAATATTAGATATATAAACACTTTCATGTCCGAGTCTTATTCAGACAAATCACTATCAGTGTCACTCCCACTAGAACTACCATTGTTTACATTTATTATTAAATTGTCCATAACACTTTCTGCATAACAATCACTCTCCCAATCTTCGAATATTTTTGTTTTCGTGCTATTAATTACACGACGCCAGTCTTCTTCCGTTATATGACTGACGGCTTCTTTTAACAAATGGAGGACACGCGTTGTTGAAAATGGTGGAGTTGTGTTGTTGCGAGCCACAAACCCTTTAACTTGTGCCCATATTAGCTCGATTGCATTATATACACAGTAATACGGAGGCAATAGTATTACTGTATGACCTTTAGATTGCGCAATGTCGTCTAAAACATATATTGCATCTTTAGGCTTATGCCTTTTTACTAAATCCAACAACTCTATTTTTCTCAAGTTGTCACTGCATGGAACGTTATTCCTTTCTAACCAGTCAATAATTGTATCCTTTCTCGATGCAGTTGTTGGTGGTTTGTCCTTTTGTTTGGAGTGATACGGGGCATTATCCATAATGATGGTGCTATTGGCTGGGATATTTGGTAAGAGTTGTTCCTCAAACCATTTGGAGTATAATTCAAAATTTAAATCCTCGTGGTAGTCTCCAGATTTTTTAGATTTAAAAGCCAAAAGACAATTGGGAATAAACCCATTCATGGATCCTGCGTGTATTACTATTATTCTTTGTCCTTTTCCAAGTGGTACTCTACACATTGATTTTTTATTGCCGTCAAACCAGAATTTTGATAAATTATGATTGGCATTGACCCAAGTCTCATCGGTAAATATAACGTTATTAAAATTAACATTTTGTATTTTTCTCAAAAAGTTTATTTTGGCCAATTGTATGTCACTTCTTTCTAAATAATGTTGTCTTCTATCTACTTTACAATGTTTAAATCCGATTTGTTTCATTAATGTCGTTAGTGATGTAGATTTGCCGTCATACAGATCCGATTCTTTAAGCGATTTCAATAGTTTTTGTATTGTAGGATATTCACCTCTGGTATAATAGTCATGAATATGACGTCTTATGGCGTCGATTTCAAATGAGTCTTTTTTATTTACGGTTTTTGTGCGAAGTCTTTTTAATTTACCTTGTTTTTCACAATTTTGGACACACGAAACACTATGACACTCTTTTGATATTCTTTGCACAGTTTTTGTGCTAATTTTCAGCGCATTAGCGACTCGTTCACAAACATTCTGTACTGAAATTAAAGGCCCACCGTTTGCCTTTTCTTGTTCAAAATACTCGCGAAGACGTAATACAAACTGTCGCGTTTGTTCGTTTAGTACACTGCGTTTTTCCATTTTTAATGATGAACACGAATGAACTATCACTCAAGCCAGCCAAATGTAAACTAACTTAAAATAATGTTTACCCAAAAAAAATCGAAATTGACATTTCCAAGATTTCTATATTAATCAAGCTCACCCATCAGTCACAGAAAAACCCTTAACTAAAATAGTAGATTCTTGGAAAAAGTATTTAAATACATAGATATGGCATTGCTTGGATTACAGGGACATAATGACTTGGTAATAACACACGGCCGCATGGCAATTGTTTTGATGTGTCCATGGTGTCCTTGCTATTGTTTGCTGGTGTATTGTTTACCTGGGTTTCGCGTAGGTACATCAAAGGGCTTTCGCTTGAAGTACATACTAAAAAATAGGTACCTACAATGTTATTATACGAGTATATTACCTATTACGTCTGTGATTAACCTTTCTTACGTCTAAGAATATGAGGTTTAGTGAGAATAAAATAGTATAATCTAAATTATTAATATGAACTGTATTAATATTAATTGAAAATAAATAATAATGAAGTAAAACCACAAGGTTCAATATCTCTGCAAAGTTAGAGTGAGATATTCATACCCCAGCGGACTTCCTAATTCGGGATTACTATAAAATATTTTAATAATTTATTCTTTAGCTTATGTTTAATTGGGGGACTGAGAATCAGGTAGGTAGTTGATCAAAAATATTTTTACTCTGTGTATTCGTGTTCTTTACGCGGTTAATTTTTTGTGTTTTGAAGTGAGGCTTGATGGTATGTCTTAGTATTTTTTTTCAGGAACCAGACTAGTAGAGATTTCATTTGTACAAATGTCTAGGTTCATTATTGTCCTAGATATTGTCAAAACTCAGTATTGTCAGTATTCAGTATTGTCAGTATACTCAGTATTCAGTATTGTCAAAACTCTTGACGAAACATCACGCAACTATAAAACAAAACAAAAAAAACAATAACACTTTCGAGTCCGGCTCCATCATGGAGCCTCGGAGAGGGTGTGATCCTCACGACTTTCTACGAGAAGTGCGAGAAAGCTTAAGTAGGATTTCTGCAATCCTAGAAAGCAGCAAGATGACTATGGAACAGAAAGGCAAAGTTGCACAGGAGACCTTGAACGTGCAGGAGATTGTAGGCCATATGGCGTTGTTAGTGGTCAATAGAACGAATATTTCCGAGGAGAAAACCTACGCTAGTGTGGTTGGAACGACAAAGATTATTCCCAGTACTACAAGTGCACAGAGCTACAGCATAGTCGTGGCGGCAACAGAGGGGTGCTCGCGGGAGAACATGATTAAAAAAATAAAAAAGGAAATCAACGTCGTTAAACTAGGAGTTGGGGTAAAATCAATCAAACCTCTTCGAGATAATAAATTAATCTTATCATGTGAAAGGAAGACCCATGCGGAAAAGCTACTTAATGAAATAAACACAAAGAATATTGGAGCCAAAGCAGAAATATTACAAAAACGTAAACCGTGTGTTTTCTTGCGAGGAATAGATAAGGATCAAAATTTCGAGACTCTACAAGAAGATCTTCTTGCCCAAAATGAAGATATTAAGGCCCTGTATGAAATCAGCTCGAGTGAAAATAGTATAAAAGTGAAAAAAGTTCTAAAAAATTACCGTAATGAAAACTCAATAAATTGCATAATAGAAACAAATTCGATGATTAGAAATCTGTTAATTAAAAAAAGCCGTGTAAATCTAGGATACCACCCAACTAGCAAAGTAATCCTATAACGAAAGATTATAAGTCTATCAATACTTATAAACCTCTTATAATGGCATTGTTGTAGACTGTATTACTTATAATAGCATTTTACAAGCCTTAATATTCTCAAGAGCATTCGTTTTTATATCTCAGTCTTATAGTTTGCTACAAAACTATCGCACAGGACAGTTATAGGATACTCTTACTTATAATGGCATTCTACAAGCGTTGATAATCTCAAGAGCATTTGATTTTGTATTTCAGACTTATAGATAGCTACAAGACTATTTTATAGGTAAGTTATAGGAGTACTAATCCTATAAGAGCATGCACTAAGACTTAATAGTCCTGAGAAAAATGCTGATCCTAAAGTAGCATTTTGTAAGATAAAAGAATCCTATAAAATACTTCGCCGAGATCATTATAATTAATCGTCATAAAGTCTTGTTCAAGACTCATATGAAACAAATAGTACTTCAAAAGAACACTATAAGTGCAAATAGTCTTTAAACTAGATTCTTTAACATACTTGGCTGAGATCATTATAAGTTCTCGCTGCTATAGCCTAGTGTAAGACTCTTACAAAACCAACAGTACTTAATTAATACGTTATAAGAGCAAATGTACACAAAACTACTAACTCAGTCACTTTATAGGTAAACGCCAGTCATTTTGTCGAGGTGGTTCAAATGTTTTTATTCTTCGTGAAAAGTGCGCGTTAAATATGGAATTAAGTGACTGGAAACGAGAAAAGTTTTCATAGCAAATATAACGCTCATGTTGTTTTCACATTGAATAATTAGCGAATTACTCCCGCGTTTATTCCTAGAGGGGATTTTGATTGCAAATACTACATTTTGTATAGGTTGTAAAGCCAAAAATTCGAAAATATCAATTTGAATATAGTACCTATAGTATTATTACATCATACACATTTTCCTATTATAATTCTTATCAATCTAATCAAAATTGTTCTCGATTATGACATCGCAAACTATTTTTTTTTTGTTTTATTGAGAAAAGTTTTTATAGAAAATATAACACTCATGTGGTTTTCACATTAAATAATTCGTGAATTCCTCCCGCGTTACTTAAGGAAATTTTGATTGCAAATACTACATTTGTGTAGACTGTAATATCAAGAATTCGAGAATATCAATTTGAATTTACTTATATATGTAGTACATATACATTTTCTTATTGTAATTCTAATAAATTCTATTCAAAATAATTGTTCCTAGTAATATCACTTTTAGGTACCTATATTTTTTTTTTGCATACATTGCCTATTATGTGCACCTTTATGTCTACCCAATAATTATTAATGTATTTAGAGACGAGGCAATATTAAAAAGCCCAAATGCCTTTCTGAACTGGTTGATAACAGTGAACTTTTATTTACAAATATTACATTCATACCTATGGGTTTTCTCGATTATGAATTCGCAGACATTATTTTATTGTTTTATGGAGAAAAGTTTTCATAGCAAATATAACGCTCATGTTGTTTTCACATTAAATAATTAGCGAATTACTTCCGCGTTTATTCCTAGAGGGGATTTTGATTGCAAATACTATATTTTGTATAGGTTGTAAAGCCAAAAATTCGAAAATATCAATTTGAATATAGTACCTATAGTATTATTACATCATACACATTTTCCTATTATAATTCTTATCAATCTAATCAAAATTGTTCTCGATTATGACATCGCAAACAATTTTTTTTTGTTTTATTGAGAAAAGTTTTTATAGAAAATATAACACTCATGTGGTTTTCACATTAAATAATTCGTGAATTCCTCCCGCGTTACTTTCTTAAGGAAATTTTGATTGCAAATACTACATTTGTGTAGACTGTAATATCAAGAATTCGAGAATATCAATTTGAATTTACTTATATATGTAGTACATATACATTTTCTTATTGTAATTCTAATAAATTCTATTCAAAATAATTGTTCCTAGTAATATAACTTTTAGGTACCTATATTTTTTTTGCATACATTGCCTATTATGTGCACCTTTATGTCTACCCAATAATTATTAATGTATAGAGACGAGGCAATATTAAAAAGCCCAAATGCCTTTCTGAACTGGTTGATAACAGTGAACTTTTATTTACAAATATTACATTCATACCTATGGGTTTTCTCGATTATGAATTCGCAGACATTATTTTATTGTTTTATGGAGAAAAGTTTTCATAGCAAATATAACGCTCATGTTGTTTTCACATTAAATAATTAGCGAATTACTCCCGCGTTTATTCCTAGAGGGGATTTTGATTGCAAATACTATATTTTGTATAGGTTGTAAAGCCAAAAATTCGAAAATATCAATTTGAATATAGTACCTATAGTATTATTACATCATACACATTTTCCTATTATAATTCTTATCAATCTAATCAAAATTGTTCTCGATTATGACATCGCAAACTATTTTTTTTTTGTTTTATTGAGAAAAGTTTTTATAGAAAATATAACACTCATGTGGTTTTCACATTAAATAATTCGTGAATTCCTCCCGCGTTACTTTCTTAAGGAAATTTTGATTGCAAATACTACATTTGTGTAGACTGTAATATCAAGAATTCGAGAATATCAATTTGAATTTACTTATATATGTAGTACATATACATTTTCTTATTGTAATTCTAATAAATTCTATTCAAAATAATTGTTCCTAGTAATATAACTTTTAGGTACCTATATTTTTTTTTGCATACATTGCCTATTATGTGCACCTTTATGTCTACCCAATAATTATTAATGTATTTAGAGACGAGGCAATATTAAAAAGCCCAAATGCCTTTCTGAACTGGTTGATAACAGTGAACTTTTATTTACAAATATTACATTCATACCTATGGGTTTTCTCGATTATGAATTCGCAGACATTATTTTATTGTTTTATGGAGAAAAGTTTTCATAGCAAATATAACGCTCATGTTGTTTTCACATTAAATAATTAGCGAATTACTTCCGCGTTTATTCCTAGAGGGGATTTTGATTGCAAATACTATATTTTGTATAGGTTGTAAAGCCAAAAATTCGAAAATATCAATTTGAATATAGTACCTATAGTATTATTACATCATACACATTTTCCTATTATAATTCTTATCAATCTAATCAAAATTGTTCTCGATTATGACATCGCAAACAATTTTTTTTTGTTTTATTGAGAAAAGTTTTTATAGAAAATATAACACTCATGTGGTTTTCACATTAAATAATTCGTGAATTCCTCCCGCGTTACTTTCTTAAGGAAATTTTGATTGCAAATACTACATTTGTGTAGACTGTAATATCAAGAATTCGAGAATATCAATTTGAATTTACTTATATATGTAGTACATATACATTTTCTTATTGTAATTCTAATAAATTCTATTCAAAATAATTGTTCCTAGTAATATAACTTTTAGGTACCTATATTTTTTTTTGCATACATTGCCTATTATGTGCACCTTTATGTCTACCCAATAATTATTAATGTATTTAGAGACGAGGCAATATTAAAAAGCCCAAAATGCCTTTCTGAACTGGTTGATAACAGTGAACTTTTATTTACAAATATTACATTCATACCTATGGGTTTTCTCGATTATGAATTCGCAGACATTATTTTATTGTTTTATGGAGAAAAGTTTTCATAGCAAATATAACGCTCATGTTGTTTTCACATTAAATAATTAGCGAATTACTCCCGCGTTTATTCCTAGAGGGGATTTTGATTGCAAATACTATATTTTGTATAGGTTGTAAAGCCAAAAATTCGAAAATATCAATTTGAATATAGTACCTCTAGTATTATTACATCATACACATTTTCCTATTATAATTCTTATCAATCTAATCAAAATTGTTCTCGATTATGACATCGCAAACTATTTTTTTTTGTTTTATTGAGAAAAGTTTTTATAGAAAATATAACACTCACGTGGTTTTCACATTAAATAATTCGTGAATTCCTCCCCCGTTACTTTCTTAAGGAAATTTTGATTGCAAATACTACATTTGTGTAGACTGTAATATCAAGAATTCGAGAATATCAATTTGAATTTACTTATATATGTAGTACATATACATTTTCTTATTGTAATTCTAATAAATTCTATTCAAAATAATTGTTCCTAGTAATATAACTTTTAGGTACCTATATTTTTTTTTGCATACATTGCCTATTATGTGCACCTTTATGTCTACCCAATAATTATTAATGTATTTAGAGACGAGCAATATTAAAAAGCCCAAATTACTTAAAAACATTCAAACCTGGTTCGTATTTCCAGAGATTTTATTGTTTTTAATATAAAAACAGCCTCCACTGTCATCAACTGACTTGCATATTCCGTACAATTTGTCAGTTATCTAAATTTATCGAAAATAAGTCGAAATATTTAACTGAAGACATCAAGAAATAAGTAAAAAAAACTTCTAACAATAATGAGGTTCAAATTGATCTACCCTAATTTGTTAAAATGGAGGCAATGTGTTATCTTGATTGAAACTGTTATAAGTAACAATGTACCTATAATGGTTCTGTAAAGTACTCAATGCAGAGTATTTTTAAAAATGGCGAATTTTCATATAAAACTGATGAAATAAAAATTCTACAACGACTGTAAATTGAGCTTTTTTCCGAAGCGCGTGAATAAAATAATAAAATTGCGGTACATATTTACAGTAAAAATGACTTCCCACGTTCCCAACAGTGGATAGATGAGTGTCCTTTATCAATTATATTTTGCTGTTTATTAATAAATGTATTATATTAATAATAGAAAATGTACTTACATTTTTAGTATTTAATACAAGAACAAAAAACTTCCACGACGCACAAAAAGCATAACAAAACTTACTTTATACAGTACTTTACCAGTAAACATTAAACAAGATTGGTCTGGTAAGATACTTATGGCAGATACTTATAGGAGTATTTATGCTTGTGAATGCATAGCTGAAGATCATTATAGAACCAATTGCGCTTCGTCAAGTGTATTATTTGATTATTTACATTCTGTAAGCTCGTTATAAGATCGATATAGAAATTAATGCTCCTGTAAGTGCGTCCAAATCTTGTGATTGAAGAATGCTATAAGTCTCTTATAAGAACAGATTATAGGATCGTTATAGAAATAAATGCTCCTATAACTGCGCCCAAATCCAGGGTTAAAGTATGCTATAGGTATCTTATAAGTCTACAAAATTTTACTCTTGGGAGTGCTACAAGTACAGATTTTGCTAGTTGGGCAGAGAGTGAAAATTGAAGACTGCAGTCCACTCATCCAATGCTACCACTGTTTGGGATACTGGCACACTAGCCTTACCTGCCACCAGAAGACGAATCAGCCCAAGTGTATGAACTGCTCAGAAGATCATTCTACCGCGTCGTGTACAAATAAAGTGCCTAAGTGTTTAAATTGTGTGAAAAATAATACAAAATTCAATGAAAACAACGATATTAACCATAAGGCTAACGACAAATTATGTAGTTTTAGAATTAAAATGGAAATAAAAGCTAGACAAAGAGTGGATTACTGAATTGAACATTAAAAAATGGAAGACTTTATATCTAAACAAATTGATAGCAGCTATAAAGTAAATGAAAAAATTTGCACAACATTTTATGAATATAATGAAATTATTAAAAGTGAAGATCGCGTAGACCTTATACTTTTACATATGAATATCCGCAGCGTCTACAAAAATTTCGACAATTTTTTACTATATCTAAATAATTTATCTATGAAACCGGTTGCAATTGTGTTAACAGAAACGCACTCAAACGACGACACTAACTTTAGTATACCCGAATATAATAACTGCATTGCAACAAATAAATTTATAAATAATTGCTCGGGGATTATGGTTTTTGTGCGACACGATTATAGAGTTGAGAATGCTACTGAAGTACAAATAGACAAAGTGAATTGTTTAAAATTAAACATAACTAACATTTTTAATAATAATAATAAATATCAAATTATATCTATTTATCGGACACACTCGTCTGATATCATCACTTTTCTCAAACAATTAGAAGCACTCTTAAAAGAAACTCGAAATCATTTCTGCTTCATTCTCGGGGATATAAATTTGGACATATCAAATAACAGCAACATGGTAAATATCAAGGACGAATACATAAACCTTTTATCTGAATATAACTTTAAGTCATACATAAATAGCTACACGAGAGAAGTAATGAATCAGCGGCCCTCCTGCCTAGATCACATCTGGTGCAATTCGGATAATGTATCGGATCTTACGTCGGTTGTCATTAAATCTGATATTACTGATCATTATATGTGTCTTTTAATGCGTTCAAACTCAGTACAGAATAACAAAAAACACAATACGCCCACAACCAAATCAGTTAGTCGCCTTCATATCGAGCTATTGAAACAAAAATTGTCCAACGAAACGTGGAGAAGTGTTTACGAATCAAATAATAGTAACGTATGTGCAAAATCATTTGAATTAATATTATCTGAACACATTTGCTCATGCACTCAGGATAAAAGCATTAGAATAAAATCTAAAAATAAGTGTCTTAAGCCGTGGATGACGCCGGGAATGCTGAATTCGATTAGAAATAAACAATCTTTTTTCTGTAAAGTAAAGAATAACCCATTGAACCTTCAATTGAAAAATCAGTACTTAAAATATAGAAATAAATTAAACATTATAATTAGACATAAAAAGGAACAGTTTTATAAAGAACAATTGCAACAAAAGGCGGGCAACTCGAAGCAAACATGGAACGTAATCAATAATATTATCAATAAATCAAAAAAGTCTTCTATAATTCCTAGTATTAAGAATGACACGAATATAATAGACCCAGAAATCGAACCGGTTCGGTGCGCTAATGTTTTCAACGATTTTTTTTCTAAGGTTGGAAAAAATCTGGCAGCAAAAATTGTCTCTCATGAATCTGATCTCGTTGGGGATTGCGAAAATTACTGTTTACAGAATAACACTGAAAACAGTATAAGTGCGGTATTCACCGGCTTTGACGTAACTTCAGAAACAGAGATTAAAAAGGTAATAAGTGAAATGGGAGGGGCAACTGCTCCAGGATTCGATGGCGTCTCGGTAGAAATTCTCAAGGAGTTGAAAGACTTTTTAGCTAAACCCATTATGCACTTGATTAATATGAGTTTTAAAAATGGTTCATTCCCGGATAACTACAAAACTACTATTGTGTCTCCAATATTTAAAGCGGGATCCCCAGATCAAGTCACAAATTATCGGCCGATAGCACTTATATCAAATATATCGAAAATTTATGAAAAAATTGCCAAAAAACGGTTAATTTCTTTCATACAACAAAACAATTTAATACACTCGAACCAATATGGATTCAAATCTGGGTGTGGAACAAGCGATGCAATAGCAAGGGTGACAAATATAATTTCCAGGACTTTGGATGAGGGAGATAAATGTTTGGGAATATTCGTCGATTTGCAAAAAGCTTTCGATAGTGTATCGCACTCAAGGCTGTTAAGCAAATTGAACAATTGTGGTATTCGGGGACAAGCGTTGCAGTGGTTGAAAAGCTATCTGTTTCAAAGAGAGCAGAGGGTGAAAATAAATGGTCACTTAAGTAATCCTTTAACGTCGGAATTCGGGATACCGCAAGGAACAGTCATAGGCCCTATTCTGTTTACATTATACGTAAATGACATGTTTAGTATACCCATTCACGGTCAAATTATTTCATATGCAGACGATACCGTTGTTATTGTAGGAAATAAAAACCCTCAAGATTTAGTGAGAACGGCAAATGAAGACATTAATATGATTAAGAAATGGTATGACCTCAATCTGCTTTCGGTAAATACGGAAAAAACAGTTCTAGTGCATTTCTCCTTGCAAACTGGTAGCGACAAGCAATTTAATAATATCATTATTCACGATAACAAATGTTCAATACCTAGCAATGACTATAGCTGTAGCTGCAGCCCACTAAATACCAAAACTGTGATTAAATACCTAGGAGTCTTAATTGATAGTAATCTTAAATGGAAACAACAAATAGACGCAACTGTTCAAAGAATTAGAAAATTGATTTATATATTTCTAAAATTAAGAAACATTGTAAATATACAAACACTTAAAATAACATATTATGCGCTATTTCAATCCATTGCACAATATGGTATTGTTGGCTGGGGGGCAGCATATCGTACAAGCCTAATGCCAGTTGCAATATTGCAAAAATTAATCATAAAGATAATTCTAAAGAAACCACGAATTTTCCCTACAGATGAATTGTTTAGATTGTTTCCGGTGCGAGACATTTTTGAAATATTTAATAGGGCGTCGCTCATCCAAATTCATAAAGATATAATTCAAAACCCAGTAGTTTACGAAATGATGAGGACTGATAGGCCGAGATCTGTTGGCTGTCTAAAGATACCAAAACTAAACACGACAACTGCCCAAAACCAATATCATTACAGAGGTATTACAATCTTTAATGGACTGCCGGCGATTCTTCGCACCGAAAAAGAATATAAAATATTTTTAGAGAATATTAAAAAAATTAAATTAAAATAATTAGTATAAAAAAAAAATATATAATAATGAAAACCCGAACCACCTGCACAACCGAGTCATGTGAATAGACTCGTTACATCGCGGACCGTTTGTACTCGAGTTGTAAATGTAAATTTTTGTGACAATATAAATCCTGTGTGCCGGACACGCTTTGTTTTTTTCTTGTTAAACTTGACAAAATTAAGGACTTTTGATGTACCATTATATTGTTGTAATGTTTAAGGTGTTAATTAGCTGGATATGTACCCATAGTATGTACTTCTTTATAGTTTACTCCCCTCCTTAACACAAGTTTTACTTTCTAGGGAGGGTAAAAAAGAATTAAATATAAGTGAATTAAGTATATTGATAATTATGTAATTTATAAGAAAGAAATGTTATATTATTTTTGTATGTATTATATTTAATAAATAAAAAAAAAAAAAAAAAAAAAATTCGAGGACAGTCAGCGGATTGTATTATTTGTATTTGATGAGAACGGTGTTTGTGTGTATAATAGAATCGGGGGGGGGGGGGGGGGGGGTAATGCAGTAGAGGATTCAGGACCGAATTCAGCTAAGACTTATTTTAAAAATACCTATTTATTTTCATTAAGTTTTCATTATGCTGTTGTACCTGTTTAAATCAATAATATACTATGTAACATGTGACACATCTCGATGGAGGTCAACTTAGTTTAAGGCCATAAATTTACTTATTGTTTCTCCTTTTAATGATATTTCAATAAATGATAAAATGCGTTGACATTTGTAGTTTACTAACGAATCCCTTGTATGATTTATCGTATTTATGTATGTACTTATTATTATTTTATTGTATCTTAACAAACTCCTTTTCCTTTCTTCTCGTAACTTAAGGCGAGAATGACTCACAACCTTGTATTTATTATGATTTATTTTACAATAATGCCTGAATTTATTATATACAAAATATTATACATATTTTTGACAACTCCAGTCCTTGCCTCAAACTTTATCTGGGGAAAAGTTCCATTCTTCGTTCTTGATCCGGGGAAAATATCGAAAAGAAAATCCCCTGTTTCTATCGCCGAAGGTCTCGTAATGGATCTTTGCTTAAAACCATATTATATTAAAACTGTCATTTCAAGGGACATCCTAAGTGTGTTTAAATGTATATCCATACTTTGGTCGTTTTCGAGGTGATCGATTCGATGCCTATTGAAACACCTTTGTTTATGTATTTAAGCATACTTTGTACACATATCTTTGTTTTTTTATATCTCGCGTTCGAGTTGAAATTTAGCCTAATCACATGAGGGACTCGACATCCGAAAAGGTCGGTCGCGACCTATAGGCAGCGGGACGAGGGGGCTGCTATAGCATGAAATAAAAATTATTTTTTTATACAATCCCATGATTAAGTCAACAATATGATTCAGAAAATAATTCCTTCTACAAAAATTTAAATTCCGTCACGATACAAATAACATTACTGAGTACGACCCTGATACTAACATGATTTGTCATTGATTATTCGAGGACACATCATAGAAGGAACGTACTAAATTAACCTACTAATATTTTCAGATACCGGCAACCATCATATGTGAAAATTTTCAATCATATTATAAAATATCGAATATCTTGTTTCATTCGGTTTGTATTTCTCATGTAATTTCACAGAACATGGATATTTTCATAAAAAGTTTATTCGGTATTTATTGATTGAAAAATTATATCGGCTAAATGGTGACCGCGATTTGCTATGCAACTTTCGTCTTTGTAAGGCATTTTTCATGACACCTGTAACATCTCGGGCTAAATTCCTTCAATTTCCGAAAGTTCCCACCCTCAATAGGTACATTTTGATAACAATTTATCAAAGAAAATCTCGTGACAAGAATAAATATGAAAATATAAATTTAATATACAGGGTGACTGGAAATTCGATACATTCCTTGAAAGAGGTAGGTAATACTAGAGCAAATTTGCAACAATTTTATTCCCATTAACCAGGGGTGAAATGCTAGTAGTTTTCGAGTTATTTAACTTTTTAGAGTTTATTTCTGTTTTCCACATTTTGACCCAAAATTGTGAACAAAGTGCTCCATTAAGAAAGATAAAAATACACTTTTCCAATAGCTGAATAATAAAAGAATGGTTGAAGTAAAAAATCAAGAATAAAATTTCAAAAACCTCAGAAATACAACGTTTTAAAATCAAAAGCCATTTTTTTTTTCATTTTTAATTTAGATTTTTCTAAGGGAGTTACTCCAAAAATGTACAATATACTTGGCGTACAAACCACAGGAAAAATTCCTCAATTAATAAGCTTTCCAAAGAAGTATTAATGTTTTCCAATTTACTACAGTCTTGGAAAATAAATCATATCAAACAATCGGAAGACGTGGCATCAATTCAATGTCGCCATACTAATACCGGACGACCTAGTGTCGGTGATTATATCTCGGTAGCCTAGTTGTACTAGCGTGGACTTCAGATCCGAGGTCCCGGGTTCGATTCCCGGTCGGGTCAGAGTTTTTCTAAGTGTTTTTTCACTTGAAATTTCTACCCGGGGTTGGCCTGTCTCAGATTGGACGGGACCGGTTGACTGGAAAAAATTGCCTCAGGCAATAAGTTCCGCCGGCTATACTGACACCTTTGTATAGAAAAGTGTTATATTATTATTATTATTATAGCTTTGAATTTTATTCGTGTTGAATTAGAGCCGTTTGTATGAAAACGCCTACGCCATAATTGCACCATCTGATCGTTTCATATTGATTATTTTCCAAAACAGTAGTAAAGTGGAAAATATTTATACCTTTTCGGAAAGCTTATAAATTGGGAAAGTTTTTTCTGTAGTTTTTACACCAAGTATATTATACTTTTTTTGGAGTAACTCCCTTAGAAAAATCTAAAATAAAAATGAAAAAAACTGACTTTTGATTTTAAAACGTTGTATTTCAGAGGTTTTTGAAATTTTATTGTTGTTTTTTTACTTCAACCTTTCCTTTATTATTCACCTATTGGAAAAGTGTTTTTTTACTCTCCTTAATGGAGCAGTTTGTTAACAATTTTCAATTTTAGGTCAAAAGGTGGAAAACAGAAAAAAAAACTCTAAAAAGTTAAATAACTCGAAAACCACTGGCATTTCACCCCTGGTTAATGAGAACAAAATTGTTGCAAATTTGCTCTAGTATAACCTCTTTCAAGGAATGTATCGAATTACCAGTCGTCCTGTATAGTTGGTTGGTGCTCTGCCCCCGTAGACAAATTAAAATTGGCGTTCGACTGCAAACGAAGATTTCGCCAATGTATAGTGCGAAAAAATTAACTGTCCACTGGAACATATTAACAATTAATTATTTAAACGAACCAATGACACTTATATAAAAATATAGATGGTGGGTTGATAAGTGTTACGGAAGTGCAGTCGTGTTTTTTGTTTCCACACGCTCCATTATTGATTTATTTATAAAAATCATTGGTTATTTCTCTTTTGTTATGAAGGTGTTAGTAGTTTAGCCTTATTCAGTTAATTTTCATTCAGTTTGTGTACTTAATATGGCTTATTTTTTTTCTTTACATTTTATTTAAAAAAAAACTATTTTTAATATTGTGTTCGTGAAATAATTTGTGTAACAATTCTCCAGCGGTACGCGCTGTACCGCAGGCAAAGTTAAGGGTGCGCCCTACCGTGAATAAACTATTTACTATTCGTTTGTTCTTTTTTTTTTAATTTCATTTTCTATTTAATATATTTTTTTTTCATTTTTCCCTTATTACTTATTCATTAAAAATTTAAGTTAACCAAAATGAAGGTGAAGGAGTTTAGACCTCCAGACCCTCCGGACTATCGAAAACGTCCGAGAGTGGAACAAGAATTTCCAATGGGTAGCGAGAATCCGATACCGGTCGAACAAACCGAAACCGTTTTTGATGTATTCACATAACTACATGGGACCCTATCAAGTCATGATACAATGCACTAATAAGGACACTACCATTCACCCGCTCACCTTCGGTAGGAGGATCTTCTCAGCAGGTATTAAAGGTGTAGAACCAGGGAGTATCAAGATGCAAGGTAAGTATAAAAATAAATATCTATGAATTTCAAAAAACCAAAATCAGGTAACGAATTTTCGAAAAGTGATTTTCTTTCGAAAAACTGTTATTGTGCTTTTATACCGTCCCACCGTATCCATCGCCAAGGCGTTATTAGAGGAGTCACAGAAGATATTTCTATAGAGGAGATGCTCGAATACATGGAAGTACCCGAAGGTTTTGGTAAAATTACCAATGCCCGAAGATTAAATAGGAGAGTTACGTCCGATTCAGAAGGTGCTGGTTGGAAGCCGTCGAGGACCGTGGTCATCACGTTTCAGAGCCAGAACCTCCCGGAGTTAGTATATCTTTTCCATAATGCTTTTCGCGTGAATCAATACATTCTACCAACTGTGCTCTGCTTCAACTGTAGCAGATATGGACATACCAAAGCTCAATGTAGAGCTAAGAGCTCTACGTGCTATCGTTGCGGTGAGTCACTTTGGTGCGGACTGTAAAGCTACAATCCTCAAATGTGTAAACTGTTCAGGTTCTCATTCGGCTTCAGATATCAAATGTCCCGAATTGCAGAGACAGAGAGAGGTAAAACAAACCATGACAGTCAAAAATATGTCGTATAGAGAAGCCCTTACGAAACACCCGTCAAGAGTGACGTCCTTCGCTAATAGAGTCTCTAGCAATACGATCGAATTGCAAAATACATCCAACCAAATCGGAAAACCTGTCAGAGCTGCTGCCAGCGAGCTCCTCCCCCTCCCCCAAATTTCGATAAAAAAAGAACTTGATAAACTTTTATATTACTCGAACGGTCAAGCTACTAACCTCGAAGATGGATGCGCCCTTAAGTTTCCTGCCGAGGCTGAAACGGGTCCCGAGAACTTAACGAATGTCATAACTCAATCTTCTATTATAGAGAAAGTATCGCAATTGCTTTTATTACTGTTGCAGTCCCACTATAACGATGAAACACTTCCACTTGCTAGTAAAATCTTTCCCCTGATTAACAGCCTTTCAACAACCTATCCTAAAGATGCCAACCAATCCTCAGTTTAAACCGTGAATCCAACGACCAGCTTATTAAATATTGACAAGGACAGTAATAAAGTAAAAAACGACGTACTTTGCCTTTATAATAAATTAAATTAATGAGATATGGATATAGAGAGGTTTTCCGAATT